>OZ012735.1:824989267-825414267 GCA_963859935.3 Lathyrus sativus
AATAGATGCTCCAAAGAACCTCCAAGCAAGCTAGTGGACGAAATGCCTTGTAAATGAAGGAAAAACTCTAAAATCCAAAGATTTCAAAGACCAACTCACTCAAACCTTGTTACATAAGTTTGGAAGTGATTTGGATAGCTTCAATACATCATATTTGATGTGTTTGAAGTGTTTCTTGAGTTGGAGAAAGTTTGGAAATGGTTTTGGAAGGTGTTTTGCAAAAATAGATTTTGAGGGATTTTGGAGACTTAGTGAGATTTTGCAAGAATTTGGTGATTGTGTAAGGGAGAGAGTTCTAGATGGTTTCTAGCATGGAACTGGTGTGTTTGTGATGTAGGAAGTGAGTTCTATTTATAGCCAAAGGCCTTGGATCAAGGTATGGGCAAAAGTGAAGCAAATTGCCAATTTTAACCTTCCATCATGAAAATCTTTGAGTTTTCCAATGCAATCTTCATACTTGTCTTTAATCCACTCTACTAAGATATTCTCCATGCCCTATATATTGTTCTCATCATGCTTTATTGGTTAGGATGTGACTTGTTGAAGTAAAGTTGATGATTTGACAAGGGTAGCCACCTTTTTTCTCTTTCATCACTATTCACTTTTGCAACATGCATTAAATAATGATTTCTTTTGATCTTTGTGCCATTTTCGTGGGAATTGATATTAAAAATGTTCATTATTAATGCAAACATCATAAATGAGGTTTAGTCTTTTATTAGCATCGATTTGGAGAGGTTTTGGAATAAAAAACTCACGCTGACCTAGTTTTGCGAATGTGAGTTTTTGCCAACTTGTGGATCTTGGTTCTCTCTAACCAGGAAGAGTTATGGAACCCACTTGTAATTTTTAAAAATCCCCAATTAGGTAGTACAATATTTATGCTTGTGTTAGGAACTCATTCCCCTTGAAACTAGGTCAAAAACCCTTGTGTGGTTAAGGAGTTATGGCTTTGCCCTTTTCAAAACCTTAATTTCCCAACTTTTGTGATTACTCCCTAACCCTTGATCCAATGGTCATGAAACTTCATGGGTAGGTGTAATATGTCATTAGGACCATTTTTGATTCCCATCTTGAGGTCAAATTCCTCACGAGTGAAGAGTTGACTTTTCGGTCAACTGAACGATCGATCGGTGGCTACCGAGTCGACTGTTGATGTTCCGGGTATTTTGAGGCCTTGAAACTTCTTGAGTAGACTTTACTAAGCCATAGGAACTTCATGGACCATTATCCCACTATTGTAACACCTTTTAAATCAAAAGTCAAACTACAGTTGACTTTTCCTGATCGAAAATCCTAATCGGTTATCCTGAACTGCACTGTTCTTAATTCCTGGGTGACAACCTCGAATTGGATTCATACTTGATCCAATGGAATACATTTGATGATGTGGAGACTCAATTCAAAGAGAATCAATCCAAAACGTTGACTGATTAACCCTCGAAACCTCGATTTCGGCTGTACAAAACCCTGATTCTTGTATCTTGACAAAGACAAACTTGAAATAGGTTATGGTTAGATAATCAAATGAATATGATCCTAAAATGATGAGGAGGATCTAAGGGGTCAAAATTTGGGGTGCAACAGCTGTCAGTCAAAAGGATGGCTCAATCCTATTTAATGGAAAGAGGAAGAATAACATTTATAAAATCAATCTGTCAGAACTTAAGGTTCAAAATGTAAAATGCCTTCTGTCTGTTAATGATGAGCAATGGGTCTGGCACAGAAGATTGGGGCATATTAGTATGAGACATATATCTCAGATTAATAAACTCAATCTGGTTAGAGGACTTCCTCAGTTGAAGTTCAACTCAGATGCTCTTTGTGAAGCATGTCAAAAAGGAAAATTTTCAAAATCTTCTTTTAAAACTAAAAATGTTATTTCAACCTCAAGACCATTAGAGTTACTTCATATTGATCTGTTTGGACCAGTGAAAACTGCTTCCATCAGAGGTAAGAAGTATGGATTAGTCATTGTTGATGACTACAACAAATGGACATGGGTGAAATTCCTAAAACACAAGGGTGAGTCACATTCTGTGTTCTTTGACTTCTGCAAACAAGTCCAGAATGAAAAAGATTTTTAAATTGTTAAAGTCATAAGTGATCATGGTGGTGAATTTGAAAACAAATATTTTGAAAAATATTTTAAAGAAAATGGCATTTCACATGATTTCTCCTGCCCTAGAACTCCTCAACAGAATGGATTTGTAGAGAGGAAAAATAGAACTTTGCAAGAAATGGCCAGAATCATGATCAACGAGACTAATCTGGCAAAACATTTTTGGGAAGAAGCAATTAACACAGCTTTCTATATTCAGAACAGAGTGTCTGTAAGACCTCTTCTGGAGAAGATTCCCTATGAATTATGGAGGAATAGAAAGCCCAACATTTCTTATTTCCATCCTTTTCGGTGTGTATGTTTTATGTTGAATACTAAAGAGAATCTGAACAAGTTTGATTCTAAAGCACATAAGTGTTTCATGCTTGGGTATTCTGAACGCTCTAAAGGCTACAGAGTATACAATAATGAGACACAAATTGTGGAAGAATCAATTCATGTTAGATTTGATGATAAGCTTGGCAATCAAAAGCCAAAGCAACTTGTTAATTCTGCAGATAGAGAAGTAATTCTCACAAACTCTGAAGATTCAGAGGCAGAAAAGGCTCAAGTGAAAGAACCAGAAGCAACGCCAGATGCAACTCCATTGGCTGCTCAGATGAACAATTTGAATATTTCTGAAGAACCAAATGTTAAGGGATCATCATCCAGAATCAAGGCCTCTCATCCAGAGGATGTGATAATTGGAAAGAAGGATGACCATATCAGAACAAGGTCTTTCCTCAGATCATCTGCAATGTCACTTTTGGGGTTGGTGTCTATCATTGAACCAACTTCTGTAGATGAAGCTCTGAATGATAATGAGTGGATACTTGCTATGCAAGAAGAGCTAAATCAATTTACCAAAAATTACATTTGGGATCTGGTCCCCAGACCAAAAGGATTCAATATTATTGGAACTAAATGGGTCTTCAGAAACAAACTAAATGAGCAAAGAGAAGTTGTAAGAAACAAAGCAAGGCTAGTTGCTCAAGGGTATAGTCAGCAAGAAGGAATTGATTACATATAGACTTATGCTCCTGTGGCCAGGTTAGAGTCTATACGCCTACTCATTTATTTTGCTGCACAAAATAACATCACTCTATATCAGATGGATGTTAAGAGTGCCTTCTTAAATGGTATTATTGAAGAGGAAGTTTATGTTCATCAACCTCCTGGCTTTGAAAATGATAAATTTCCAGAATATGTTTTTAAACTTAAAAAATCACTTTATGGTTTAAAACAAGCTCCCAGAGCTTGGTATGAGAGATTAAGTAATTTTCTTCTGGAAAAGAATTTTATCAGAGGCAAAGTGGATACAACTCTCTTCTATAAATAATTTAAGAAAGATTTGTTAATTTGTCAAACTTACGTAGATGATATTATATTTGGATATACCAATATTATGCTGGGAAAGGAGTTTGCTCTTTCTATGAAGGATGAATTTGAGATGATCATGATGGGAGAACTCAGATTCTTTTTGGGCATCCAAGTCAATCAAACTCCAGAATGCACCTACATACATCAGACTAAGTATGTGAAGGAGCTTCTGAAGAAGTTTAACATGCCTGAAAGCAAATCAGCAAAGACTCCAATGCATCCTACAAGCACTCTTGGAAAGGAAGAGGTAAGTAAAAAGGTAGACCAAAAGATCTACAGAGGTATGATTGGTTCTCTTCTGTATCTGACTGCTTCTAGACCTGGTATTCTATTCAGTGTTTGTCTGTGTGCCAGATTCCAATCAGATCGTAGAGAATCTCACTTAACAGCTGTTAAGAGGATTCTAAGGTATCTGAAAGGTACTACTAATATGGGTTTGTGTTACAGAAGATCTGATGATTATAAATTAGTTGGATTTTGTGATGCTGACTACGCTGGAGACAGAGTTGAAAGAAAAAGTACTTCTGGAAGCTGCCAGTTTCTTGGAAGTCATCTGATCTCTTTGTTCAGCAAGAAGCAACCCACTATTGCGCTTTCAACAACAGAAGCAGAATACATTGTTGCTGCTGGTTGTAGCACTCAGATGCTCTGAATGAAGAGTCAACTAGAAGACTATCAGATCCATGAGAGTAACATTTCAATTTTCTGTGATAATACTTCTGCTATATGTTTGTCTAAAAACCATATTTTACACTCTAAGGCAAAGCATATAGAGATAAAACATCACTTCATCAGAGACTATGTTCAGAAGGGAGTTATCAGTTTAAACTTTGTTGATACAGATCATCAATGGGCTGATATCTTTACAAAACCCCTTGCTGAAGAAAGATTTAAATTTATTCTGAAAAATATAAGTATGGATTTCTGTCTAGAATAAAATGTTTATCAGAAGCAAATTTCCTCAGATTGAAAATGTGTTAACTCTGAAGTATTTCATCTGTTCATTTATTGCTTGAATTATTATTTCTGTGTGCATCTGAACTAACAAGTCTGAGAGGATCTGAACATTGGCTAACGTTTCATGTCTCAAAGAGTTTTCAGAAGCACATGCAAGCAAACACGTGTAACTCTAAATCTGAAAAGGTGGAGTGCACACTACTGAAATGACATTTGAGGTATTGTTTTTGAATATTGAGTTTCTCGTTTTCCCCCCAAATTGTCAGAATCATTAAATGCTTGAAATGATTATATTCCTTTTATTAAATGCTAAGTGGAAATATGCTGAACGTGTGACTCTTGTGTGCCCTAATTTCTTCTATAAATGCCACAACACTTCACTTATCACACTTTTCACTCTCTCACACTTCTTGTATGCATTTCTTCTTGATTCATTGCTTTCATCTCTCTCCCAAACCCAAAACTGCTCGTAACCCTAAATCTTCAAGAACAACAATGGCTACTTCTTCATCAACTTTAGCTCAGTTTCAATCTACCATGGTTATTGTCTCATCTTCTAACATGGGTACTGTTGCTTTCAAAGAACCTGTTAGAAAAAATCTCACACCTGTTGAACAACTGGAAGTTTTGTGTGAATCCTTGGTGGATTTTGCTTCGTTAGCTGAAAATGGGTTTAATCTGCGTTCCATCATTGATGCTCAAGGCTGGACAAAGTACTTTGATAGAATGTTTGGACCAATTTATCCACATTTGGTGAAAGAATTTTGGATTCATGCAACTGCTTTTCCAAAGTTCATTATTTCTTCTGTTCTGGGTAAAGAAAGTGTTATTACTGAGGATCTTATAAGGAAGCTCATTGGATATGAAGAAACTGATGGAGTTTCTCATCTGCCAGCTGGGCGTGTTGATATGGATGAGGTATATACTGAGGTGCTTACTTCTGGAAAACCTTCAAACAAGTTTAAAGATTTGAAGCCAAACTATAAGATCTGGGCCAAAATCTTTATGGGATGTATTCACCATAGGAAGTCTACAAACTCTCCTGATTATGTTAATAACAATCAGATGTACTTCATGTTCTGTATTAGTCAGAGCACAAAGGTGGACCTGCCTCACTTGCTCTTCTCTCATCTGTGGAATCACATAAAGATGTCAAGAGAAGACGTGAAGACAAAACACATAAAGGTCAGGAATTGGATTCCTTATGTAAGGTTGATTTCAGACATTCTAACTGAGAATGGTCTGGTGGCTCATTTGCATGAGGCTGGCTTGACAGAAGAACTTGCATCCACTCTTGGGAAAGTTCTGAATGGAAACAGTCTCCACAGAATGAAAGTGGTTGAAGAACTATCATCTAAACCTGCTAAGCTCAATATCAAAGAGGTTAGTCAAAGGCGAATTCCAGTAGACAACTTTCCTATCTTCTTTGCAGAAGATCCAGTTGTAGTGATTCTGGAATATATTCAGATGTGCAAGGCTGATGGAACTCCTGTTCCAACTGATATACTTATGCGTGCTAAAGAACCTGCTCAAGATGTTTATGAAGAGAACTTGAGGAAGAGAAAACAACTAGAAGCAAAAGAATCTGCCAGTCAGAAGAAGCAGAAAACATCTGAAGAACCACAGAAGAAGAAGAAGAGAAAAGCTTCTGAAGAAACTTCATCTGTTATTATAAAGCGTGTCAAGAAAAAAGGTATTGATTCATCCTTACCTATTATTTCTGAAATTGCAATAGAATCATCAACAATTAGCTCTATTTGTGAACCCCCTTCTTCTCAAACTGCATCTGATACCACTCTTTTGCAATCATCTGAACCCATTACATCTGATCAAGCTGAACAACCAAAAGTCTCTGAATCACAAATTCAAACTGACTATGTTCCCACTAAACCAATACCTTCTACACTCCCAGAATCCACACCAACAGAATCTGTACCACAACAATCTGTACTACAAGAACAAACACAACCAGAAGAAATTTTAATTTCTGATCCACAACCAGATATTCCTCAACCGGAACCTATCCAACCATCTAAATCCAATATTTCTGATTCAGATATTCTGGACATCCAACCCCTAAAAACTGTCTTTGACATTTCTTCTACCTCTTGTCACACCACTGATTCAGGTGGTTCTACTGAATCTGACTTACCACCAGAAGTCTCATCTATCCTTTCTCAACCCTCTCCAAAACCAAAACCAAAACCAAAACGTACTTCTGAATTTGTGTCTTTTGCTTCATTAAAACCATTTCCATCTGATCCCCTTCCATATGGTCTAAAACTCAAAAACTTTTATACCATAATAGAAGCATCTGCACCTACCATTCCATATAAACCTATTTCTTCAACTATCCTTCCCTCTATACTTCAAGTCCATCTAACACAACAACCAGATATCATTCCATCTGAACCTCTGCACTCTCATAATTTTTTTATCCCCTATACTTCTACACCATTTGATGTCATTCTCTCCGCATCCAATTTCAAACAGTTCTTGTTTCCCAAATCATCTTCATCCAGATCCAAAGCTATCATTTCATCCTCTGAACATCCTTCATTACCTTCTTATCCCCGTCCTCTGTTCATTATCCCAACCTTTACCATACCACCCCCACCAGAACAACCCAAACCATCCCCTCTGGAAGCCTACCTTAAACCTAAATCTAGGCTAAATGTTGATGTTTTATTTGCGAATTTTAAGAAAGAAATAAGGATGAGTTTAGACTTTGTAAAGAAGGAATGTCTCTCCAGTATTAATCCAGAAGCTTCTGAAGAATGCTGGATTAAGTTCATTGCCAGATTAAACTCTGTGGCTTCTAATTTGAAGACCATTTGCTCTGATGACGCAAAGGTCAGATTTGCTGAAGTTGTCAGACATACGCTATGGAATATGAACAGATCTCCAACATTGCTTCTTGAGGATGCACCTTCAACTTCTGGAGTAACTGCTACTTCTGAGACTATTGAAGAATATGCTCCTGAAGTCACTCTGGAAATCAATCCATTAGCTCTGATGATTGTAGACCAACCATCTGAATCTGTGCCTCCAAAATCTGCATCTGCAATGATCATTGACTCTGCTCCTACTTCTGCATCTGAATCTACTCCTACTACTTCTTTTGAAGTTAAGAAAGAGAATCCAGACCTAGAACACAAGATTGCTATGTTGGAAGCTGGTCAATCTGAAATAAAATCTTGGATGGCAAAACAAGATTTGAAAACAGACAACATACAGAAATGGATGGCTAAGCAAGAGGAATCTATATCTGAGATGACCAGCATCCTTAAACTTCTTGTATCACGCTTATCTTTGTTCTTATGTTTGTGCACTTTAAGTGTTATTTTGTTCTGTTTCTGCTTTCTCTGAATCATGTTTTGTTCTGGATGTACTCTGATTAATGAATATGAATGTTTTTCTGCATCTTTCTCTGAATGAATCTGTCTGTTTGATTATTTGTTTTTACATCTGTTGATGTTATTAGCTTTATACTGTTTTCTTCTGTTAACCTTTTATTTGTCTTTAAAATTTTTCTTTTTGATATGACAAAAAGGGGGAGAAAAAGAAATTCTGATTGTTCAAAAATAAACAGTTACTAAAATGAAATTCAGACATGATAAATTATATTTAACATGAATTTTTAGTGTTTCAGAATTAGTGAGTTTATCTGACAAAATTCATTGAAGTTACCCTGAGAATCCCCAAACCAGATCTTAATTCAAACCAGGTTCTGTTTACAAGGCTTTGATTTGGAAAAGTAATCAAGCTCTGATTCTGGAAAGTATATTCTAACCAGGAGTCTAACCAGGCTCTTAATCTGAAAATTTTACTCATGCAAAAAGGGAAGTATTTTCTTCTATTAGAGTATTCATTTCAGGGGGAGATTCTTTATCTCAGAGGGAGTTATATATTTATACTTTTATTGAACAAAATTTCCTATGTTTTTGTCATCATCAAAAAGGGGGAGATTGTTAGAACACAGATTGATGTTCAATATATCTTTATGTTTTGATGATAACACTAATGGAATTTTGTATTAAGAAAATATATTCTCTAATTTTATTCAAGTGTTTTGTGTTCCAGATATTGAATTAAATATTCTTATGGAAGCAAAAATGCATCTGAACATTACTCTACGCAAAGCTCTGAAGCATCAGAAGCAAGTTACGCAAAACTCTGAAGCATCAGAAGCAAGTCATCAAAAGACTCTGAGCGCTGCCAGAAGAGACTCTGAAGCAGAAGCTGCAGAAGCATCTGAAGCGTAGCTAAAGAGTTTGTATGAAGAGTTTAAAGCATTGTTTCAGAAGACTCTGAATGTACTTTACGCTGTAAGTACAGAGGCTCTAATAAACAAGTATGCTCTGATCAGATCACTCATGCTGAAGCACTGTTGCTGCAACTCTGATATCATTAAATCTGATATAAAGAACAAGAAGCACATTAGAGGATCTGATGTTGTTTATGTTTGAAAAGATGTCAGCACTTGAATAGACCTGGTACTATTCTTAACGTCCTCTCCAACGGAACTATTCCTTATTTGTGATAGACACAAGGATTCATGCAAAAGGCATTTCTCCGAACATTCCACTTCTGAGAAAGAAAAGGTCATATGAAGACAAAAGGCTACAACTACTCTACTTTCACAGTCTTCAAGCATTGGACTTTCAGCACTATAAAAGGTCGTCTTCTACATCTCTTCAAAGTTGACGAAATTGAATAAATTGAAATTATTCTCAACTCTCATACAATCATTCAAAGCTGAATAGTTTTATCATTCATTCATAATACTTGTGTAAAAAATCACAGTTGTGATTAAATCTTGTTGGAAGCAAACCCAAACACATTTGTTAGTTTAACTCTTTGTAAAAGGTTCCTTAAGAAGACCAAGTTGTGGTCAGGATTTCTTGAGAAGACTAAGACAGTTGTTCTTAGTGTTTGACACTGTAATCTGTTTGAATATAGTGGATTAAGTCCTTGTGGAGAAAGGCAAATCACCTTGATAGGGTGGACTGGATTAGTTGAGTTCAACGAACCAGGATAAAAATATTGTGTTGTTTTTATTGCCATAATTATTTCAAAACCCTTATTCAACCCCCCTTCTAAGCGCTTTTCTCACCTTCATCTTTCAATGCTAATTAGGGGAGTTTCATTGATAAACTGAACCTTCCGCATAGCAGCCATCATAGCCAAAGCATTTGCTATATGGTTTTTGGATCTTGGGACGTGTTTGAAAGTGATTTGGTCAAAATACTCGATCATCTCCAAAATATAGTCTTTATAAGGAATCAGTTTTCCATATCATGTCTCCCGTTCACCCTTGAGCTGATAAATTACCAAAGCAGAGTCGCTAATTACTTCCAAAATCTTAATACGAAGGTCAATGGCACATTCAAGACCCAGGATGCCGGCTTCACACTAAGCTATATTGTTGGTACATTTGAAGCACAATCTTGCAGTAACAGTAGTGTAGCCACTGGTCGGATTTTCCAGAATAACGCCAACATCATGGCCTCTTTTGTTGGATGCACCATTAAACATCATTTTCCAACGGGAACCAGGCTTATGACCCTCATCGGGGCCAGGCTCTTCTTTGTCTTTGTAAAGAAGCATGATATCTTTGACGGGTAAGTCGAGTTTCAGCGGATGATAACCTTTAACAGGTTGATCAATAAGGTAGTCTGACAAGACGTTTCTTTTTATTGACTTCTGGGCAACATATTGAATGGCATACTCTGATAAGAGCATGTGCCATCTTGCAAGTCTTCCCGTCTGAGCAGGTTTTTCAAATATGTACTTTATCGGATCCATTTTGGATATCAACAGAGTAGTGTGACAAATCATGTACTGCCTCAGACGTTTGGCTGCCCAAGCCAGAACACATCAAGATTTTTTTAATGGAGAGTAACGACTTTCACAAATGGTGAATTTCTTGCTCAAGTAGTAAATCACATGCTCGTTCTTCCCCGACTCATCTGTTTGGCCCAAGACACAACCCATCGATTCCTCGAGCACAGTCATGTACATGAAGAAAGGTCTTCCAGGCACATAATGGATCAATATTTGAGGCTCTTGGAGGTATCCTTTGATCTTTTCAAATTCCGACTGGCAATCCTCGTTCCACACAACTGCTTGATCTTTCCGTAGCAACTTAATGATTGACGCCCAAGTAGGAGTCAAGTTGGAGATAAACCTGGAGATATAATTCAATATGCCATGGAAACCTTTGATCTTCTTCTCAGTTTGTGGGGCAGGCATTTCCTAGATGGCTTGTATCTTGTCAGGATCTACCTCAATCCTACGTTGACTAATAATGAAGTCGAGTAGTTTGCCGGATCTGACCCTGAAGGTACATTTTGGCAAGATTTAGTCTCAACAGATACTTCCTGAGTCTTTCAAATAGCTTCAACAAATGATCAAGGTGATCTTCTTCTCTCTGAGACTTGGAAATCACATCATCAACGTAAACCTTAATTTCTTGGTGTATCATGTCATGAAATAATGCCACCATGGCTCGTTGGTATGTGGCTCCAACATTTTTCAAACTAAAAGGCATAAGTTTATAACAATAAGTGCCCTAGGGTGTGATTAATATTGTCTTTTCCATATCGACTGGGTCCATTCTTATCTGATTATAGCAGGAGAAGCCATTCATGAATGAAAATACTGCAAAGTTACTTGTATTGTCCACCAAAGTGTCGATATGCGGCAGAGGGAAATCTTCCTTCGGAATAACTTTGTTAAAATCCTTGTAATCTACACACATTCTAACTTTTCCATCCTTCTTAGGTACTAGTACAATATTAGCCACCCACTCAGGGTATTTAAAAACTGCTAGAAAGTCTGCGTCGATCTGCTTTTTAACCTCATCTCTGATTTTGAGAGCCATGTCAGGTCTGGATCTTTGAAGTTTCTTCTTAACTGGAGAACACGCAGGTTTAAGAGGGAGCTTGTGAACTACACATTCAGTGTTCAACCCAGGCATATCTTGGTAGGACCAAGCAAAAACATTTGCATAATCTTTTAGAAGCATTACCAATTTGTCCTTAACCTCTGCCCCAAGCGATGCCCCAATCTTGACCTCTCTTTTTACTTCTTCAGAGTCCAAGTTGATAATGTTGATCTTTTCTTTGTAAGGTTGAAGATAGGCATCCTCGTACTCATCCATCTTTATCAGTTCTTCAGGAATTTCAAAATTCTCATCACTCTCATCTTCAACTTGGAATACAAGTGAACCAAA
The DNA here is from genome assembly GCA_963859935.3 of Lathyrus sativus. Lineage (NCBI taxonomy): Eukaryota > Viridiplantae > Streptophyta > Magnoliopsida > Fabales > Fabaceae > Lathyrus > Lathyrus sativus. Next base: position 825,000,943 of record OZ012735.1, read on the forward strand.
ATCTGAAAGAACTGGATGATCATCGGATTTAGCGGGTGATGGAGGTTCTCTGCATGTGTTAACGGGTTTAAATGATCAAACACACATAAAGAGATGCATATGATGATATCTTTTTAGGTTTTCAAAAGATTATCATTTTCCTTTTTTTTAAAAGAGTGAAAATAAAAAATAATGGACAGCAAATGGAAGTTTAACAAAACACTCATTCAATGATTAATCTTTAATTGCCATAGTGTGGCCCATACAAAATGATCCATTGGCCTCGGGCTTGACCTGGGATTTTAAATAGAGAAAAAGCTAACAAGCAAGATAAACATATTACTCTAAGAGTGGTAACATGATGGGAACTTCAACGGCATCCCAATTGCACAAAACGACTTCATCTTGGAATACTAGGTTATTAATACAGCTTACTTTGGCGTCTTCTTTGATGACATTTATTTGAATGTCGCCGCCCACAAAGGTTTCTTTCAGGGTTTTTAGGTGCTTGTCGTCGATCTCTGATCCTTCATCTAGAGTTGGTTTGTAACCCAACCCTTGTTGATTGTTCTTTACCCGAGCGTTGACCTCAATTACTTCTCCCTAACCTTGAGGAAGACCTTCCTTCATGGCACTTTTGATACTCTGGACAGAGACGAAAGATGGCCCGTGTGTGACAACAGCGCCATCAATCAATACAATGTGTGCAATTTCCAATGCCTGGAAAGCTGTTTCCAATGCATCGTCATTGACTTTGATGTACCAAAAGGATGATAGATTGTTTGCCATTAAATATTCTTCGATGTGTACTATGACCAACTGATCTTCAGTAATAAACTTCATTTCTTGATGTAATATGGATGTGACAGCGCCCGCTGCATGTATCCACAACCTTCCTAGTAAACAACTGTATGCTGGATTTATATTCATTACTTGAAAGGTGACCTCAAAGACATGTGGTCCCACCATAATTGGCAAATCAACTTCTCCAATTACTGTTCTTTTTGATCCGTCGAAGGCTTTCACGATCATAGATGTGGCTCTCATCACAGCTCCTTTATATGCCAACTAGGCCAGTGTTCTTTTTGGCATCACATTGAGAGATGACCCAATATCAACAAGTACTCTAGCGAGAGTATCATCTTCACATTTGACAGATACGTGCAAGGCACGATTGTGCTTGCGACCTTCAGTGGTTAAGTCATCGTTGTTGAAGCTCAATGTATTGAAAGCCGTGATGCTAGCAACAACGGAATCAAACTGCCCCATAGTGATATCTTTTGTTATGTGGGCCTGTGTCATTATTTTCAGCAATGCTTGTCGGTGAGCAGGAGAACTTAGCAGTAGAGACATGATTGAGATTTTTGATGGCGTCTAATTGAGCTGGTCTACCACCCTGTAGTCACTCCAACAAATTATTCTCAAGAACTCTTCTTCATCTTCCTTCGCGACTTCTTTTCCTTTTGACTTCTCAATGATAACAGGGTCTTTTGAGATGGTTTTCTTAGGAATTGTATACGAATGCTGTAGGTCATTTTGCTTGCCCTAGCAATATTTGTTACATCCTCATGCTTTCTCCCAGCTTTCATATCGTACCAGGACTAGTCATATTTCCAGAACACGGCCTTTGGATTAGACCTGATCCTCTTTTTGAATCAGAACTTGACTTAGGTTGGCTAACTATTGGCACTAGATTATTATGGAATACATGCCTAACAGTAGCAGGAGAAGCGGACTTACTATTTGCAGTGTTGAATACCGACACTTTTTCAGACTTCTTTGGTAAATTGAATATAGGTTCAATCACTGAGATATCTTCTTTTCTCTTTTTCCCACATATATGTAGAATACTCCCATGAATCATCGACTGAATATTCCTCCGCACTAAGTCACAACCTTACGAACTATGATAACAATCACTGCAGTCTTCATGAGAGTCTTTGATCAAACCTGACTTTATCAGTTTCTTGTGTAACTCGGTAAATGGAGTTTTAACCTCAGAAACCCTGGAAATCACTCTCATATCAAAATCTTCTTCTATGGCATGGACACCACCATGGTTTGGTAAAGGACAACTTTCTACATTAGGTTGATTATCCTCGAAGGAGAGAATCTTCTTTTCAATCAACTCGCGCACAATCTGCTGAAGTGCTATACAACCTTCAAGGTTGTATCCTGCATCATTTTCGTGAAAGGCACAACGTGCGCTTGGATTATAGAAATATGGCAACGGATTTGGAGGAGGACACAATTTTCTTGTCTGAATTAGGCCTTGTCGCACCATTAAGAGTGTAAAAGCATGCTTCAGTCTCAAGTTTTGATGATGTCAACACTACTCAAGGTCATCTCTTGATTGCAAAAAGACAAGCCTTTCAAAGTTCTCAAGATCAAGTCAAGCTATCTTTCAAGTCAAGCTACATATGGAACTATGATTCTTCAAGACTTGGACGTATTGCGGGTATATCAAATTCTACCCTTATAATTGATATACAAGTGTTCAAAAACATCAAGCATCTTAGCATAATACATGAGCATGTTTTTGAAACTTTAATATTGGTATAACATTCATTTTTTAAAGCATTTTTCTGAAAAATAGCAGTGTTAACCGATTAACCATATAGGTTAACCGATTAACACTGAACGTACAGTGAAAAATGGCTTACTGTTACCACTGGGTATGCTAAAGACAAAGAGAAATAAGTGGTTGCAAATGATGAGGATGCTGAGTTCTTGAGGATTATCAGAAAAGTGATTATAAAGTCATTGATCATCTTCGCCAAACTCCCTCCAAGATCTCAATTCTGTCTCTATTGATGAGTTCACCTGCTCATCGAGCTGCATTGCAAAAGTTGTTGGCTCAGTCTCATGTCGCCCAAGATATTACTACTGGCCAATTTGATAGTGTGATTGCAAATATTACTGCCTGTAACACCCTTAGCTTCAGTAATGAGGAGTTACCAAGAGAAGGTCAGAATCACAATCGTGCTTTGCATGTGTCCGTGAAATGTCAGGAAGATACTTGTCAAGAGTACTTGTGGATACCGGTTCCTCCTTAAATGTTTTACCTAAGAGGACTCTTACAAAGCTGGCTTACAAACAGACAGAGATGATACCTACTTCTTTGATAGTCAAGGCTTTTGATGGTTCCCGTAGAACTATAATTGGAGAAGTTGAGCCACCATTTCATATTTTTGAAATCTACTCAAATATACCTTTTTGAAAGGGTATTTTACTCATATAAATTCTGAGTTTTTCAATTTTGAAAAATACACACTAAAAACTTCCAATCTCCAAACACTTTCTACATTCATTTTCAAATTGTCTTAGAATCAAATTCACCATTTTTAAAAATCTTTTCTAAGTGTTCATATGTGCATAAATTTCATATTCATCTTTGAACACTTGTGTTGAAAATTATAAGAGTGAATTTTGATCATTTGGAGAAGATCAATTTTGATATTATTATTACTCTCAAAACAAAAATCTTTACAAGTATTTGTATTCTGACTTGTGATCCAGGATTGTTGGACACAAGGGTGAGTGTTTACAAGAGGATTGTTCTTGTACACTTGTTAGTTTTATTGTTTGATAGTAGGCCTCACCGGTTGATGGTGTGATAGGTTTTACTTTATTAAACAATAGTGAAAACTCTCTTTCGTGTTGAAAGGGGAGTGGAGTACTCTCGGATTGTGAGGGGAACCACTATAAATCCTGGTATTCATTGTTCTTTTACTTTCTTCTGCTTTCATAACCAAGATCACAAACCAGTAAAATTTCAAGAAACCATAAAAACCGGAAAAATTTCTAAAGTCCTAATTCACCCCCCCCTCTTAGGCATACTCTGTACTTACAATTGGCATCAGAGCAGGTTAAGGTAACCTGTTCCTAACGATTCAGTATGGCTTCCGCAAGTACCAACCCGGTTTTCAAAGATGGTGGAAGTAGTAACAAGCCACCACTCTTTTCTGGAGAATACTTCGATTTTTGGAAAATCCGTATGAAGGCAAATCTTGAGGCTCAAGGAGATGGCATATGGGAAACCGTAGAAACTGGTCCACATGTTCCTACAAGTGTGGTAAATGGTGTTGGAACCTCAAAGATTAAATCCTCATATGATGAAGATGACAAGAAGAGAATCTTGAATGAGAAGAAAGCAATCAACATACTTCAAAGCGCTCTCAGTATGGATGAATTCTTTCGCATATCACAGTGTCAATCGGCAAAACAGATTTGGGATACCTTGGTAGAAAGGCATGAAGGAACAACAGAAGTAAAAAGATCAAGACTTGACACGTTAAGTCAAGAATATGAGATGTTCCGTATGCAGCCCGGTGAATCTATTGTCGCCTTGCAAAAAAGGTTCGTTCATCTAACAAATCATCTGATTGCTCTCGGGAAGACCTTTACCAATGATGATCTCAACTTAAAAGTCCTAAGATCCTTGACAAGAGAATGGCAACCGAAGGTGACCGCCATTTCGGAAAAGAAAAGTCTTTCAACAATGACATCCGCTTCATTATTCGGGAAACTTCAAGAGCATGAACTGGAACTTGGAAGGCTTGAGAAACATGAAAGTCAAGACAAGAAGTCCAAAGGAATTGCCTTGAAGACTGACACAAGGGATGATAAAAATGACGAATCTTCCGAAGACGAAAATTTCATGCTTCTAGTAAAGAAGCTTGGTAAGTTTTTTAATAATAATAAAACTTCTTCTTTTTCTAAAAAAAATAAACATTTCAGGAAAAAGGAGGCAACCACATCAAACCAAGAAATTACATGTTACGAATGTGGGAAACAAGGTCACATAAAGCCAGATTTCCCGAAACTCGCAAATAAAGGAAAATTCAAGGGCAAGAAGGATTTCAAAACAAGGAAGGCTTATGTCGCATGGGACGACAACGAAGTGAGTTCATCATCGGAATCAGATAGCGATGAATGCGCAAATATTGCCTTAATGGCCTCTCACCATTCCGATGACGAAAATGAGGTTAGTAGTAATTTTTCTGTCTATGATAATGATGCACAAGAAGTTATAGATGAACTTTTAAAAGAGTGCAAGACTTTGTATAAAGACATATCATCACAAAAGAAAAGAATTTTACTTTTAGAAAAACAAAATTCTGATCTCTTGAAAAATATTGAAGATGAAAAACAAAAAGTGATGGATGAAAAACAAAGTCTTGTATGTAAGAATTGTGAGTCTTTGTCTTTTCAAATTGTTCAACTTAAAAGAGTTTTAGAAAGATATGAAAAAGGTCAAATTGGCTTGGAAGAAATTCTTAAACATCAAAGATATCCTAATGACAAAAGTGGATTGGGATACTCTAAATTTTCAAAACCAAACACCAATAAGACCATTTTCGTAAGAGCAAGTGAACAAATTGTTAAAGAAGAGACAAACACTTCTAAAATTCAGCATCAAAATCATAACAAGAAAAGAATTGATAAGAAAAAGAATTATATTCCTAGATATAGAAGTCATTTTCAACCTACATGTTTTACTGTGGAATTAAAGGGCACACACCTAATGCCTGCTATGTACGTAATATTGGTGTTGCAAAGGGGCATTATGTGTGGGTTGAAAAGGGTACTAACTATCAAGGACCCAAACCAATTTGGGTACCTAACACTACCTAATTTTGTTTTGTAGGTATGCTTGAAGACAACCACAGATCAATGGTATCTTGATAGTGGTTTCTCGAAGCATATGACGGGAGATATAAACAAATTTTCAAGTCTATCATTAAAGGCCAAAGGATACGTCACTTATGGTGATGATAATAAAGGAAAAATTCTTGGAGTTGGAACCATTGGTGCACCTCCATGTACAATCATCGAAGACGTTCTTTATGTTGAAGGCCTTAAGCATAACCTGCTTAGCATCAGTCAATTGTGTGACAAAGGGTTCAAAATCAACTTCACAAAGGAGGAATGCTTGATCGAACACGAAGTCACTCATGAGATTCTGCTAAAAGGTAAAAGATATAATAATATTTTTATGATCTCTTTTGATGATTCTTCCTTGAAGGTAAAATGTCTTATGGCAAACAACAACGAGGCATGGCTTTGGCATAAAAGATTTGCTCACATTCACATGGAGCATCTAAACAAATTAATCAAACATGATCTGGTTGTTGGGCTTCCGAAGATAAAATTCATCAAGGATAAATTATGCGATGCATGTCAAAAGGGTAAACAGACCAAGACAACTTTCAAATCCAAGCAAGTGGTTTCTACATCAAGACCACTTCAATTGTTGCACATGGATCTTTTTGGTCCATCAAGAACAAAAAGCTTCGGAGGTAGTATTTATGCTTTAGTTATTGTTGATGATTTTTCTCGATATACCTGGACAATGTTTTTAGTGCAGAAAAATGATGTTTTCAAAGCATTCAAAAAGTATGCAAAACAAATTCAAAACGAGAAGTCACTCACTATAGCCTCCATAAGAAGCGACCACGGTGGAGAATTTTAAAATTCAGACTTTGAAGAATTTTGCGAAGAACATGGAATTTCTCATAATTTTTCGGCACCAAGAACTCCTCAACAAAACGGCGTCGTAGAACGGAAGAATCGTTCACTAGTTGAACTTGCTAGAACAATGCTCAGCGACACAAATCTTCCAAAATATTTTTGGGCAAAAGCAGTAAACACGGCGTGTTTTGTAAGCAACCGCGTGAATATTCGACCGTTACTCAAAAAGACTCCGTATGAGTTGTTCAAAGGAAGGAAACCAAATATATCGTTCTTCCACATATTTGGCTGCAAATGCTTCGTTCTCAACAACAATAAGGACAATCTCGGTAAGTTTGATGAGAAGTCCGACGAAGGTATATTTCTTGGTTACTCTCTTTATAGTAAAGCATTTAGAATTTTTAATAAAAGAAATCTTACCATTGAAGAGTCTATTCATGTTTCGTTTGATGAGACTAACCCCTCGAAAGAGGATAATATTGTTTTGGATGATGATGATGATTTTGTAGATACTCCACAAAATGAAGAAATTGTTTCAAATGATCAAACAATATTACAAGAAGATGTTACTCAAGAAAATCAAGATCTTCCGAAAGAATGGAGAACACACAGAGATCACCCAATTGATAAAGTTATTGGTGATATTAGTCAAGGCGTTGCAACTCAACTTAATTTAAAGGATGCTTGTCTCAACATGACGTTTGTATCTCAAATTGAACCATCAAAGATCGATGAAGCTTTAGGCGACGACCAATGGATTATAGCAATGTAAGAAGAACTTAATCAATTTGAAAGAAATCAAGTTTGGACCCTTGTACCAAGACCAGATAATAAGCATATCATAGGAACCAGATGGGTGTTCAAGAACAAACTTGACGAGAATGGGATTATAGTTTGTAACAAGGCAAGATTGGTCGCACAAGGCTACAACCAGGAGGAAGGAATTGATTTTGATGAAACATTCGCTCCGGTAGCAAGGTTAGAAGCAATTAGATTACTACTTGCTTACGCTTGTTCTATGAATTTTCAGTTGTTCCAGATGGATGTCAAAAGCGCTTTCCTGAATGGGTACATTAATAAGGAAGTCTACGTCAAACAACCTCCGGGTTTTGAATACTTCAAAAATCCCTCACATGTTTTCAAACTGAAGAAGGCTTTCTACAGTTTAAAACAAGCACCACGAGCATGGTATGATCGCCTTAGCAACTTCTTATGTGAGAAAGGATTTACAAAAGGAAAGGTTGACAAGACGCTGTTTATAAAGAAAATCAAGGGTAACACCTTGTTGGTACAAGTCTACGTCGACGACATCATATTCGGATCAACAAACAAAGAACTTTGCGAAGAATTCTCACTCATGATGCGAGAAGAATTCGAGATGTCCATGATGGGAAAGTTAAATTATTTTCTTGGACTACAAATCAAGCAAACCAAGGATGGAATCTTTCTCAACCAATCCAAGTACTGTAAGGAATTAATAAAGAAATTCGATATGGATAGTTGCAAGATGATGTCTACTCCTATGGGATCCGGAACGTATGTTGATCAAGATGAATCTGGTACTCCAATTGATATTACTAAATATCGAGGTATGATTGGTTCATTACTATATTTAACGGCAAGCCGTCCTGACATTATGTTTAGTGTTTGTTTGTGTGCGCGCTTCCAAGCAAATCCGAAGGAATCACATCTCACTACTGTGAAGAGAATTATCAAGTATCTCAAAGGAACGACCAACGTCGGATTATGGTATCCTAAAGGTAGTACTTGTTCTTTAGTTGGTTATTCTGACGCTGACTATGCAGGATGCAAAACCGATAGAAAAAGTACAAGTGGTACATGTCACATTCTCGGAAATGCTCTAGTATCATGGGCCTGCAAGAAGCAAGCTTGTGTAGCACTCAGCACCACCGAAGCAGAATACATCGCCGTAGGAAGTTTTTGTGCACAGATTTTATGGCTGAAACAACAACTTCTGGATTATGGTGTTGACCTCGGATGCATTCCTCTATGATGTGATAATACTAGTGCCATAAATATCACGAAGAATCCGGTTATGCATTCCAGAACAAAGCATATCGATATCAGGCATCACTTCCTTCGAGATCACGTATTGAACAGAGATGTTGATGTTACTTTCGTCGACACACACAACCAACTCGCCGACATCTTTACCAAGCCTTTGGTGAAAGAACCGTTCTACAAAATTCGGAGAGAACTTGGGATTCTTGATGAAGGTGACATCTGACCTTTTCTCTAATATGTGTATGCATCATTTGTGATATGTTTTCATATGTTTTCATTCTGTTTTTAAGTATTTTTCAAAAATTTTAGTGTGTTAACCGATTAACCTATATGGTTAACCGATTAACACTGTTGAATTTTCAATTCTGATTAAATTTTTTAATGTGTTAACCGATTAACCTATATGGTTAACCGATTAACACTGTTAATTTTTCTAAAAATCAGAAACGAAAATCATTTAAGTTTTTGAATATATTATATATTATAAATGTATTTTTATGTGGTCCATATTCTCTCAAATATCCAAATCCATATCCAAAATCCATATTCCCTCTTCAAACCCTAACTTCTCTCTCCCACTCTCTAAAGTTGGAAAACTTCCCACAACTTCTCAAACCCTAACTTCCTCAGAACCCATAACCTCAGTTCTCTCAAACCTTCATCCATGGCTTCAGCATCAAATCGCGGCAAAGGAAAACTACCAGAACATCATTCTGCATCAGAATCTGATGACGACAACATTCCAATGGAAACCACCAAAAAGAGGCGGATGGATTTCAAAGTTCGTGTTCGTCAACTTATGCCGGTAAAGTACGTAAATCTTCGAGCTTTTCCTGCAATATCTTTTGATTTTCCTACTCTGTTGGAATATCAGCGTATCGACAAGTTCGTCACCGACTCTGGTATTATTTATCCTGATCTTGTGAAAGCTTTTATGAATAAAATGTCTGTATATCTGGACATGGATGAGAACCACATGATCCATTCCACCATTAGAGATCATGAGTTTGTTGAGAATTTATCCACCCTTGCTAGACACCTTAAGATTCCATCAAAAGGCTGCTTCCTAAGGAAAGGTGTAAACCATGTAGATGGACCCTGGGCAAACTATGATAAAATGGAGTATTACTATCAGATTTGCAGGTTCCCAAAAGAAACCGTTATTGCAAACTCTCGCACCGCTCGTATGCTGTGCTATGCCAAGAATCTGACAGTATCTGATCGAATGCTTCACTACATTATCTGCTATGTCCTCATTCCAAAGGACTCAAATCACTCTCAGATCAACGACTTGGAAATGCAGCTGATCTTTGCTATTAAGAATCGCATCAAAGTCAATTGGATTTTGACTATTATGTATCATCTGTAGCAACAACTTCATTGCATTACCCGGCTGTCGTATGCTCGCTTGGTTTCTAGAATTCTGGAATTAACTGAACTTGACCTCAACAGAGAACCATCCTCCAAGATGAAACCTACAACTAATGAGATCAATGAGATTAATATTATGAAGAATACTGGAATCATCAAGGCGGCTGACGGTACCTACAGGTATACTGATGACGGTCCTGTGCATCACGCATATCCAATGTCTGAAGGGGGTCTTACTAGTGAGTTTCTCTATACAACCATGATGAACCAGCATCGAGAATCCATGAATATGCATAGAGAGACCTCCCGAGCAATTGCCTCCCTCAGAAACCTCATTCTTAACCCTCCACATTCCAACACCCGAGTTGTGGACGAAGAGATTGAAGAAGAGGATGATAGTGATGAAGAAGAAGAGGAGGAGGATATGGCGGATGAGGATGCTTAGAGAATATGTTCCTGTTGTTGTTTTTATTGCTTTGCTTTCTAGTCTTAAGTTTTATGCTTCCATTTGAACTATGTTTTATTGTAACAAGTACAATTTCTATTTGCTTCATTTTATATGTACTACTGTTTATGCTTTGTGTTTACTTGGCTTCGCATGTGCTTATTACTATATATGCTGCTATCTTGTGATTTATTTGAAAGCTCTTCCTTTTTGCTGATGTCAAAGGGGGAGAAGAGCTTGGTTCTGTTAATGTCTCTCTGTGTGCAAATATTTTTTCCTCAGTTAAGATAGGGGGAGTTGCTAGACATAGGGGGAGAACCATATCAAGAACCAAGAGATATCGCACAACATTTTTTATTGCCATCATCAAAAAGGGGGAGAATGTAGAAGCATGCTTCAGTCTCAAGTTTTGATGATGTCAACACTACTCAAGGTCATCTCTTGATTGCAAAAAGACAAGCCTTTCAAAGTTCTCAAGATCAAGTCAAGCTATCTTTCAAGTCAAGCTACATAAGGAACTATGATTCTTCAAGACTTGGACGTATTGCGGGTATATCAAATTCTACCCTTATAATCGATATACAAGTGTTCAAAAACATCAAGCATCTTAGCATAATACATGAGCATGTTTTTGAAACTTTAATATTGGTATAACATTCATTTTTTAAAGCATTTTTCTGAAAAATAGCAGTGTTAACCGATTAACCATATAGGTTAACCGGTTAACCATTTCAAATTTTAAATAATCTGGGCTAACGTTCCAGTGTTAACCGATTAACCATATAGGTTAACCGATTAACACTGAACGTACAGTGAAAAATGGCTTTGTTTCAAGTTCAAAAATTGTTTGAAAATTACACCATTTCATATTTTTGAAATCTACTCAAATATACCTTTTTGAAAGGGTATTTTACTCATATAAATTCTGAGTTTTTCAATTTTGAAAAATACACACTAAAAACTTCCAATCTCCAAACACTTTCTACATTCATTTTCAAATTGTCTTAGAATCAAATTCACCATTTTTCAAAATCTTTTCTAAGTGTTCATATGTGCATAAATTTCATATTCATCTTTGAACACTTGTGTTGAAAATTATAAGAGTGATTTTTGATCATTTGGAGAAGATCAATTTTGATATTATTATTACTCTCAAAACAAAAATCTTTACAAGTATTTGTATTCTGACTTGTGATCCAGGATTGTTGGACACAAGGGTGAGTGTTTACAAGAGGATTGTTCTTGTACACTTGTTAGTTTTATTGGTTGATAGTAGGCCTCACCGGTTGATGGTGTGATAGGTTTTACTTTATTAAACAATAGTGAAAACTCTCTTTCGTGTTGAAAGGGGAGTGGAGTACTCTCGGATTGTGAGGGGAACCACTATAAATCCTAGTGTCCATTGTTCTTTTACTTTCTTCTGCTTTCATAACCAAGATCACAAACCAGTAAAATTTCAAGAAACCATAAAAACCGGAAAAGTTTCTAAAGTCCTAATTCACCCCCCCCCCCCCCCTCTTAGGCATACTCTGTACTTACAAAGGGGTACAACTTAGTGTAACTCATAGGAATGGGATGAATCCTTGGCCTTCTTTCTGGAAAGCAGGCCTCGGAGCCGGAGATATTTGTTGCTGCTGTGCTTATCAATTATGATTTTGCTGGTAGGCATTGGGCGCCTGTTGTTGAAAGTTTTTTTGATTTGGCCGAGGTTGAAAAACTGGCGTGACCGCGGCCACATACTACTATTGTTGGTACTTCTGATAGTTTTGTTGTGGTTGTAGACGAGACAGTTGTTGATTTTGTGGGTGATCCCTTCTGCTATGAACACTCTTGTCACACATTACATCATTACTTTCCCCTCCTTTTTTCTTATGAAAATTGCTCGGTGGCTTCTTCGTTGTGCTAGTGCTGGTACTACTAGCTGAGCTTGTTACTTTGCCGTTCTTCAAACCTGCCTCCACTTTCACACCTACGAACACAATATCGGAAAAGTTTCTTAAGACGCTACTAACCATCCTCTCGTAGAATTCGGGCTTGACTGTATCTACGAAACAATCAACCAATAATTTCTCTGTCAAGGGAGGTTCCACCTGAGTGGCAGTTTCGCGCCATCTCTGCGTGTACTCTTTGAAAGATTCTGAGCTCTTCTGTGTCATGCTGAGGAGATGACGGCGGTATGGCGCTAAGTCTATGTTGTACTTATATTTTTGAATGAATACGTCGGACAAGTCTTGGAAGTAATGGATTTTTTTACTGGTCTAGACTTAGGTAACATTTGGCAGTGGCACCCTTAAGACTATCCTGGAAGCAATGGATTAATAATTTTTCATTTTCAATGTGCGCAGCCATACACCGGCAATACATGATCAAGTGAATCTTTGGGCAGGTCGCTCCTTCATATTTTTCAAATGTGGGCATCATGAACTTAGGAGGAAATACCAAACCCGAAACCAGACACATGTCCTTAACATCGGAACCAAAGACGTTGTTTCCTTCTATGGCCCTCATATGTCTTGCCATTATATCCATCTCAACCCTTAATTTTTCGTGTTTCTCATCTTCGACCTCAGACCCGTCGGGTATATCAAATATTTGCTGATGATTGTTAAAGATCGGTCAGACCTGGCCTGAGCACCTGCCTAAGTGTATATATGATTTTGGAATTTTGTCAGTAACGGAGCCGTCTACAGATTAGAGCGTTGCTGAAGGTTGAATTGCTGGGAATTACTGAATGGTGGCATGAAATTCCTGGCGATACCAAACAAATGTTCAATTGCTGAGGTCACTATCGGAGGAGGATTTTCCGCTGTTGTATTGATTTCAGATACCAATGTAATATACGTGTCCATTTTTGCTTTTATCACTTGAAGGACTTTCATAATCTGGCTAACGTCACCATGTAACCCCTCGAGGTCGTTGTCGATTTAATCGATTCTTTAATCTGGATCAGTCATTCTTCTCTGAGAGATGGCTCTGGTATTGTATCAGTGGGTATTCAGCGTGATTTCTTACAGCAACAGGGCATAGGATGAGCCGGAGAACCGATGCAATACAATGCAAATGAAATGCAGGATGCAGATGCAAATGCAAGCCACACATTCAAGGAAAACCAAAAGGTTTATTTACGAACAAAATTAATGGATCTACACGTAACAACACGATTATTATCATTAACAAATAAAAACTTAACCAAATTCTCATTAACAAATGGAGCCTCACAAGCATAAAGTTTTCATTAACGAATGAAACTTTTACAACATTTTACAAAATGAAGGTTACACATTCCCAAAAGCTAGGGGTACAAACTAAGAAAAAGGAAATTAAAAGGCCAAGATCTTCTAACAAGATGATCCTTCTCCTTCTTGTAGCCCTGTCCTCCTCTGGTCTTAACGAAACAGCTCCCAGAGTTCTTCATTTTCTCGTTCGGCTTTGACAAAAGCGAACCTCAACTCTCCTCTAGACAAAAGTTCTTTCGGGACTGGCGAAATGTCATAAGAGCCGGTGTAGAACACCTTCAGTGCTATCTCCTTTGACCAAAGCAGATATACCTTTGAAGTGAGACAACTCGGGTTTTCCACGGCAGTCATTCCTTGTAAGTTGGGATGATGCCAGGAAAATATGACTTGTGCTTCAAAATCTGGGTTACTACCTTTTTCATAGAAGCAAGTCTCTAACAAGGTTGGATCCGGTTCTTCCTCAGTTGGATGTTCTAACTGGCGGCGGGCTAGGATAGGGTTGTAGCTGATACATCATTTGGTCCCAATAAAGTAGGAGAAGGATTTCTGACAATGAATAACTTGATGGCCTCTAAGCTAATGAACTCATGGATACTTGGAAACAGCTATAAGCCATAAATTAAGAAAGCTAGTATAGCTTCAAAGGCTCCCATATCTCCATGATCATAATGAAACTCAGCCTTTTCCATAAATGGTCTTGCTTCCATTCTAGTAAATCCACCTCTAATATCCAAATGGGTTAAAAGGTCAGTGGGTTCCAGGTGTAGAGCCTAAGCAACATCTCTCCTATTTCGTCTTCTCTCTCTTCCATAGTGAGGTGTAAAAGTCATGGGAATCTTCAGATGCGCATAGTATTCTTCCAAAGTTGGCAGCAACTGAAAGTCCATAAATGTGAAGCAATGGTAAAGAGGATCATAAAACTTTATGAGAGCTAGCAGCATTTCCTTATTTACTTGCCTGTCTAGTAAAGATAACAGGTCCCCATACTTGGCAACGAAAGCAGCGGAGTTCCTTACTAGGCCTCTTAAGATCCTCAAGTTGTCCAACCTTAGGCTTGGGAATGTGAACCTGTTTCTTTGATCCATTACTATGTCAGCAAAATATTTGAATTCCTTGAATGGTTAGCAAGATGCAAAATGCAATGCAAAGATGCTAGATGCATTTGGTTTTACAAAACTTAGAAGATAAATTGAAGCAAAACCCTCGTTTTATTTATATTGGGAAAAGTTACAACTTTTGCAGTACGATAAAAGAAACATGAGGTTACATTAAAAGAGAAGACTAGGACCTATGGTCAAGAAATTTGACAAGAGTCCTACAACACGTCATCTTCATTCTTTTCAGCACAGTGTTCTCCATCACCAATTTATCTACTATTCCTTTCCAGGCGCAAGAAGTTGGTGGGATATTTGAATACTCATGAGTACTTTGCGTAGGCTTGACGCTAGAGAAAAATAAATTCTCTTTCGTCACATCTTCCCCAATCAAGCGACTTTCGAGCCACTCAATTAACTCATCCTTGTCTTTTAGCTCTCTCTTCAATTTCGTCATCTCAGAATGAAGAGTATGGTATTTGCCCTCCCAAATGTCCCTTTCAAGCTTGGTTCTCTCAAGGGTATCTTGGTATTCTTCCAAGGATGGCGGAAGATGATGCGATGACAATCTGCATATTCTTTTCAGGAAGGTAGGGCATCTTGAGATCACAGGCTCTAGATTGAACCCACTGAGTGAATGGCTCAAAGGATACACAATTCCTTTTCCCAAGGTTAACTTTAGTTTTCTTCTAGATGTTCTCCCAGGCATCAATCATATTGTTCCTTGAACTCTTCTCTACTTTGGTGTTAAGGTAGAAGAAACCAGACAATAGGATGTTGCTAGGTTTATCCTTCATTGGAAATCCAAATTGACGTCTGGCCAAAGCGGGATTGTAGTTGATTTCCCCTTGTACTCCCAGGAGTGGTACATTTGGAAAAGAACCACAGCTGTCAATGTAGACCCCTTGATCATAGGCAGGATCGTACTAGTGAATATTTGCTTGAGTTAGAGACATAATCCTTTGAGACCATCTCCATCCATTAGAATTTTCCTTGAAAGCATCCGTCCTTGGTAAATGATTGAAAAACATTTATACAACAAGGGTACACAACAAAGAATATTTCCTCTTCCATGTAGAGTCCTATGATGAATGGAATGATAAACATACCTAGCAAAGTGGGTACTAGATTACCATTCAAGAACACGATGATAGCAGTTGAATTGACAACACCAACCCATATGTCAATAGAGCCAAAATCGCTTCAAATGCATCCATACTACCGTCCTTGGCAAGGTAAGTAGCCTTCACCAATAAGTAATCAGAATGAAAACCTTTAACTCCATTCATTGAATCATAATTGGCTTTGATATCAGACAGATGAAGTGCATTAGCTATCTCTTTCGGCGAGGGTAACTTTTCCAAACCGCTGAACGGTTTCTTATCTATCACAGGGATTCTAATGAAATAAGAATATTCTTCCAGAGTCGGCATCAATTGGTAATCTGGGAAGGTGAAGCAGTGGTATAGCAAATCGTAGAACTGAACCAAAGTGCTAAGAACCACTTCTTCCATTCTAGTCTTCACAATACTCATGAGTTTCCCGTACGTTTTCCCAAAATCTTTGGATACCAGCATTCCTAGCTCTTTTAACTTCATTGTATCACATTTCTTGATGTTGTATTTCTTAGTGTTTCTTTTCCCTAAATCCATGATATCTAGGGTTTCGCAAAAAGAAGACAACTGAGTTTCACAAAACCAGTGCAACAAGATGAGATGCCATAATGATATGATGACATGATGTACACATAGCACATATACAAGTATACACAATTCACAAATGCATATGCTAACAAGAAAGGGTCCTAGGTTCGGGTTTATAAGCATGAAGCCAGGGTATACCCTCCCAAAATACATGTACTAAGGTGTTCGTTGTACCTGCAGAACAGGTTCTATCAAGAGTTCCCAGAGGCATACATAAATCCTTCAGATATTATCAACCAACATGACTACTCACGTGGGTCAAAAATATTCTCGGGATAAACTCGTCTGAGTGTAGTATCGCGTAACAACTATTTCGGGACTACTCCCTCATAGTCACCGCACTACATCCTAAAAAGGCCAAGTGGGGTAAGTGGGTAACTAAAGGTCCTCAATTTCACAGGCTCTCAGGTTGAAACAACTAATGAAATGCATGACTACTCATACACCATTAATTATCTCAAGGAGGTCTCAATTGAGCGTGGTTACATCATATGTCAAATATGTTAGGACTACTCCCAACAGTCAACTATTGATCATGCCACATCCTATCATATGTGTACGCTCAAGTCTAGGTTAGGACTTATCTCACCACTCAAGATACCACCCAAATGATCCAATAAAAACATACAATTATATATTCACAAATATACATGAGTAGGAAAACATACAGAGATATAGCATACAAGCACACAAAGTGGGCTAAACCCTCAATCAGTCCCCAGTGAAGTCGCCATTTCTGTTACAGTGAGAATTGAATATTAAGCTATTGATTAACTTGAATATTAATTCATTGAAATTCACCACCGAGCTTTGATTTATCCAAAGGAAAGGTTAAAGAAAGAGAAGCGTTTTGTGCGATTTAACAACAACGCTAGAGTTTTGGGGAACGAGGGTTGGTTATGCCTAGGGTAGTTATTCACGTCCTAAGCATCTGTAGTACTCTACAGGAACCTTTTGTGTATATGTATTCTAAGTTATCTAAGTTGTTGTTTGCTAGGGTCATAGGATCAAGGTTAAGATAAAGTTGAGGTAAATACTTAAGGATAGTTCTAAGTTTGCTCGCAAAGATATCACATCTTATGCCTACGTATCCTTACTAGGATGTAATCAGAGCAACCGTAATTCACCTCACTAAGGTTGAGGAATACTTGACTATGGTCAAGACTCCAAGGGGGAACAAACATAACAATGCTTGTATGGAGTTTGAAAAAACTCTCTAGATCTAAGTTTAACACTCAATGGGATTGACTTTGACAAAAGCCAAGAGGGGAGTAAGTAATCATGATAATGATCCTTACATAGAGTTAACAAACTCTATCTTAAAGTTCTAATTGAAGGATACTCCTAACAAGGGATAGTTCTTTAGACTTAAAGCAAAGTCTAATGGGTATAGGTTCTAACTTAAGTAAGTTAAAGGACCTAATGATTTAACCAAACTAATGGGTATAGGTTCTAACTTAACTAAGTTAAAGGACCTAATGACTTAACCAAACTAAGTTAAAGCAAACTACAATTGAGTTTTTCAACTAGAAACCCTAATCAGGGTTTTGCACAACACTGCTTCAATTTTCTTGGTAACAACTTCAAATAGCACTTGTTCTTGGTAAGATATGAACCTCTTGATGATGTGAAGACTTGATATGTAGAAGATCAATCCAAAACTTTGACTGATCAGTCCACATAATTCTTGATTTTAATAGTGTGAAACCCTAATTCATCTGCATTTTGACAAAGACTAACTTAAAAGAGGTTAGAGTTAGATAACATACGCTTGATGCACCTAGAATGATAATAAAATTTAGGGGTTAAAATTATGTATATATATATATATATATATATATATATATATATATATATATATATATATATATATATATATATATATATATATATATATATATATATATATATATATATATATATATATATATATATATATATATATATATATATATATATATATATATATATATATATATATATATATATATATATATATATATATATATATATATATATATATATATATATATATATATATATATATATATATAATGACTATCAAACACATATAACAGTTTTCCTTAAAAAAAAGTAGAATAATGAGATCATATTTTTTTTTACTTGTTCAAAAAATAATAATATGTTTATCATGTTACTATCATATTATATTATATCATTATTAAACTTCTTATCATATTTTATTTTTATTCTATCATGCACACAAAATAACTCCTAAATTAGTCTTCTTTCTTTAATATTAGAGGTTAGGACGAAAAAAATATAGGAAAACCAAAAGAACATATTGAATCATAATGAGTATAAGCTTAGAAGTGAAAACCGACCATTTGAATGATTAGAGTAAGTAGGGCTAATATTTGAAGACAAAAAGTAGTGAAGGGTAACCTTCCCCACATAAGAAAAGAGAAATTATTAGAGTAAGAAAAACGGAAAAAATAGCTATTAATTATTTAGTTTTTCTGTCTAGTGTTGACATTTTTATTTTATTTAGAGAATTAGAATTTTGATTAACTCATCTTTCTAAAATCGATTAAAAAGATATTATTATATATAAATCTTTTATGAATATTATATTTAATCAATGTGTGACTATAATTTTTTTTTCAATACACCCTTCTGTTTACTTATGTTTAGTACTATTAGATTTTGTATATGGATATTAACCATAAATCATTCGAATTATTGATATATAAGATTTAATTTTTTCAATGCATTTTATTGAATTTAATTTGAAACTCATTCGTACAAAACTGACTTGTAAAATAAAGAGTGTTGTTTTATATAAAATTTTTTGTAGACACTATCTTTAATAATGTGATACTTGACTTTTTTTCAATAATTTTATGAAAAAAAACCTTTATTAATAGCATAATAAAAATTAATAAAATCAATTAAAAAAAGAAATAAACAACAAAGTTATAATAAAAAATTAATATTTCATTAACATAGTAAAATAATTTATAATTTGATAAAGTAAGTAGAAGTTAAATTAACAAAAATTATGGAAATCCGTTAACGTGTTTGACTTAGCCATATCCTGTGCGACTATACTAGTAGTACTAATTTCTGATCTTTTTATGTTGTAGAAAGTCAACCATTGTGGTAGTATTGAGTTGAAAATCTTTTTGTGCCTTATACACCAAGTAGTCATATATACTCATAATAGCTTAGTTTACTTTTCACCTTCACCAAACTCTGTTTAACTCTGTCTCCACGAGTATCAAGTATATCTCCAACACTTTGTTTGGTATAAGGGATTGAAGAAAAAACGTTTGACTTGGAAAATGTGATTTTAACATGTTATTATCTTCGTTAATCAATTAATTAAAATAATAACTTTTACTTAAACGCCAGTATTTTTATTTTAGTTTATTAAAAAACATATTATTACAGTGCATAACAATAATCATGATGATATATTAAGGCTTACTGGTTTCGAATCTCGGCATTAATATATATATTTTTTCTTTACAACAAATAGTGTGACCAACATATTAGGTATAGTTTATTTCTTTCAAAACGCATGTGTCCTAACGAAGAACAGACGAAAGCGATAGCGAAACAGATTTTCAAACTTCATCTTCTTACCTTTTATTCATTTCTTGGAACCCTCTTCTTCCATTTACATGAAGGCGATTTACTTTATCTATTTCTTCATCTTCGACGAAAGCATAGACGAAGGGCACTTCTTGGTCACAACCTTTTCAATTTACGGTATTTCTTCACCTTTATCACCATTCATGTTGAGTTTTAGGTTTTGGTGTTCTTAAATGTTATATTGTTGTGATTGAACCATATTCATATGTAGTGTGTGTATGAACCTCTAGTATCTTGTGTGAATGTATGTTGTATATATGTGAGAGTGTTGTTGTATATATGTGTATGCAACATATTAGTATGTGAGAATGATGTGTGAATGTTATATATTGTGTGTAGTATTAGTGTGTCATTTGTGTTGTTGTGGTTAAGGGATATTGAATATTGTTTTATAACTTATTATGTTGTTGTATTGTTAAATGATTCTACAAGCTTTTGATATAAATTTAAGAATTTATTATGGATCGTAGTTGGATGACAATTGGTAGATTAGGTCTAGTGTATGAGAAAAGAGTTCTTGAATTCCTTGAATACGCTTAACAAAATATTTCCAACAATAATTAACTTTTTTATTGTCCTTGTTTTGTATTCGAGAATATCAAAAAATTTTCAAAGAAAGAAATGTTATATCACCTATGTTGTGATGGAATTTTTCAAATTGTACAATATGGATGTCGCATTGTGAAGTGGATAAAAATCAAAATGCGACGTCACAAATACATGACATTGATGAAGATATGAATGATGAATTAGAAGATATTGGAGAATCTTCTTTTAGGACAACTCATATTTATGGTAATTTATGTATGTTGTAAATGTGTCTTAAAACCTTTATTGATGAAGAGAAACAAAACATATTTTGGAGATTGCATTTACCGCAAAAATTGAAAGTTATAGCAAGTCAGACGAAAAGGCGGAAAAAAAACGGTCGATGAATAGTGGCGTCCGTACGTTGAATAGTGTCGTTCGTACGGATGAATAGTGACGTCTATATGGTGAATAATGTTTTTGAGTTTTCGGGCTTTTTTCGATTCGGCCCATGGATCCATGTGATTTTAGGCTTTGTTTGTTGGGTATTTGCTATTATAAATATGTATCTCTTATATGCTTGGTGTGTGACAATCTTAGAGTTTTTACCAACAAGGTGTAGCACCCCAAAATTTGCCTTTTCGTTTTAACCTTTACTGGCTTTTCTTTCTTTGCATTTTTGCATTTTTCGCATATCATAACATTCATTCTTGAGGTATGGGGTCAAGGCATTCTTGTGGCTCAAGTTCATTTTGGCGCAAAGGACTGAAAGACTGAACAGCGAGCATCAGAGGCTCCGATTTATTTTTCCCAGCGGTCGAGCGGGCAATTTTATTTTATTTTGCAGGATAACTTTAGGAGGCAGCACTCAGGCTCATATCAAGCATTCTTACAGTTGCAACATTCAAGAACGGGATTCAGAAGCTTAACAGAGCTCCAAACAGTTGAAACAGGGCAAATATGCAGATTCCCCTCCAAAAGGCGACAAAATTCAAAATTTGAAGGTGTTAATCGGTTAACACATATGGTTAATCGATTAACCAAGTCAAAATCAGGTCAATTTGGAAGTTTTGAAGGTGTTAACCGATTAACCTATATGGTTAATCGATTAACCAGTGCAGATTTTGCCTCTGCACGTGAATTTTCAAAGAGAGCTGTTTTGGGGTCTAATTTTGATCACTTGAATTTCAATTTTACACTTGGGAAGGATCTAGAATCATTTAAGAATTTGATTAATTCCATTTTCCCTCCAAACTCTCATTCCTCACTCCATTCCAAATTTCCCAAACCATCTTCCAAACCTTTCATTTGGATCCAAACCTAAGGGGTATTTATTTGAATTACTCCAAACCACACACATCTAACTCTCATAATTTCAATTTCATTTTCAGAGTTGATCTCATTCTCTCTCGATTCTCTCAATTTCTCCATTCCCCAAACCTTCACCAAAGCTCTTCATCCATTGAATTCTTTGATTCTCCATTGGAATCAATGAATTCTTGAGCTTAAACCTTCATCCATCATCTTCATTGAATCATTTTCTTCATCCAAGAATTGGTGTGGATCTTGAAGTATTCCGGACTTCTAGCATTGGATCTGTTCAATTACAGTTGAATCAACATTAATCGAAGCAATTCTCCGCTTCGAAGGTTGGAAATTCTTGATCCGAATCTATTTTTAGCTTATTTGCATAATCATGTGGATTTTCATCTTCGATTAGCTTTTGGTTAATTTGATCCGTTTGATTCATGATTTGGTTGTGTTAATCCGTTTACATGCTGTTTGAATCATGATTTGCTGGTTTAATTCTGTGATTAAGTGATTAAGCGATCATCCGGTTGATCGGATAATTACTTATTTGCTGAAAATGCTGCTTTGTTGCTGTTTTTCTGCTGTTGGCACAGTGTTAATCGGTTAACACATATGGTTAACCGATTAACCATTTCAAATATTCAAAATTTCTTAACGTTTTCAAGGTGTTAATCAGTTAACGTCTGGTGTTAACCGATTAACATGTACAAATTTCCAGATTTTCAAGCATTTTTAAGTGGTTAATCAGTTAACCTCTGGCATTAACTGATTAACAGTGTGCCAGTGGGTCTGTTTTGTTGATTTTCTTGCTTGTTTGAGTACCGTTTCACATCGAATTATCGTAGTTCAATATGATGCGTTAGAAGTGAAATGTTTTGGACATTTTGTCGCTGTTTTGGTTGTTTAATCGAGACTTCGTCGACTTGTGTTTGTTTTCCACTTGGATGCCTACTTTCGTAGTTTGTTGTTCAAAGTGATATTCATTTTTTTGTGCTTGCATATTCATGATTTGCTTGCCTTCTTGCATTTGCATTTCCTCTTGTGTTTTCATATTTATCTCTTGCATTAATAAAGGTCGATATGTGCTTGTGGTGGTGTTTACCCCACACTTTGTTCCTCCCTTTGCTTGTGTGTTGCACTTCATGTTTGCATCTCTTACTTGTGATTGAATTTATCTGGTGCTTTCTTGTGCTTTTTGCCATGATCCCCATAGGGTTCCTAGTCCCTCCGTTTAGGATGGGAGTAGGAGAGACATTAGGTGTTCAATCCAAGCATGCTAACATTAGGGTAGACGTTTCCCCTTTTAATCCTAACCTTAGGACTACTTTGCATGACAACGTTAGGGCCGAGTTTCCCTTAGACCTTCTGTGCGTCTCTCTCAAAACAATTCTAACTCACCTAATAAAATGCGATGAACGTTGCGTGCTACAAGCCTTAAGCTACATGGAGAATGATGAGTGAGGGGTCTCCTCTTGCTTGTCTATAGTATTTAGTGCACGTCCCGTTTGGGGGCGATACCCAACACATTCCCTCCTATGTCATAGTCTTCAGTGCAACGTGAATCACAAACCAGATTAATTCACTTCACTAAAAAACACAAACAAATTTCAAACCTTTTTCCTTCAGGATTAATGGAAAACCTTTTTCATAAGAAAAGAGTGTTGTTAAGCTTTGGTTCTACCGCAAACAGGCATCGTCCCTAACTGCTGGAACGAAGGTTTAACTCTACTCGGTTAAAACACTTAATCAACCTGTGGTTTCGTGTCAGCCCGAACCACGTTTGCTCTAATTTCTTGTGCCAGATGAGAATACGTAGGCACAAGACGATGATGTCTTGGCGAGCAACCTTCCCTCATTTCCCCGTATCTAGCCGAACTACGTTGACTCTGACTTTCCTATTGCACGAGGTAGTACGTAGGCACAGAGCAGCGATGCTCTATCGAGTCTCTTTTCTTTTCTTTTTGTCCTGTGAGCCTGTAGCGTATATAGTTAAAGACACCCTTAGATAGACAACAAGCGTGGATCCCGTTGAGTACGACAGACATGAGGGGTGCTAATACCTTCCCCTTGCGTAATCGACTTCCGAATGCAGGACTTGGTTGCGATGACCTCGTCATTTACCTTTTTCATTAGGTTTTTCCTCCTTTCCCTCTCTTTGGGATAAATAACAAAAGATGGCGGCTCTTCTGTTTTCTGCCGGGTGTTTTTTGCAGTTGCGACAGCTGGAGACTCTGCTGGGGACTGCGATGGTTCCATATGTGATTCAATCCTAGCGCTTTTCTGTTTGCGTCTTTAGGTGTTTGCTTTTGTACAATTATTTTTCTTTATGTACATTATCTGTTGTATATTATTGCATTTGCATTTTATTATCATATTATGTTGTTGTTGTGCTGTAGGGTGGGTTGTTCCATGGAGAGTAGTGGGAGCTTGTGTGGCGTTTGGCCACACAATAGCTTTTGCGAAATTCACGTTCAGACGAGGTTTTTCTTTGGAAATATTCTATCCTACACGTCTGGTGCAGTTGAGGGAATATTGACTTAGAGGAATTGTCGACTCTGGAGACCGTTCATTTGGGAAAACTGGCCTTCAACCAACCATGGTTTTCTTTTCAGCACAGACTTTTGATCCTGAGTACTCTGGTTTTCTATTATCTCAGTATTCTGATTAGAGCGGAGCTCTGGTTGAGTTCAGTCAACGAGACAACAACAAAATTTGAGCATTGGATACCTTGATCCCGTGTTTGCATCTGCATCATCATCCTGCATTTAACATGGCATGTTTGTGTGTGTTACAAGTTCTTGTCTTTCCCTTGATTTAGGTACTAGTCTTCTATAGAGATGGAAGCAGGCAGAAAGAGGATTGTTTTGTACAAGTTTCCTGCACCTGAGTTAGGACCTTTATTTGGTCTAATTTCCCTGACTGATCCTGGTGTTCTAGAAACCTTCAGGGAAGATTATAGGGGTATTCTGAATCTTGTCCGTAAGATCACGAGCTATGAGTATGGTGCTATTCATACCCTGTTACAGTTTTATGATCCACCATTGTGCTGTTTCACATTCCCAGATTATGTGTTGGCTCCGACTTTGAAAGAATTCACCTTCATCTTAGGTGTTCTGATCCTAAATAAGGTGCCATTCTTCAGCTCCGAGGAAGAACCTAATCTTAAGAAGTTATCCGTCGCTCTTTCTTTGAGCGCCTCTGACTTGGTAGATCATGTTGTCAGCAGAAATGGAGTTTCCGGCTTTGCTTTATCTTTCTTGGTGGACAAAGCCCGAGAGTATGCTGGAAAGGGTTGTTGGGTGATTTTCAGTGCTATCTTGGCTCTGTGTCTCTATGGCATTGTGTTGTTTCCCAATGTACCAGACTTTGTGGATTTCGATGCTTTTCATATCTTCGCTTCCTGGAACCCCGTACCTACTCTTCTGGGTGATTTGTATCATTCGGTACATTACAAGAACGAGAAAAGAAGAGGAAAAATGGTTTCTTGTTGTGCACCGCTGTTGCATAAGTGGTTTGTTGATCACCTTCCTCTCTCTGGAGCTTTTGTGGATTTGAGGAATTCGTCTGAATGGTCAAAGAGGCTTATGGGTTTAACAAAAAAAAATATCGCCTGGTTCAACCGAGACCTGCTGGGGCGCGAGCTTATCTTTAGTTATGGTAGCTTTCCTAATGTGCCCTTGATAGGGAGGAAAGGCGGCATCAACTATAATCCTTCTCTAGATGTCAGACACTTTGGTTATGCTTTGAAAGGACCCCTGAAAGAAGAAGAAGTGCAAGAATCTCTGTACTTCACAGGTGTAGCTGATCCTTGTATCTCGGCCAGATTCGTGGACGCTTGGGGTAAAATTCACAAGAAGGAAAAACTTTCTTTAGACAAAGGAGATTGTAGAGCCTATGATCCCTACTTGGAGTGGATTCAGAAGAGGGTTGAACAGGTATTACTGTTGTTTCCTGTTGAAGCGCCAATGTATTCCTTAGTCATTGAGCCGCCTACAACCGTCGAAATCTTGAGATATACCAAGCTTTTGGCAGAGAAGGAAGAGTTGTGCAAAGAGAATGAAGAGTTGAAGCAAGAAATCAGTCAGCTGAAGCATGATAAGGGTGAAGTTGTTTATTTGGCCAAGACAAAGTTAGAATCCTTGATCAAGTTGGAGAAAGAACTTGCTGATCAGGTACAAGCACGGAAGCAAGTCAGTCTTGATCTGAAAAGCACTTGTGACGTTATGAAGAGTAAGAAGGAGGATTTAGACAGAGCCTATATGAAGATATCCAAATTCAATGAGCAATGGAATGCTACCTTGACTGCCAACAAATGTAGGGAGGACCAGCTTCGTATTCAGGTTGATAAGCTGAGAATGCAATTCAAGGCTAAGGAGAGGGAAGTATTGTTAGAATCGTACCGCAGAAGCACAATCGAGCAGAAATACCAGGAAACTTTATCAACACTTGAAGAGTTCAAGATTCGAGCAGAGGTGAAGAAACCCAGGCTTGAGGATGCCTTCGGCGAAGATGCTTGGGAAGATCATTGTCATTATCTCTGGGATGTGATACAGAAGAGGGATGTCCTCATCAGAGAGTTGGTTGCCAGACCAGATTACCCAGGTACAAAAGAGATGCTTAAGGAGTCTCAGGACTGGAGTAGAGATCATGGCTACTAGGGAGTTTTATCTTTTGTAGTTTCATTTGCTTTTATATCTTGATCATCACCGGGATGTCAGATGACATCAATACATATTTGTATGTGGATATGTCTCATTTGGTTGTATTATCTCAACTTTACCTGATATATGAGAAGATTATTGTGACGTGTTTGTCCATTTCTGCTTCTTGTTTATTGAAACTAGAATCAAGGGGGAGATCTCCCTGTGCATACATAGACATGTTTGCATCTTGCATTTTCATTTGCATCGCAGGTGTTCTTAGTGGCCTTTTGTTCCTAACTCTGCTTGGTTTTCTTCAGTTCAGGATTGAGGAAGTTGAAGAGTTCAGTTTCTACAGGTATCTGACTCGAGGGAATCAGCGGAAAGTGATGGATCAGGTTCAAGCCGAATTGCAGGAAGTCATGGCTCGCATGACCTAATTCATGGAGCTGATGCAGACTGTTGCTAGTGGGCAGGAACAATTAAGAACTTTGGTCCAGCCGTTGATAGCACGGGTTAATGAAGAGGGTGTTTTGCACGGAGGAGCTGGTGTTATCCCTCCGCCGATCGGTGGATCTATCCCGCAGGGTATTCCTACTGTTGTCATACCTCCGGGCGGAGGAGCTGCGAATGAGAATGGTAATATTGCTGGTAATGGAAGTGTGCACGGGGTTGCTGGCCCTCATTGGGAAGATAACCAGGATGATGTATTTTCTGTAAGAGATATGGAGGGTGGTTTACCGAAAGAAGCTGACCGAAGGTTTAAACTGATCGAGGAGAAAATGAAATCGTTTCAGAATCAGAACTCTTTGGGCCTTGATATGTCTGATCTTAGTCTAGTTCCTGGGGTCAGGATTCCTCAAAAATTCAAGGTGCCCGATTTTGATAAATATAAAGGGAAAACTTGTCCGAGAGTGCATGTTCAGGCGTATTTCAGGAAGATGTCTGCTTATTCCAATGATGAAAAGCTGCTAATGCATTTTTTCCTAACAGTCTGGAAGGTGCGTCTTTGGAATGGTATATGGGACTCGAGAGAACTCATATCCGCAGCTGGAAAGAATTGGCCGAGGCTTTTGTACGTCAATATCAGTATAATAGTGATATGGCACCAAACAGGGTACAATTTCAGATTTTGTCGCAGAAAAGTACTGAGAGTTTCAAGGAATACACCCAAAGGTGGCGGGATTTAGTTGCAAGGGTGCAACCCCCTATGGTTGAAATGGAACTGATCGACCTATTCATGGCTTCGCTGTCTGGTGTGTACTTTGAGAAGTTGATAGGCTGCATGTCCGCAGGATTTTCTGATCTGGTAATAGCTGGTGAGAGAGTTGAAAGTGGAATCAAGTCTGGTAAGATTCCGAATGGTGGTGGATCCTCTTCGGGAGGAACAAAGAAGCCACATTCTGCAAACCGCAAGAGAAGGGAGGGGGATGCAAGTGCTATTTCTCACAAGGGTAAAGGTAGAGCTCAGTCTCGTTATCATCAACAAGTCGCTACAGTAGATATCCCGGCTGCAGCTCAGCAGTGAGTCAATGTTCCGTGACCTTATGCTGCCAGGCGCAGAATGGCTGATAGGCAATTCGCGAATCCTCCGATGCTGTATTCTCAGTTGTTACAACATTTGCTGCAGTTACAATTGGTTCAGAAGAGGAATTTGGCTCCTTTCACTGGTCCGCCACCTGTTGGGTACGATGCGAACGCTCATTGTGATTTTCACTCAGGTGCTCTAGGGTACGATATTGACCATTGCAAAGCTTTCAAGCATAAAGTACATGACTTGCTTGATTCCAAAGCTATCAACTTCACCAACGATGGACCGAATGTGACTCAAAACCCGATGCCGAATCATGGGGTGGCAGAAGCCAATGCTGTTATTGAAGGAGAAAGATTAAATTTGATAACTGATGTTGAGGATTTGGGGACTCCGCTAAACTTTGTGAAGGCTAGTTTGTTGACGAAGGGGGTGTTTCCTGGTTGTTTCGTTGACTGCTCAGAATGTGAAGTGCAGCCTGAGGGTTGTGATCTTTCGAAAAAGGGTATTCAGAGAATGATTGATGAAGGTTGTTTGCAATTTGATAAAGTTGTGAAAGGAGATGCTGAGAATAGAGTGAGTAATGATGGAAGCGAAGTTGCTACGATCTCCATTCCATACCGGACAATCAATATTTCATCGCCTGCTAGGCCAGCTCCGGTTACCATTACTGTACCTGGACCTGTGCCATACGAGAACACTAGAGCTATCCCGTGGAATTATGGGGGAGAGGTGTTCTGTAATGGGAAAAGGCAGGAATGGACTGCACCTACAGATGGAAATTTGTCGGTTGAGAATATAGTTGAGGCCAGAGGTATCACCAGAAGTGGTAGGGTCTTTTCACCACCAGAGGTTAATATTGATAAGAATGACAAAGGGAAAAGAAAGGTCGTGATTGAGGAGAATGTCCAACCACGGGTCGGTGCTGATGATCTTTCGAAGGATGCAGAGGAATTTATCGAAAAAGTGACTACAAGATTGTGGATCACTTAAATGAGACTCCTTCGAAGATTTCTATCCTGTCATTGTTGTTGAGTTCGGAGGCGCACCACAATGCTCTATTGAAAATCTTGAATGCAACATACGTACCCCAGGAGATTTCTGTTAATCAGTTGGAGGGGGTAGTAGCTCATGTGAACGCTGGTAATGGTCTTGGTTTTACTGATCTGGATCTGACTCCTGCCTGGAAAAACCATAACCGTGCTTTGCACATATCTTTGGAATGTAGAGGTTCTTTGGTGTCGCATGTCCCGGTTGATACAAGATCATCCCTCAATGTGCTTCCCAAGAAGGCATTAATGAAGTTGGACATTCAAGGTTTGACATGCACACCAAGTGATTTGGTCGTGAGGGCTTTCGATGGATCTAAGAGATCAGTGTTTGGGGAGATCACATTGCCTATTCAGATCGGACCAGAGATCTTTGATGCAAATTTCTACATTATGGATATCCAGCCAGCATACAGATGTTTGCTTGGCCGACCTTGGATACATGCTGCAGGGGCAGTCACCTCCACATTGCATCAAAAGTTAAAATATATGGTGGAAGGGAAGATAGTCACGGTATACGGTGCAGAGGATATTATGGTTATCCATTTGTCATCCTTCAAGTACGTGGAAGTCGATGGGGAGATCCACGAAACACTCTACCAGGCGTTCGAAACAGTTCAGATTCAGGGGAAGTCTCCTGCAGAAGCCAAGGGCCCAGAGGTTTCGATGTCATCGTTCAAGGAAGCTCGTGCTATCGTAGAATCTGGCTCGTCTCAGAAGTGGGGCCAAGTTCTTAATGTTCCCGTCAAGCAGGACAAGTTCGGCCTGGGATATAAACCTTCCAGTGGACCTGTTCAGTTCACCAGCAGTGGTGTGATATTTGATAGGATTAATGCCGTTGGAGATGATGAAGGTGACAGTGACTGCGATATGGATGCTTGGATTCGTCCGTGTACTCCTGGTCAGAAGCTGTGCAACTGAACTACCAAAGAAGTCATTCATGTTACTGCTGCAGAGTAATGTTCATTGTTTTGATTATGTTCAGTCCTACGTTCTGCCCAAGACGTAGTGACCCATTTGTGGGGCCCTCTTGTTATTTGCACTTTATCATTAAATAAAGGACGTTTTCGCATTTAAATATTGTGATCTCTGTTTTTCTTGTTTTTTTTTTTTTGCATTTATATTAAATAGAAAAATGGCAATGTGTTTTGTTTGTTGCATCGCATAATAAACATAAACATCCTCATGCATGTCTTTTCTATCATATGCCATCGATTCAGGTTCATCTATGACTTCGTATGACTTTGATAATCCTATTTATCAAGATGAAGAAGAGACTGACGAAGACTGTGAACTACCTGAAGAGTTAGCCAGGCTCCTCAAGCAGGAGGAAATGGTCATTGTGCCTTATCAGGAGGATATTGAGATTATCAATCTGGGCACCGAGGATGATAAGAAAGAGGTTAAAGTAGGGGCTTCATTGGAAGACAGTGTCAAGAGAAGATTGGTTGAAATGCTCCATGAGTATAAAGATATCTTCGCTTGGTCTTACCAAGACATGACTGGGCTAGATACAGATATTGTGGTAACCGGTTACCTCTCAGAGAAGAATGCTCACCAGTCAAGCAGAAGTTGAGACGCACAAGGCTTGACATGGCAGTCAAGATCAAAGAACAAGTTCAAAAGCAGTTGAATGCTGGGTTTCTTGCTGTCACGAATTACCCTCCGTGGGTCGCTAATATCGTTCTTATTCCTAAGAAAGATGGAAAGGCCATGATGGGCGTTGATTACCGATATCTGAATAAAGCGAGCCCGAAAGACGATTTCCCGCTCCCTCATATTGATGTGTTGGTTTATAACACCGCTCAATATTCTGTATTTTCCTTCATGGATGGCTTCTCTAGGTATAACCAAATCAAGATGGCCCCAAAGGACATGGAGAAAACTACTTTCATCACACCGTGGGGGACTTTCTGCTACAAGGTGATCCCCTTTGAATTGAAAAATGCAGAGCTAACTTACCAGCGAGCGATGGTCACTTTGTTTCATGATATGATTCATCATGAGGTTGAAGTCTATGTTGATGACATGATTGCAAAGTCACAGACGGAGGAAGGACATCTGGTCGATCTTCTGAAATTGTTCGAAAGGTTGAGGAAGTTCAAGCTGAGGCTGAATCCTAACAAGTGCACCTTCGAGGTGAGATCGGGAAAGCTACTGAGTTTCATTGTTAGTGAAAAGGGTATTGAGGTAGATCCTGCCAAAATAAAAGCTATACAAGATATGCCTGAGCCGAGAACGGAAAAAGAGGTTCGTGGTTTCTTGGGGAGATTGAACTACATTGCGAGGTTCATATCTCATCTTACAGCCACTTGTGAACCGATATTCAAATTGCTAAGAAAATATCAAACGATCAGGTGGAATGAGAATTCCTAGAAGGTGTTCGAAGAATAAAAGAATATCTGCAGGAACCTCCAATACTCATGCCTCCAGTTGCAGGGAGACCACTGATCATGTATCTCATGATTCTTGAGAATTCAATGGGATGTGTGCTCGGTCAATAAGAGGAGTCGGGTAGGAAAGAGCATGCCATCTACTACCTGAGTAAGAAGTTCACTGATTGTGAGTCAAGATACTCGATGCTGGAAAAAATATGTTGTGCACTCGCTTGGGCTGCTAAGCGTTTGAGACAGTACATGTTAAATCACACAACCCTATTAATTTTGAAGATGGATCCGATCAAGTACATCTTTGAAAAGCAAGCACTCTCCGGAAGGATTTCCCGATGGCAAATGGTTTTAACGGAGTATGATATTCAGTACATTACCCAGAAAGCCATTAAGGGAAGCGTTCTGTTGGAATATCTCACGGAATAGCCAATTGAGGATTATCAGCCGATGAAGTTTGATTTCCCAGATTAAGACGTCATGTTTTTGTAGATAAAAGGTTGTGATGAGCCTTTACCTGACGAGGGTCCCGAGACTGGATCTCAGTGGAAGTTGGTTTTTGATAGAGCGGTTAATTCATATGGTAATGGAATCGGGGCTATTATTACTACTTCTCACAGGTCTCAT
Source organism: Lathyrus sativus (assembly GCA_963859935.3). Taxonomy (NCBI): domain Eukaryota; kingdom Viridiplantae; phylum Streptophyta; class Magnoliopsida; order Fabales; family Fabaceae; genus Lathyrus; species Lathyrus sativus. The sequence continues at coordinate 825,032,961 of OZ012735.1, forward strand.
ATACCGTTCACTTCCCGATTGACTTTCGCCTGCACCAATAATGAAGCCGAGTACGAAGCGTGCATATTGGGTTTAGAAGAGGCCATTAATATGAGGATCAAGAATCTGGATGTATACGGTGACTCAGCGTTAGTCGTTAACCAAATCAAAGGAGAGTGGGAAACTCGTCAGGCCGACCTGGTGCCTTACAGGGATTATGCAAGGAGATTGTTGTCGTTCTTTGATAGAATCGAGTTCCATCATGTGCCAAGAGTCGAGAATCAGATGGCAGATGCCTTGGCCATACTATCTTCGATGTACAAAGTGAATTTCTGGAATGGAACTCCATCCATCACCATTATGCATCTTAATAGACCTGCTTTTATGTTTGCAATTGAGAAAGCATCGGATGGAAAGCCTTGGTATTTTGATATCAAGCATTTTCTCAAAACTCAAGAGTACCCATCTGGGGCATCCAAGATAAGAGGACCTTGAGGAGGTTAGCTGGTAACTTTTATCTGAACAAAGACGATGTGCTCTACAGGAGAAATTTTGACATGGTCTTGCTGCGCTATGTTGATGAACTTGAAGCAAACCTGTTGATCGAGGAAGTCCACGAGGGTTCTTTCGGAACTCATGCCAATGGACATGCAATGGCTAGAAAACTGTTGATAGCTGGGTATTATTGGATGACTATGGAATTTGATTGCTTCAAATACACCAGAAAATGCCATAAATTCCAAATTTATGCGGATAAGGTGCATGTGCCACCGGCTCCTCTGAATGTGTTAACATCTCCTTGGCCTTTTGTTATGTGGGGAATTGATGTGATTGGAAAGATTGAGCCTACTATTTCTAATGGACATCATTTCATTCTAGTTGATTACTTTACGAAGTGGGTAGAAGCAGCGTCCTACGCCAATGTCACGAGACAGGTGGTAGCCCGATTCATAAAGAAGGACATCATTTATTGTTACGAAATTCCTGAGAGAATCATTACTGATAATGGTTCAAATTTGAATAACAAAATGATGAAGGAACTGTATCAGGATTTCAAGATTGAGCATCACAATTCTTGGCGCTATTGAGGCAGCTAACAAGAATATCAAGAAGATTATGCAGAAGATGGTAGTGACCTATAAGGACTGGCATGAGATGTTGCTCTTTGCTCTTCACGGTTATCGTACTTCGGTGCGTTCATCAACTGGGGCAACTCCTTTATCACTAGTGTATGGTATGGAAGCAGTCCTACCATTAGAAGTGGAGATTCCTTCTTTAAGGATTTTGTCAGATGTGAAGCTTGACAAAGCTGAATGGGTGCAAACCAGGTTGAATCAGCTGAGCTTGATTGACGAAAAGAGATTGACAGCTATTGCCCATGGCCGGGTGTACCAAAGTAGGATGAAAAAATCCTTTGATCAGAAAGTGCGTCCTCGGTGCTTCCAGACAGGTAACTTGGTGTTGAAAAGGATCCTTCCTCCTCAGACAGATCACAGGGGAAAGTTGACTTCTAACTATGAAGCTTCGTATGTGGTAAGAAAGGTTTTCTCTGGCGGAGCCTTATTGCTATCTACCATGGATGGTGAATATTTTTCGTCTCCTGTGAACGCGGATGTGGTTAAAAAATACTTTGCTTAAAAGAGACCCGCTGGACAGAAAAAATAAAATTCCAGGAAAAAATGAGGCATCCCGACGAACCACAAAAGGAAAAGGTTTGGGAAAAAATTAGGGATAAAAAAAAAGAATGAACCCGCAAAGTTGAAAACCTGAAAAGGTGACTTTGGCAAAAATGGGTATCCCGATGGATTGAAAACTCGAAAGGGCGGTCCAGGAAAAAGTTACGAATTCAAAAAGCAAATGATCATGGTCTGTGTTCGATCTGTAAGCTTGTGAGCAGTTATCCCGAAGGAAAGGAATCAGTCCAGTCAGTCTTGTCAGAAGGCGAAACATGGGGAACATCGAAGACATACAGGTCATAGCTGAATCGACACATGGTGGTTATCTGTTTCCACATTGCCGACATTTGAATATTTTATTTTTTCTTGCTTTTGAGAAATTATCTCTTTCCAGGAATTGCATCTGAATTGTAATTCGCCTATTTACAGGCCTTTCATCAATAAAGTGTTCACTTCAGTCAAAGAGCTTTCTTTTCCTTGTTCGTTTTACTATTTTGTTTGCGAAATGTCTGTTATTTTGGTAAACATTGCAGGTAAAAGCAAGAGGTTTTACAGAGCATAACAAAAGCGCTGACTTTGCTTGAGCAGCAAGTATCATGAATGATAATTGAGGTAACTATTTCGCATATAAAACATTCCTGGTGTTTTTCTTTGTTGCAGTCAGCAGGGTTATCCTCAACAGGTTGAGATTGCCCTATCCTTAGCAGTTTAAAATTGCTGTAAATGGCATTTGTTGTCAGCCGGGTATTCTCAGTAGGTCGAGGTTGATACCTCTGGCAGAGTGGACTCATTCCCAAAAGGTTGAATGCAGTCAGGTGTTTTGTTCAATGATGATGTTCGTTCCCCATAGAAGAGATTTTGCTTCCCCAGTGAAGTTGTCACGAAATCTCATTGTCGAGTCTGAAATGTTGTAGCCAGTGTAGGTCTGGTATGTCTCCAGCATAACGAAGCCTTGTCTTCAGGTGAGGGTTAATCCCCAGCAGTGCATATTTGTTCCTAGCAAAGCAAGGTGTAAGGATGTTCCCTTAGCGACATGGTTGTTTATAATTTAGTATTCTTTTCCAGTGGAGGCAACGTTCTGGTGTTTTCCTAGTAATATCGGTATTCAGGATTTTCTTCCTCTAGCAGAGTTCAGTGCTGATTCCCTCGACAGGGTAAGTATTAGAACAGAAGCGTGGGATTTCCCCAGTAGAGTGGAGTTCCCGATAGGAGTATCCGATATTCTTCAGCATGACAGGTTGATACCTGATGTAATCCCAAGCAGAGTGGATTCTTTCCCAAGCAGAGTGAAGGTTTCTGGAAAGCCATTCAAGGCTGATTTCATGGGTAGAGTGAAGTCAACCTCGGCGGTTGGTTGTATTTCTCCTGCAGAGTCGGTTTCTTCAATAGAATGGATTTGATCTCAATAAAGGGTTGTTTGTTTCCCAGCCGAGTTTTCTGATCCCCCAGAAGAGTTTTGTGCTGGTAGACCAGCAATCCAGGGCGTTTTCCTCAGCAAGATGTGATTTAATCCCCAGCGGAGTGGATTTTTGTTCTTGAAAGAGCAGTGCTACCCAGGTTGTGTTTCGGAAAGCCACTCAGAGCTTATTTCCTCGGTATAAGTCCAGTCGTATTTGGCGCATGATATCTCTCCCCCGCAGAGTTGGTATCTTCTCTCCAGCATTTATTTTGCTGGGGTGGTTCTTTTACATTTGCATTTTGTATAGCATCCTCCTAAATGCGTAGCATTTCCATTTCGTATGGAGCATTACGCCATCTTCAAACATACGCATGTGAAACATAAGCTAGGTTGTTACTTCTTTGATTTCAGGCGTATCTCCCAGGTGATCGTTATCCCTGCCCGTGTGGTTTTCAGGCCCGACGAATCGGACGCATTTATTTCGCTCTCGGTTTATGGTATTCCCCAGAGGTATCGTCGAATTTTGATTTGTGATATTCTATTCTCCAAGTCTGTACAGGTGTTCAGACCTCGACAGAAGAGGTGTGATAGATGCGTCCATCTTATCATGTAATCTTCATCAGAGTGGCTTGTTCAAGTTTTCTCTTTCCCCAACGGAGTGTCCTTGCGATTGTTATTAGGGATAGTTTTAGCTTCGTGTGGATCCGAGTTTCGGGTTGTTGCTCGCTTTTATTTAGCGAATGCCCAGCGGAGAGGCCAGATCTCCTGACCTTTGGGTCCAGTACTTGTTTGGGTTCAACAGAGGACTGACGGCGATGCTAGAGGTTTATCAACTTTGTGAATGCATGACGGTGATGCCAGGTGATTATCAGTTTCTTGCTTATCCGGTTTTTGGGTTTGTTGCTCGCTTTTATTTAGCGACTGCTTGGCGGTGAGGCCAGATGTCCTTATCTTTGGATCCGATGCTTGGTGTATCCATAGCGGTTGTCTGATGGTGATGTTAGAGGTTTTCTATTAACTTTGAGATATTCCGATGTGATGTCAAGGCCTGACGACGATGTCATGTTATCCTTTTGTCTGACGGCGAGGTCAGATATTCGTAGTTTGTCTGGCGGCGAGGTCAGATGTTTCTGGTTGCCTGACGACGAGGTTAGAGGTTACCAATTTGGTGTTTGCGGATTTTCTGACAGTGAAGTAAAATATTCGTAGTTGTCTGGCGGCGAGGTCAGATGCTTTTGGTTACCTGACGGCAATGTCAGAGGTTAGCAACTTGAGGTTTTGGTTACCTGACGGTGATGTCAGAGGTTATCAACTTGAGGTTTTGGTTACCTGACGGTGATGTCAAAGGTTACCGACTTGATGTTGAGGTCTGGCGGTGATGCCAGACGTTTGTGGTTTTTTGACAGCGAGGTCAGATGTTCAGAATTTCTGGCGAAGATGTTAGAATTTCATTCCCCGCAGACCCTTGTGTTTTTTGGCGGCGATGTCAGATGTGGGTGGTTTTTTGGCGGCGATGTCAGGTCTCCATCAACCTTGTGTTTTTCTGGCGGCGATGTCAGATGTTTGTCAACATTGTGGTAACCTGGAGGCGAAGTCAGAAGATGTTTATCCTCTACAGAGAGTTGGTGGCGATGTCAAATGTCTTTACTGGTGCCTGGTGGCGATATCAGATATTCTGTATCCGTTGCATGATTTTTGGGTTTCTTTTCGATATAGTATCGATTCCTGCGTTTTAGTAGAGGTTCTTCCGACTGAGTGTCGATGCTTTTTGATTCTGAATCAGTAAGCTGGTTACCGTTGCAAATATCGGTTCAGTTATCTTTGGAGATTTTGTGGGCATTCCTATGCATATTGGGTTGTTATCCCTAGCGTGTCGCATCCTAACTCTTGGATGGTATTCGCTGATTTGCATCCTCGTCGGTTGCAAATTTCCGGGTTCTTATTGTATTCAATCACCTCATACCTGGAATGTTTGAAAGCTGATGCTTCTCACCCCTTCAGGTCTAAGTCGATTGAATACGGGAAGCTATAGCACCCAAAAATTTTCCTTTTCGTTTTAACTGTTAGAACACAGATTGGTGTTTCTTATATCTCTATGTTTTAAAGATAACTTTTTTGGAATTTTGTAAGGAGTAAATATACACTCTAAAATTTGTTCAAGTATTATTGTTTCAGGTATAAAATTAAATACTCTTAAAGAAGCACAATACATAAGTACAAAGAAACTATGCAAAGCTCTGAAGCATCAGATGCAAGACTATCAGAAGATTCTGAAGCGCTGCCAGAAAGATCTGAAGCAGAAGCTACAGAATGATCTGAAGTGTTAATGAAAGAAGTATACACAAGCTGAAAGCTCTGATCTTATCAGACTCTGAAGTTCTTTTCTCTACAAACTCAGAGGCTTTGACAATCAGACTCTTATCATTAATATTCACGCTCAAAGCACATACTGCTGCATACTCTGATGAAGACTCTGATATATTAAAGATACTCAAGATTGAGACTCTGATACATCAAAGATCTGATCATCTATCAAGACTCTGAACTTATCACTCATCTTAAGCTCTGATCATCTTAAAGCATTCCATACCTTTTAAGCGTACTACAAGTTCTGAAGTGCAGATTATGAAGACTTCATCTTGAAGGAAGCTTGTTGAAGAAGCTGTAAACTTGATTAGATGTGGTGCTACTTCCAAAGTAACCAAGGACTAATTTGTCGAAAGAAGTGACGTAGTGCAAATCCCAAGGCTTCTACAACCATACCCTTCTGCAGAAAGCATATCTCTGCCCATACTTTTGGTGATGAAAAGTCATACAATCAAATATTATATTCAGCTGCACATCACTCAAAGCATTTGAAAAAGCTATAAAAGGAGAACTACTTCAACATTTTGAGGTTGCTAATTCACTACTCACATTTGGCTCATTTCTAGATCACTCAGAAAGAAATACACGCTTGATTCATAAAAGAGAAAATCTCACAAGATCTTACTCATTTGATCTTTCATAAAACCATATAGTTTTTGTTGTACTTAATCTTAAGTGTAAACATCACAGTTGTGATACAGCTTATTAGAAGCATTCAAACACTTGTTAGTTTACATTAAATTGTAAGAAGTTCCTTAAGAAGACCAAGGTGTGGTCAGTAGTTCTTGAGAAGACTAAGACAATTGTTCTTAGTGCTTTCTATTGTAATCAGTTGATCAATAGTAGATTAAGTCCTTGCAGAGAAAGGCAAATCATGTTTGATAAGGTGGAATGGAGTAGTTGAGTTCAACGAACCAGGATAAAAATCTTGAGTTGTATTTATTGCCATATTTCTTAAAACTCTTATTCAACCCCCCCTTCTAAGTGTTTTTCTCACCTTCAGTTGGCATCAGAGCTCCGGTTCTGTTTGTGCTATCACTTAACCGTGACCAGAAAAGATCCAGTGGGAAAACTCTTGATACTCTTGGTTGATATACATTATGGCTGCTGAAACTTCAACACCCAACAACAACAAATATGAAGAAAGAGTCAGCACAAAACCTCCCATGTTCGATGGAGAGAAATTTGATTATTGGAAAGATAGACTGGAAAGTTTCTTTCTAGGATTTGATGCTGATCTTTGGGACTTAGTTATTGATGGATATGTTCATCCCACTGATGGGAATGGCAAGAAAGTTGACAGAAAATCAATGACTGAGGAGCAAAAGAAGGAATTCTGAAATCACCACAAGGCTAGAACTATATTGCTAAATGCTATATCTCATATTGAGTATGAGAAAATAACCAACAAAGAAACTGCCTTTGATATATTTGAATCCCTGAAGATGACTCATGAAGGGAACTCTCAAGTCAAAGAAACCAAGGCTCTGGCGCTGATCCAGAAGTATGAAGCCTTCAAGACGGAAGAATATGAATCTATTAAAGCAATGTTTTCCAGATTCCAGATTCTCACTGCTGGCCTAAAGGTTCTGGACAAGGGTTACTCTACAGCAGATCATGTCAAGAAAATAATCAGAAGCTTGCCAACCAGATGGAGACCCATGGTCACTGCTCTGAAGCTGGCAAAGGATTTGAACAAGATTATGTTGGAGGAACTAATTAGTTCTCTAAGGAGTCAAGAGATTGAACTAGAGGAAGATGAGCCTCTAAAGAAAGGTAAGTCAATTGCGTTAAAATCTAATAAAGTTGTTAAAGCATTGCAGGTATTAGAAGAAAGCTCTGAAGAGTCTGCTTCTGAAGATGAAGAAGAACTATCCTTGCTATCCAGAAGAATCAATAAACTCTGGAAGAATAAGCAAAGGAAGTTCAAGAACTTTAGCAAACCAAATCAACACAAAGAATCTTTTGGGCACAGAAGATCTGGAGGACACTCTTGATACAGAAGATTTGGAGAATCCTCTGGACACAGACGATCTGGAAAAAGAGAGGTTGTTTGCTATGAATGCAAAGAACCTGGGCACTACAAGAGTGATTGTCCAAAGCTTCAGAAGGAGAACCCAAAAAGAAAGTTCTGATGGCTACCTGGGATGACTCAGATGCATCTGATTCATCATCAGAGTCAGAAGAGGAATGTACAAATGTAGTATTCATGGCTGACATTGAGGACAGTGCTGAATCATCTGGATCAGAATCAGAATCTGATTCTGAGGAGGTATTTGCTAAACTTTCTAGACAGGAACTTGTTGAAAGTTTATCTGATATTCTTGAAAACTATAGTAAAGTTAAACTCAAATACAAAACGCTTCTAAAGCATATTGAATTTGAGAGTAACAAGTTTGAATCAGAAATAGCTGAACTAAAAGCTGAAAATCTTCAATTGAAAAATAATTTAGAAACTGTTCAACTAAACTCTGATTCAAAATCTGAATCATGCTCTAAAAATATTTTACAAGAGTATGACTATAGTTTCAGGAAGTTTCTAACTAAAAGCCTAAATAGAAGCAAAATGGCTTCAATGATCTATGGTATTAGCAGAAACTATAGAAAAGGTGTTGGATATAAATCTTTCTCTTATGAAGATTCAAATCCAAAATCTGTAGATAAACTGGATATCAAGTATCCTCCCTTATATTCTCAGTTTACATTTGGTCACTTAAATGGTATTAAACACACAAGTTCTAATCAGAACAAACCTGTGTTTAATAAATCTAAAGCTAATCAGAACAAGTCTTATGTTGAAAGAAAAAAGTTCAGAAAAAGCTTTAAGGCAACTAACCAAAAAGGACCCAAGAAAATCTGGGTACCTAAGGATAAGATAATCTATGTTGCAGACATCCTTAGCAGCAAAGTCAAGACTCCAGTCATGGTACCTGGACTCTGGATGCTCACGACATATGATGGGAAAAAGGTCTATGTTCCAAAGTCTGGAGCTTAGATCTGGAGGAGATGTCAAGTTTAGAGGGAATCATAAGGGCAAAATAATTGGCTCTGGAACCATAGGCAATGGTAAACTTCCTTCCATAACTAATGTCTTGCTTGTTGAAGGGTTAGCTCATAATCTATTGTCCATAAGTCAATTAAGTGACAATGGTTATGACATTATCTTCAATCAAAAGTGTTGCAAACCTGTTAGTCAAAAGGATGGCTCAATCCTCTTTAATGGTAAAAGCAAAAACAACATTTATAAAATTAGTCTTTTAGAACTTAAGGTTCAGAATGTTAAATGCCTTATGTCTGTTAATGAGGAGCAATGGGTCTGGCACAGAAGATTGGGTCATATTAATATGATACGTATATCTCAGATTAATAAGGTTAATCTGGTCAGAGGACTTCCTAATCTGAAGTTCAACTCAGATGCTCTTTGTGAAGCATGTCAGAAAGGAAAATTTTCAAAATCATCTTTTAAATTCAAAAATGTTGTTTCAACTTCAAAACCATTAGAGTTACTTCACATTTATCTGTTTGGACCAGTGAAAACTGCATCCATCAGAGGCAAGAAGTATGGATTAATCATTGTTGATGACTACAGCAGATGGACATGGGTAAAATTCCTAAAACACAAGGATGAGTCACACTCTGTGTTCTTTGACTTCTGCAAACAAGTCCAAAATGAAAAAGATTTCAAAATTGTTAAAGTCAGAAGTGATCATGGTGGTGAATTTGAAAACAAACATTTTGAAAAATATTTTAATGAAAATGGAATTGCTCATGATTTCTCCTGTCCTAGAACTCCACAACAGAATGGAGTTGTAGAGAGGAAAAATAGAACTTTGCAAGAGATGGCCAGAACCATGATCAATGAGACTAACATGGCAAAACATTTTTTGGCAGAGGCAATTAACACAACATGTTACATTCAGAACAGAGTGTCAATTAGACCTCTTATGGAAAAGACTCCTTATGAATTGTGGAGGAATAGAAAGCCAAACATTTCTTATTTCCATCCTTTTGGATGTATTTGTTTTATACTAAACACTAAAGAGAATCTTAACAAGTTTGATTCTAAAGCACAAAAGTGTTTCATGCTTGGATATTCTGAACGCTCTAAAGGCTACAGAGTATACAATACTGAGACACAGATTGTGGAGGAAACTATACATGTTAGATTTGATGATAAGCTTGGCAATCAAAAGCCAAAGCAGATTGAAAACTCTGCAGATGGAGAAGTTATTCTCATAGAATCTGAGAAACCAGAGGTAGAGAAAGCTCAAGAAGAAGCTACACCAGATGTAACTCCATTAGCTGCTCAGATGAATAACATGAATATTTCTGAAGAACCAACAGTTAAAGGATTATCCAGAATCAAGGCTTCTCATCCAGAAGAAATGATTATTGGGAAGAAAGATGACCCTATAAGAACAAGGTCATTTATCAGATCATCTGGAACATCACTTCTTGGATTGGTGTCTATTATTGAACCAACATATGTGGATGAGGCTCTGAGTGACAATGATTGGATACTTGCAATGCAAGATGAGCTAAATCAATTTACAAGAAATGATGTGTGGGATCTAGTTCTTAGACCAAAAGGTTTCAACATTATTGGAACAAAGTGGGTATTCAGAAATAAATTAAATGAGCAAGGAGAAGTTGTTAGGAACAAGGCAAGGCTGGTAGCTCAAGGGTACAGTCAACAAGAAGGTATTGATTACACTGAAACTTATGCTCCAGTGGCAAGGTTAGAATCTATACGCCTCCTTATTTCATTTGCTGCACAACATAACATCACTCTATATCAGATGGATGTTAAGAGTGTCTTCTTAAATGGTATTATAGAAGAAGAAGTTTATGTCCATCAACCTCCTGGTTTTGAAAGTGATAAATTTCCAGATCATGTTTTCAAACTCAAAAAATCTCTTTATGGTTTGAAACAAGCTCCCAGAGCTTGGTATGAAAGATTAAGTAATTTTCTTCTGGAAAAGAACTTTATCAGAGGCAAAGTGGACACAACCCTTTTTCAGTAAAACATTTAAGAAAGATTTACTAGTTTGTCAAATTTATGTGGATGATATTATTTTTGGATCTACCAATATTATGCTGGGAAAGGAGTTTGCTTTGTATATGCAGGCTGAATTTGAAATGAGCATGATGGGAGAACTGAGATTTTTTTTGGGAATCCAAGTAAATCAGACTCCAGAATGCACATATATTCACCAGACTAAATATGTCAAAGAGCTTCTGAAGAAATTCAATCTGAATGAAAGCAAATTGGCAAAGACTCCAATGCATCCTACAAGCACACTTGGTAAGGAAGAGGTAAGTAAGACAGTTGATCAAAAACTTTACCGAGGTATGATTGGATCTCTCTTATATTTGACTGCTTCAAGACCTGATATTTTATTCAGTGTGTGTCTGTGTGCTAGATTCCAATCAGATCCTAGAGAATCTCACTTAACAGCTGTTAAGAGGATTCTAAGGTATCTGAAAGGTACTACTAATGTGGGTCTGTGTTATAGAAGATCTGATGAGTATAAATTAGTTGGATTCTGTGATGCTGACTATGCTGGAGACAGAGTAGAACGTAAAAGTACTTCTGGAAGTTGTCAATTTCTTGGAAGTCATCTGATCTCTTGGTTCAGCAAGAAGCAACCCACAGTTGCACTTTCAACAACAGAGGCAGAATATATTGCTGCTGCTAGTTGTAGCACCCAGATGCTCTGGATGAAAAGTCAACTGGAAGATTATCAGATCTTTGAGAGTAACATTTCTATCTTCTATGATAATACTTCTTCTATATGCTTATCTAAAAACCCTATTTTACACTCTAAAGCTAAGCATATAGAGATTAAACATCATTTCATTAAAGACTATGTTCAGAAGGGAATTATCAATTTAAACTTTGTGGATACAGATCATCAGTGGGCTGATATCTTTACAAAACCCCTTGCTGAAGATAAATTTAAATTTATTCTGAAAAATATTAGTATGGACTTCTGTCCAGAATAAAATATTCATCAGATGAAATTTTTTTTCAGATGATAAATGTCTAAACTCTGAAGTATTTCTTCTGTTGAATTTTGTGTTTATTTCTTTATGTGTAGGTCTGAACTAACAAGGCTCAGAGGATCTGAACGTTGCATAACGTGCCATTTCTCAAAGAGTTTCAGAGGCACATGCAAGCAAACACGTGTAGCTCAGAATCTGGAAAGGTAGAGTACACCATACTTAAGTGACATTCGAGGTATTGCTTTAAAAATCCAAAATCTCTTGATTTCCCCCCTTCTGTTAGAATCTTAAATGTTTGATATGATTTTATTCCTTGCATTAATTGCTTGATTTGATTATGTGTGCACGATTGAGAGTGTGTGTCTTTTTGCATGCCCTAAATTTTCTCTATAAATTCTCACAACACTTCACAAATCACACTTTACACTCTTTTTATCACTCATATGCATTTCTGCCTTCTCTATTGTTTCCATCTCATTTCAAAACCCAAAAACTCTCGTAAACCCAAACGCATCTCAAGAACTTCAATGGATTCACCTTCTTCAACACCGGCTCAGATGAAAACTTCAATTGTTGTTGCACCCTCTCCTAATGTTGCTGATTCATCACAAACTGTTGTTGTGTATAAAGCACCTGTGAGAACTCTTCTCACTCCAATCAAAGAACTGGATGTTCTGTGTGAGAACTTTGTGGATTTTGAATCCATCAAAGAAAATGGTTTTGATTTCCTTTCAACCATCAAAACTCAGAACTGGGAAAAGTATTTTGACAAGATGATGGGTCCTGTTTATCCAATTTTGGTAAAAGAATTCTGGATACATGCTCAAGTTTGCCCTAAGTTCATTCATTCATCTGTTCTTGGGAAGGAAATTATCATCACTGAAAAATTAATCAGACAACTACTTGAGTATAAGGAAACTGAGGGAATCACAAGTATGGCTACTGATCGTGTAGATTTGGCAGACATTTTTCAAGAAGTTTGTGTTTCTGGAGAACCATCCAATAAGGTCATAGATCTGAAGCCTGTTTACAGAATTTGGGCTAAGATCTTCATGAGTTCAATCTTTCATAGGAAATCTTCTAACTCACCAGATTATGTAAATTCAGAACAAATGTACTTCATGTTCTGTATGAGTAAAGGAAAGAAGGTGGATTTACCTTATCTTCTGTTCAGTCATCTTCTGAACCATATCAAAGAAACAAGAGAAGAAGTAAGGGTTAAAGCTGGAAAAATCAGAACTTGGATCCCTATGGGAAGACTGATATCAGACATTCTAACAGAGAATGGTCTTGTGAAACATCTGTTTGATGCTGGGGTGACAGAGGATCTATCCTATGTTATAGGATCTGTCATAAATGGGAACACTCTGAAGAGAATGAAGGTCATTTCAGAGCTTGCTGGAAAACCCAAGAAATTTCACTCTAAAGACGTCAGCAAAAGGAGAATTCTTTTAGCATATTTTACTATGTTCACTGCTGATGAACCTAGGCACATCATTCTGACTTACGTTGCTGAATGTTTAAGAGATGGTATTCCTCTGCCTGCTAACATAGTACAGAAGGAAGGAGAAGTATTACCAAATCTTCTGAGAGAAAGGTGCAGGAAGAGAAAGGCTGAGGAAGGATCTTTTGCACAGCCCAAGAGGAAAGCCTCTGATGCTGGTGACAATCCTGAGAAGGACAAGAAGCAAAAAGAAAATCCTCCAGAAGCTACTGTGGAAGAAATCAGAGAAACAATTCGCCAGGTATTAACATCTGATCCCAAACCATCTGTACCTTCATCCTCACCTTCACCTCCACCATCTCCTCCTAAACCATCTAAACCTAAATCATCTGAACCTCATTCATCTGAACCCATTCTATCTCATACACATTCTCAACCATCTTCTGTTCAACTACCATCTGAACCCACTCAACATAAATCATCTGAACATCAATCCCCTCAACAAAAACAATCTGAACCACTCTCTTCTACTCAACCACCAGAAGAACCAACCATCAAAAATCCTGAACCATCTGTCCAACAACCATCTGAAGACATTCTGGATGTATCACCACTTGCAACCATGTATGTCCTCTCTTCAACTTTATGTCATTCAACTGAATCATCTGACTCTGATGAATATGAAGTCCCCTCACCAACTAGCTTACAAATTCCTGATCCCTATAAACCACTACCATCTGATCTACCTACATCTGACAACCCTCTTTGCTTCAAATTCAACTTCACAGATTTTACACCATCCTCATCTGATGTTGTTACATCAACCTCCATACCACAACTCACCATACCACAAACATCCATACCACAACCATCTGAACATCCATCATCTGATCACCCACCTCCTAAACAAACTCAAACACCTCCTGAACCACCACAACCTGTCACCATAGAGGACTTTCTCAACCCAAAACCCAGATCAGATGTTTCTACTCTGTTCAAGAATTTCAAGAAGGAACTACGTATGGGAATTGCTTCTGTGGAGAAAGAGTGCCTGGCTAGTTTAAATCCTGCTGAATTTAAAGCTTCTTGGAACAGATTCATATCAAAATTTAACTCTGCTGCATCTGCTTCTGAACCTTCTGCATCTGAGATGAAGACTGAGATTCCAGATGTTGTCCAAGAAGTCAAGGAAATCAGAACATGGATGATAAAACATGAACAGACTACTGAAGAAATCAAGACTTGGATGGCCAAGCAAGAAGAGTCCACTACTAAGATTACGGATCTTCTGACCTTGATTGCTTCTCGCCAGCCCTAGTTTTCTCTTTCATGTCTTTGCATTCTTGTTTTTGCACTTGTTTTCTGTTTGCTCTAGTTTCTATCATCTGCTGCATGAACTTCTTTTGCTGTTGTGCTATTTTGATCTGATTGAATCTGGCTGTTTTGTCTTTCATTTATGTGTTATGATTTTCTCTTCTTCTGTTGTCTTTTCTGTCTTTAAAATTCTTTTTGATTATGACAAAAAGGGGGAGAAGGAGAAAGTGAATTTGATTGTTCAATCCATAAGAAAATACTAAAAATGAAATTCAGACATTGCTTTAATCTAACATTGAATCTTAAGACTTTCAGGTCCTATTATATCATCTAACAAAATGATCTGAAGTTACCCTGAGAATTATCCAACCAGGCTCTGATCCTTGAAAGCAAATTTTGACTATGATTCTGGAAGATACACTAGACTCTTCATTTTGAAAGAAATTATTAGACTCTAATTCTAGAAAGCATCCAAGCTCTGATTCTTTCTCTCAACGAGGATTTCTACCAGGTTCTGAAATATACTCAAACAAAAAGGGAAGTGTTCTCTTCTATTAGAGTATTCATTTCAGGGGGAGATTCTTAATCTCAGGGGGAGTTATTTATTTTAATTCTTTTTATTGAACAAAATTCCCTATGTTTTGTCATCATCAAAAAGGGGGAGATTGTTAGAACACAGATTGGTGTTTCTTATATCTCTATGTTTTGATGATAACATTTTTGGAATTTTGTAATGAGTAAATATACACTCTAAAATTTGTTCAAGTATTATTGTTTTAGGTATAAAATTAAATACTCTTAAAGAAGCAAAATGCATAAGTACAAAGAAACTATGCAAAGCTCTGAAGCATTAGATGCAAGACTATCAGAAGATTCTGAAGCGCTGCTAGAAGGATCTGAAGCAGAAGCTACAGAATGATCTGAAGTGTTAATGAAAGAAGTATACACAAGCTGAAAGCTATGATCTTATCAGACTCTGAAGTTCTTTTCTCTACAAACTCAGAGGCTTTGACAATCAGACTCTTATCATTAATATTCACGCTCAAAGCACATACTGCTGCATACTCTGATGAAGACTCTGATATATTAAAGATACTCAAGATTTACACTCTGATACATCAAAGATCTGATCATCTATCAAGACTCTGAACTTATCATTCATCTTAAGCTCTGATCATCTTAAAGCATTCCATACCTTTTAAGCGTACTACAAGTTCTGAAGTGCAGATTATGAAGACTTCATCTTGAAGGAAGCTTGTTGAAGAAGCTGTAAACTTGATTAGATGTGGTGCTACTTCTAAAGTAACCAACGGCTAATTTGTCCAAAGAAGTGACGTGGTGCAAATCCCAAGGCTTCTACAACCATACCCTTCTGCAGAAAGCATATCTCTGCCCATGCTTTTGGTGATGAAAAGTCATACAATCAAATATTATATTCAGCTGCACATCACTCAAAGCATTTGAAAAGCTATAAAAGGAGAACTACTTCAACATTTTGAGGTTGCTAATTCACTACTCACATTTGGCTCATTGCTAGATCACTCAGAAAGAAATACACGCTTGATTCATAAAAGAGGAAATCTCACAAGATCTTACTCATTTGATCTTTCATAAAACCATATAGTTTTTGTTGTACTTAATCTTAAGTGTAAACATCACAGTTGTGATACAGCTTATTAGAAGCATTCAAACACTTTTTAGTTTACATTAAATTGTAAGAAGTTCCTTAAGAAGACCAAGGTGTGGTCAGTAGTTCTTGAGAAGACTAAGACAGTTGTTCTTAGTGCTTTCTATTGTAATCAGTTGATCAATAATGGATTAAGTCCTTGCAGAGAAAGGAAAATCATCTTTGATAAGGTGGACTGGAGTAGTTAAGTTAAACGAACCAGGATAAAAATCTTGAGTTGTATTTATTGCCATATTTCTTAAAACTCTTATTCAACCCCCCCTTCTAAGTGTTTTTCTCACCTTCATTAACCTTAACTGGCTTTTCTTTCTTTGCATTTTTGCATTTTTCGCATATCATAGTGTCGCGGTGAAATTTGGATACCAAACTATTGATTAGTTTGAATCTTTAATTCATTTTGCAACCGAACTTTGATTTGTCCAAAGGAAGGGATAAAGATCGAAATTTCCACAATGCAATGCAAATGCAAGCCAGATTGTTTAGGTTCGGGGGTTGGTTAAACTTAGGGAAGGTACTAGCATCCTAAGTTTCTGTAGTACTCTATAGAAACCTCTTGTTTTATGTTTGTTTATTGCTAAGTGAGAGATAACCGCCACAAATGTAAAGGGGGTTTGTAGGAAATGGTCTTTGCATCATCTTAAGAAAAGGTCTTACATACTCGGATGGTCGCCAAGTATGCTTTTATCGCTCTTAAGGCAAAGTCACTACATGTTTGATTGTATTGTTGTGGGGTGGAGATTATATCTCATTTAAGATGATTAACATCTATTCTCTAGTTGTGTTTGAAAAGTTTGTATTGTTGATTGTTTGTTTCTATGTTGTAAAGATTAAGACAAAGGTCCTTCCTATAGGGTAGGTTCTATCTTAAGTGATCGACTTAAATGGAATCAAGGATCGTGGGGGAGTATGATGCAAATGATGTGCACTACACACAAGTGTTGACTCATGTGTAGGTTTTTCCTTTGGACGGATGCGATGCAATAATGTAAATAATGGAAATGTAATTGCAGGAAGTAAATGCGGAAATATAAACCATACACGAACGCATGAAAGCGCTAGGTGAGTGTGTGAGTGTCGTGAATGTGGGTGTGCACGATTAATTTGTGTGTTTACGCGGTTGATTGATTTTAATAAAAGTTACTTGTTATGCAAAAGGTTATTATTATTATAGAAAAGGTCTAATTGAAGGTGTTGGATTAATTAGTCAATTAAGAAAAGAATTGTTTACTTAATTAAATAAAAATGTTATTAGATAATCAAGTGGATAATTAAATAGGAATGGTTTAATTTTGTATAAATGTTGTATTGTTGTTATTATGATTAAATAAGTTATAAAAGGTTGTTTATTATTTTAAAAAAAGGGATTTTACTAAGATAGTTTTAAAAGATAGTTAAAAAAGTTGATCTACCAAAATTAATTAATTTTAAAAAAGGTTATTTAGAAAGGATTAGTTAGAAATATAATCTAAAAAAAAAATTGGCTTGTGTTTTTTTAAAAGGTTAATTAATAAGAAAGGTTAATTAATTATCTAATAGGTCAATTAGGAAGCTAATGTTGCTTTTTATTTTAAAACTGATTAAAAGGTTTATTATTAGTTAAATTAAAACTAGGTTAATGGTTAAAGCAAAGGATTAACGGGGTGATTAGTGAATGTTTGTGTGTGATTAGGGATGATTAGTGATTAGCTTGCAATAATACACAAAATTGAAAGAACAAAGCAATAAACCCTAATCCCCAAATTAGTCCCCCCCGTCTCCGCGATCGCACATCTCTCTCGTTCTTCCTCCATTGATTTCAATCCTCAATTCCTTCGAATCTTCTTGGTTTCTCCCGCCGTCCCACTTCACTTATCCTCACCTTTCCATTTCTGCAATCATTAAACACCAAAACAGTTAAAGTGTTAAAACAAAAGAAAGAAAATCTCACCGCGGCGTGCTTTCGCCGGCTTCGGAGGAAAAGTTACGCCTGGACGGTGCTTCACGGTGGTCGGTTTGCGATAGGCTATTCGCGATAGGGATTTATGGCGGTGGAAATGAAGCTTCGTCGATTGGAAAGGGTTCGCGGCGGTTTCGACGGTTGGAAAGATAAGTTGTTTCTCCGCCCAATTTTTGAGTTTAGAGTTTTAGGTTTTTTTTTGTTATCGGCTTCGTATCCATCCCCCCCCCCCCCCCCCCCCGTTTCTTGTGGCTTTGATCCTCTTATATAGGCTCTAAATTTGAGATTCTCTGATTTGAATTTGGTTAATCACAATTGAATGCTGAATGGGGATTTTCCTATTTGGTTATGATCTGATTTAAAATCTTTCCTTTTTCGGTGATTGTAATAATATGAGTGTTAAATCTCTGATTTTGTGTATCGATCGTTTGGTTCTGAATCCCCAATTATTCCACGAATATTCCTATTACTAATTTGCGTTTGATATTTGACAGGTGCGGATAGCGACTTCGTTTTGGGTCAAGAGAAAACTTCAGCCCAGAGTGGATACGGTGATAGAACTGGTGTACTACGATGTTTGATAATACCCAGACTTGAATAAAGCTCGTGATGGTGCTGGGAGTGGTGTTTGTACCGTTGCAGTAGTTGGCCTGTCTTGAGCTTCGTAATAATCATGAATGTGTCTTAGGAAAGTTGTCAACGAAGGGTCATTTAACGGGTCTTCATTATAGACGAGGTTGGCTCCGGAAAGAAGAGCTCTTGCCATGGTTGCAACTGAAGGTTGTGTATGTGAAGCAAGAACCAATAACTCCCACCAGCTTACACGGTCTACATTGCAATAAGACGGCTCTCGGTGTCGTGGATCATAGCCTCTAGGCAGCAAAGGTTTCTTGGTAGGTTTCTGCAATTTCTGACCTTCATTATGTGACCGTGTTTACATATTATGTTTGGTTTTGCTTTGAACATCAATAATTTTGTAAACTCAATATTCTCCTTGCTCTGGATTTTGGATAGGTATTAAAACGAATGGAGCTTATGCTAAATTTGGAAGATGATGCCGTCATATTGGTTGGAAGCCTTTGAACCGACACACCATTTGCACAACTTAGCTGCAAGATCTCTTACAATGTACCCAATGCGCACTTTTTCATTCTGCACGTAAGTCTTGCGAAATCCCACTTTTGTCAATTTTAAAAATTTGTTTTAATGATGCTAGCTGTTGTGGCCAGTTCTGAGTTGCTGTTTATCAGTTTCAATTCATGTACACTTGATGCAGGAATTTTTGTTTCGAATTAATATCGGCGTGCATGACTTGTGATTTCTGTGGATTGTAGGTTCTGCTCATTGAACTACTAATAGATGGTAAGGGTGATCACATGCCATCTGTAATAGGGCTAGCTGCTCTAGAAGAGACAGTGTTCGTGTTGAAGTGCATAATTCTGTTGTGGTACCTCTGCATCCTAGCAGGTTCAAGTGTTCAAATGCTGGAGTTGCAGCAGGGTTCCGTGGCGGCTGAAATGTTGGGGTAAGCTCTTCCCACCTTATCTCACTATTATGTTTCTAAATAGAACCCCTTTGAATAATGTTAATCTTTCGAAACATTATTTGCACTTTAGCCTTGAGGAAACATTTGAATCCTTGTGATATGTACTGTTGCTTAACCCTGTTACTTCGTATGTTTTGAATCCTTGTGTTTGTGCGCTAGCAGCTGCGCCATAATGTGAGCGAGTAGAAGTTTTCAAATCAAGTTTGATGCGTATCTAATATTGTTTTCTTCTTTTCCGTGTGCACTGGTGTGTATTGCTTTGGTGGTAATGATGTGGCGGCAGGTATTCGGGCATGTTGTTGCCTTGCATTCATTCTGCATTGTCTTCTCTAATTTCCTTGAGAACTTTTAATGCACCTGGACTGTTTGCAGGGAATATAGGCTGGCTTCGCAAAAATCCCTTGAGTCTTCAGGATTTGGAACAAAGTGGTTGATGTCCAGCTCTTAAGGATCAGGATTGGGAAGCGAGTCGAAGTTGTTGGGAATGTACCGATTCACCGGCTGAAGGTTGCGGGTTGGATTTAGATGGTGGGATGCTGTCAAAGGGATCAAATTTCCATCTTACGATTTCCAGGAGGTTGGAAACCGTTACGGTTGCTTGCTGTGAAGAACTGGTCGCGGATGATGCTATGAAGAACCATGAGTGGCTTACTGATCCGTTGCTTTATTTATCTTTTTTGGGATAGCTTCCTTTTGAAAAGGAAACTAAATATGTTCAGGATTGACGTTCTTATAATTGTCTTGTAAATAATGTTCAAAGTGTATTCAAAAACTTAGTTCAACGTAATGATCTTGCATCCTCTTGAATCTAGAGTTCTGAATTTATGAGCAGCTGCAATTTTATCTATGTTCCTTGAGTCATGCGTATTGCGAAGAAATAATTGCCTTCCATAAAGATTTGCTCCTTGTATGCATTTTTGGAAATAAAATCATGGTCTTACCAAAGAAAATATTTGGTGTGGGAGAACACCTTAGATTCCAAATGATTCACACGGATGGGCATGACCTCCATTTGATTAAGACCTTGCTTATTAGTCAAAATGAAATCTAATGATATTACTTGTGTGCTTCTCCCAAAAGATGATACTTCCGTTTGAGTATTCCAAACATACATAACTCGTCTTGACCATGCCCCATACTCTGGTGTCATAACCTGCTTCTGAATATCCCTAACAATCAAATATCGAGGTATCTTGTTCTCGAGGTACCATTGAGAAAGATATGAGATTTTTACTGTCTTGGACTCCTCTTAATAATTTTATTAGTGAGCATAAAAGTCAACCTCTACTTGGAATTACTGCAACTGCACACACTAGTTAGTCATAATAAATATGTATATAAAAGAAACAAAGAGCGCAAAAAGAGGTGGTATCTCGTGGTCAAAAATTAGGGTGCAACAGATGCCCCTATTTAAGTTACTTATATTCGGAGATATGGAGATTGAAATCTCCGTCTCGACGAGATAGGAGGGACTTAAATACAAACATTGCGCGAATTTTTGGCCCTAAGATGCCACCGGATGCAAATGATATGCAGTGATATGAAAATGCTAGACGGACGGCCCTGTGAGGAAAAGGTAATAGGGGGTGAACTGGATACGACATGCCGGACAAAAGAGCGACATATCCAACAAGGCGGGATCCTACGAGGACAGGAAATAATCACCAACGGGACATCTGCAGAAGTGCAGCGATCACTCATACATCAAGGATGCGGTAATTTTGACGATTAGTAACTCAAAAATGGATCTTTTTGAATGGGGCGCAATGCATTCTTCTCCATTTTTTATTATTTTATTATTTTGTAACCCAACTGAAATGGTAAAATGTGTAACCTCCCCGAGCGTCATGGTACAGGGACCATGGGCTGGTCTCAGTCTTTGCTTGAAATGTCAAAATCTTGTAGGTGGTAGAATCACTGTAGTTGGTGGATGTAGATGCTGAACTTCCCCTTGCATCATGGTATGGGAACCATGAGCTGGTCTCGGTTCCTGATGTCGAACTTCCCCTTGCACCATGGTATGGGAACCATGAGCTGGTCTCGGTTTCTGATGTCGAACTTCCCCTTGCACCATGGCATGGGAACCATGAGCTGGTCTCGGTTTTTGATGTCGAACTTCCCCTTGCACCATGGTATGGGAACCATGAGCTGGTCTCGGTTTCTGATGTCGAACTTCCCCTTGCACCATGGCATGGGAACCATGAGCTGGTCTCGATTCCTGATGTCGAACTTCCCCTTGCACCATGGTATGGCAACCATGAGCTGGTCTCGGTTCCTGATGTCGAACTTCCCCTTGCACCATGGTATGGCAACCATGAGCTGGTCTCGGTTCCTGATGTCGAACTTCCCCTTGCACCATGGTATGGGAACCATGAGCTGGTCTCGGTTCCTTCCCGAAATGATGACAACTCGTGAGAGCGACTTCATAGGGGTTGTAAATTTGTTGTAGATTTGTAGATTGTAGACTTTCGGCTATGAGCCATAGTGTCATTGTAGATTGTATGTTGTAAATTGTAGAACTGTAGAATTGTTGATGTAAATGTTGTCGATGTAATTTGTAATTGTAGAATTTTGTAGATGTGATCTTGTACTTGTAATTGTAAATTGTAGATGCAGTTTGTATTGTATTGACAATTTGTAGAATATGCACGGGGGATCTTTAAAGGAGTTGTAAACCGGTTGATCTGTGGAGTGTCCTCTTGTAAGGAGATATATCGTTGATTGTACTCGTAATGAACTCTCTGGGGAAAATCATTTTTTTTAGGAGTATCTTTGCTGTAATTGTAAAAATATGTGAATTTGTTGTAGCAGAAATCCTCAAATGGGGAAGTATCTGTGATGTCCCTTGTTTTGTCTTGATAATCTTGAAATAATCCACTGGGGAAGGACAGATTGTCTTGAGGAAATTGTTGTTTGTTGCTTTGAGTATAAATCTGCCCAAAGCGAGTTGCTCAAATCAAGAGATCTTCTGTCATTCAACTGTAAGATGTTGAGTGGATCTTGTATTATTGCCGAAGAAGCGTCACGTCTTCAATGGTGATCCTTATGATGTCAAAGTGCAAAATAAATGCACTCTTGATCCATGCTTAAAAGCTGGAGATGTTCATAGTGTGATTGTCAAAGACCAAAGTTCAATTCGGGAAATAACCGAAGAGAAACTGTCAAGCAAGACTCAACCATAGAGGCATAAACTCCAATGGGAATGTACTGAAACAACTGTCTTCCACGAGGATCGAACTTCGTGGGGAAATAGAAATATTGAGTTTTTTCTGCTTAGGGCTGACAACTCTATTTGGAAGGAATAAGACACGCCCAAATACCTAAGGGTAAACGCGATCGAAGAGATAGAGTAAAACATACAAAGGATGCACAAATGCACATGTTATGCTATCTACTTATATGATATGCGTATGCTTATGTTGACAAAACAGACGAAAGCAACGACCGAATACGGGATAAACGTCTTGAAACAAACATCCGACCAATCTTCAAAGATAGAAGTACCACTGAGGGTAGATGGAGAATCAAATGTAGGATCCCAATACTGCTTCAAAACTTCAAAATTTCTCTTGAGGAAAAGTGATCAATCCATTTGGGGATGTATCATCTTGATAAGTTTGACATGTTGTATGAAATTGTAGACGGAGGTACCCAAACCGAAGTTTCATAGGGTCTTCGTAGTTGTTGAACATGTTGGGGTTGAGCTTCCTGAGGATGAAATATACACCTTTTTGCTCCAATCTTCAAATGCCCCAAGTCACATAGTTGAAGAGAAAAAACGTCTTGAGAGGATTTTATAGAAAACATGATGTCCAAATGCCCCACTGTTTTCAAACTCTCTAGAGATTCACCGAATCTCGACGTAACTGCCCCTGATTGATGATATAACCGAGTTTTCTAATTTGTGTTTTAGAGTAAATTAAACTCGTACGGATCAAACATCTTGAAAAATAACTTGCCCCAGGTTGGCAAGGTCTTCGAGTCCATTGGAGTCCGTGTATTCTTTCTAAGATGTCAAGCGTATCTTAACAAGTTAGAAATATCAATTTCGAAATGGTTAATGCGACACACGTTTGTCTTGAAGTTTTGAAAAAGGATATCGCAATACCTTGTGATCGAAACCACTAGTTAGGATACAAATTGAACATTATTTATAAAGCCGATTTAAATTTGAGCATAGCTCAAGGAGTCAGGAAATAATATCTCATCGAGTATGCTTTCGAATTAAACCTTACTTCAATTAGGACTTTGAGGGTCGTATATGGGTTTAATTTATGACTCGTAGAATGGTGGTAGAAAGGGTTAGTATATTTGTGCCCACCCAATTTTTTTGAAAAATGTTCATCATTTTTGATATCACCCTGCCCCAGGTTAAGAAAATGAGGTTTCGGTTTGGGAGAAAAAAACAGGTCTTTTCTCAAGGATTAAAAGAAAGGGTTGACTATTTTGGCGTTTTAGGAGGTTTAAAATAATGCCTTACATCATCAGTAGGGTTTTTATTCGAAGCATACAACAAGAGATCATATGTTCTACTTCATCATCCTCCTTCCAATTCTCTGTCAGAGCAAGAGATCGGGTAAAAGTCGGCATTATAAATAATTTTGAAAAACTATTTGAGTGAAAACGAATGGATTTCTTCAAGACAAACAGTTATTGCATTACTTATTCAAAATAGAAAGTTCTTACATGCCAAATATGCTTTTAACCAAAGAAATAAACACACAAACAAACGAAAGAAATAGAAAGTTTTTCTGGAGTTTTCACTTATATCAGCGTAATGGTATTCCATTCATGATCGGTCTTTCTCCTTTGAAGGTTAGCACTTCACTATCAATCATTTCTTGAACTTTTCCTTGAAAAACTTTGCAATCTTCGATCGAATGCCCCAACGCTCCATCATGAAATTCACAGCTGGTGTTCGGGTTGAACCACGGTGGGTGAGAGTTCATGGTTCTAGTCTTTCTAGGTGTCATTACCGAGTTTCGGATGAAATAAAACCATAATTGACGGTAAGTCAATGGGATAAGATCAAACCAATGAGTTTCTTCTTTCAGAGTGTTCAGAGGTACTTTCTGATTCGGAAACTGTCTTCGAACATGTCGATGCTGATCTGGAAATGGCACCCTTCGCTTGGGAGGTAATTGCTGCTTGCGCTGAGCGGGCATTGCATACTCATGTTGAGGGCGGGACATCGGAGTTATGGATCCTATGGACGATCCACTGTCACCTGTTTTATTTGGAACTATTCCCAAGCTGTAATTGTATTGCCTTACAAAAGCAACAGCTAAGTCTTCCCAGGACTGAATGTGGTTCCTTTGTAGCTTCATATACCATGTTAACGGTGCTCCACCCAAACTTTCTTGAAAGTAGTGGACCATTAGTTTATCGTTCCCAAGGTAAGCAGTCATCTTCTGACAAAACATCATCAAATGATACCTTGGACAAATTTACCTTTGTACACTTCGAAGGCGGGCATTTGGAATCCCGGGGGGACAACTAAGTTTGGAACTGGGAGCGAGTCACGAGCATAGAAATCAGGTGCACGGTTCCTCTTCATCATTTTCCATCGTTCCTCGAAGTCACGAAATTCATTCTCGAATGTTGTAAGCTCCGGATCGTCCATTTCCTTTTCAGCATGAATATTCTGAAAGTCAACAAGCAGGTTGTCTTGCACAGGCTGAAGTTGCACAGGAACAAAGTTGTCGGATGGACGGCGAAGTGTCGGATTAGACCTTACTCTGAAGCTAGTCATGCGGTCCATGTCCTTACTATCCTTTAATGATACTTCCGGCTTGGTCAGATGGTCGAGACGGCGACTGACAGGCAAAAGATGGAAAACCGAAATGAGCCACAACAAAGGACACATGCACAAATGTAAAATGCCATGCTAACTGCAGAACGTTGATGCGAAAATGCAGATGTAAGAGGAGACTTCAAGAAACTCAAAGTGTTTTTCAGTATTATAATGTAGAATAATTGAAAAACTTTTTATTCTTGAGAAACACTGTAAAGCAAAGTACTCTTTTAAGAGTTTATTACATCGAAAGCAAAAGAAAACTTAGAACTCTATCCCATAGTCTTCTCCTTTGTACGAAGCTCCTCGGTCAGCTGATCAATATGCTCCTGCAGCGCCGCTTTCTCGATGATGAGTTGTTCCACACACTCCTTCCAAGCCATGGTAGTTGAGGGGAGATCATCGCTGGTGACAGCACTTGAAGAAGCATGAGGAGAAAATAAATCTCCTTGTGCCTTTCTCTTTCTGGCAACTTCTATTTCCGGAGTCTTTTGAAGTCTTTCCTTCTCTACCTTGAGGGTGAAGAATTTATTCTTCCAAGCAGTCCTCAATTTCCGGGCTTCATCTAAAGCAGTCTTTACTTCTTCTATTTCGTCCACATCGAACCAGTCGGGGTCATGAGGAGACAATACCATAGGTTCATGAAAAGAAAAAGACATCTTGAGATCGAGAGCCCTTTCTCGCACCCAATGCAGATAATCCTCGGAAACAGCACAATTGGGGTATCCTGAAGCAGCTGTTCCTTCCATATCAATATATTTCCATGCATAAATGATGACAGTCTTTAGGTCTAGATCCTCTTCTCCTTTGAAATAGATCTCTTCCAACGAAACTGGGTCGGGCACTTGGATCATAGGGTGTCCAAACTGTCTACGGGCCAAAACGGGATTGTAAGTTATACATCCTTCTCTTCCAATAAGCGGTACGTTGGGGAATCCTCCGATGCTAGGAATCATAGGCACGCCTCCATAGGCGGGATCATACCAACCAATGTCCGAATGGGTGAGGGCCATAAGTATCTCAGACCATCGAGGTGTTGCTACTTCATCCCAAAGGGACGGATACCAGGTCAAACGAGCGATGAACCAAGAGTACAACAAGGCGTTACAACATATAATGTGTCCTCCTCCTTCAGCATTCCTCGAGTGAATCGAAAAGTACGTATCAGCAAGCAAGGTGGGTACTGGATTCTTGAGTATGAACAACTTGATTGCATCCATATCAACAAAATTGTCAATTTTGGGGAACTAGAAAGTCCCATAGACCAACAAAGCAAAATTGGCTTCCAAGATGAAAGCCTCCTTTTTTTCAGCATGGTAACGGACTTTTCGATCAAAAAGTCAGCGGGGAAACCAATGACTCCTTCCTTGGTGATCAGGTGTGTTTGAACATCTTCAAGACTAAGATGAGTGGCATTTGCAATTTCTTGGGGACTAGGCATGTCTTCCCTTCCGGTGAATAGGGGTCGAACAGTCACAGGCATCCTCAAGAGTTCTGAGTACTCTTCCAAGGTCGGCATCAATTGGTAGTCCGGAAAAGTGAAGCAGTGATACATCGGGTCATAAAATTGAACCAATGTTTCCAACAATCCTTCTTTCATCCTTAGCTCGAGGAAACGGAAAACTCCTCCATATTCTGCTGCGAAGGCAAAGCGATCCTCGACAAGTTCGGCTAGTTCTCTCAAGCTTTCGATGTTGGGACTCTGAAAAGTGTACTTCAGGGTTTCTCTTCTGAAATCCATGATTACAACACCTACAGAACGAAATTGAGTTTCTTGAAGTGAACAATGGAAAAGAATGCAATGCAATATTATTAGGACTTCATGAGATTTCTCTATTTATAGGCATTGCGGAAAAATGAAACGTTTTATTAAATTTGAAACGGACTACATAAATATTCTTTTAAAGAGTCCCAAATAAAAGCTAAATAAAAGCTAGTAAAGACACTAAAGAAGCTTTGAATGTTGCTGCTTGAGCTGCTCTTCTAGTTGCGTCTTCTCACGGATAAGGTTGTCCACAATTAGTTTCCAAATAGTGCATTGTGGGTCGGAGAAAAATAAATCCTCCATGACTTTCCTCTTCTTGCAGGGGAGTAACTCCTCGTCCTTCAATTGTAGCTGTTTCTGAAGTTCATCCCTATCCTTTTGAAGTTCATCCTTCTGCTTCTGACACTCATCATTTTCTGCCACTGCTACATGGTACTTGTTCTTCCAAGATTTCAACTCGTGTTGAGATTTCCAAAAAGACACCTCTAACTCCTCGGCTTCAGACATAAAGACATAAGTGGGCTCTCTCCTTGGAGCTATGGGATCTTGACGGGAATAGGGCATCTTTAGCTTGGTTGCCCTTTTTCTGACCCACTGGAGGTATGGTTCTAGCGACACACAATTAGGCTTCCCTAGACTTCTCTTCCCCTTTTTGTGTACACTACGCCATGCATTTAGAATCTTTCCTCGGAGTTCCATATCATCTTTGAAGAACATACCCTCTACTTGAACACTCTTAGGAGGTTCCTTCAACGGGTATCCCAACTGTCGGCGAGCTAAAATAGGATTGTAGCTGATTCCTCCATCAAAGCTGAGCAATGGTATATTAGCAAAATCACCACAACTATCAATGATTAATACTCCATCATACACTCGGTTGTACCAATCAATGTCGGAATGGGTCAAAGCCATAACTCTTGGAGACCAATGCTCTTTGCCAATGTTTGTAAAAAAGCTAGACTTCAGCAAGTGCGAAATAAACCACTTGTAAAGTAAAGGTACACAGCAAGTAATTATCCCTCCACCACGAAGGTTTCGGAGATGTATAGAGTGATATGCATTTCCCAACAAAGTTGGCACTGGGTTGTTCTTCATAAATATCTTGAATGCTTTGAGATCGATGAAACCTTCAAAACTTGGGGATAGAAACAACCCATAAACAAGCAAAGCAAAAATTGCCTCAAACGGAGCCTTATTAGAATAATCAGCATAGAATGAAGCCTTCTCGATTAGGAAGCCTGTCTTTAAACCAAGAACTCCATCCTTAGTAACTAGGTTGGCTTTGACGTCGGACACCTTCAAACGGAGGGCTTTAGCAATATCTTTCTCATCAGGGTCCTTTTCCAAGAAGGGAAAAGGAGATTCCTCAAGGACAGGTAGACCAACCAAAAAGGAATACTCTTCCAATGTAGGTAACAACTGGAAATCTGGAAAGGTGAAACAATGGTAGAGAGGATCATAGAACTGTAGCAGAGTGGCAAGAAGTCCTTCATTCACTGAGCAACCTAACAAAGATATCAACTTCCCATACTTGTTCTTGAATTCTTCTTGATCTTTGATGAAACCCCACAACTTCTTTAGGTCATCCAATTTGGGACTCTTAAAAGTATATTTCATAGTATGTCTTTTATTTGAAGCCATGGTGACCTACAATGTTCATAAACGAAGGTAAATCCCATGAAGTCCAATGCAGAATGATGCTATATGAATGCAGCAAACACAGGTATTCACGTAAGGACACAAAGATAAACAAACAAGGGGCGCCCTAGGTTTGCAACGAGCATGGAGTAAAGGTGTACCCTTCCCAAAGGTTTAAGGACTAAAGGTTGTTTGTACCTGCAGAACAAGGTTCTAAAGGGACTCAGAATCATCAGCCCATCTATCGGATATTATCAATTTCCCAATTACTCGAGGATTAATAATATTCTCAAGAGAACTTCTTTTGAGTGTAGTTTCGCGTAGCACTATTTCGGAAGTACTTCCTCATAGTCTCGCACTACGTCCTAATAAAGGCCAAAGTTGGGTTAAGGTAACTACGGTCCTCAATATCATAGGCTCCAAAGTCGAAAATAATGAGTGTCTTCACGATTGCTCGTTCAACAGTACTATTCCGAAAGGGCCTCAACTGAGCGGGATTCTCGATTCAACTTAGTAGAGATTCAACTCCCTATAAGCCTCCTCGACTATATCACCATCCTATCTTAATTTCTCTCAAGTTCGGGTGTAGAACTTTATCTCACCACTCAAGGATAATAACCCCAAAAGAAATATAAGAAAAGCATGTAAACAATTAATCAAGTAGGCAGATATAAAGCAGTAAACAAAATAAAATAAGATAGGGAAACCCACTAGAGAAATCCCCAGTGAAGTCGCCATTTCTGTCGCGGTGAAATTTGGATACCAAACTATTGATTAGTTTGAATCTTTAATTCATTTTGCAACCGAACTTTGATTTGTCCAAAGGAAGGGATAAAGATCGAAATTCCCACAATGCAATGCAAATGCAAGCCAGATTGTTTAGGTTCGGGGGTTGGTTAAACTTAGGGAAGGTACTAGCATCCTAAGTTTCTGTAGTACTCTACAGGAACCTCTTGTTTTATGTTTGTTTATTGCTAAGTGTTTATCTGCTTAAAGGATTAAAGGACCTAAGTATTTATTTTCTAAGTATACTCGATAAGACGTCACATCTTATGCCTACATATCCTTACGGGAGTGGAATCAGAGTACTTGTAGTTCACCCTAAAGGGTTTGAGGAGTTCTTTGACTGTGGTCAAAGTTCCTACGAGTTTAAGGTAGTTGTTTTGATTGGGTTTAGGAGAAGAGACGAGTCTTCATGTTAAGGGAGAGATAACCGCCACAAATGTAAAGGGGGTTTGTAGGAAATGGTCTTTGCATCGTCTTAAGAAAAGGTCTTACATACTTGGATGGTCGCCAAGTATGCCTTTATCGCTCTTAAGGCAAAGTCCCTACATGTTTGATTATATTGTTGTGGGGTGGAGATTATATCTCATTTAAGATGATTAACATCTATTCTCTAGTTGTGTTTGAAAAGTTTGTATTGTTGATTGTTTGTTTCTATGTTGTAAAGATTAAGACAAAGGTCCTTTCTATGGGGTAGGTTCTATCTTAAGTGATCGACTTGAATGGAATCAAGGATCGTGGGGGAGTATGATGCAAATGATGTGCACTACACACAAGTGTTGACTCATGTGTAGGTTTTTCTTTTGGACGGATGCGATGCCATAATGTAAATAATGGAAATGTAATTGCAGGAAGTAAATGCGGAAATATAAACCATACACGAACGCATGAAAGCGTTAGGTGAGTGTGTGAGTGTCGTGAATGTGGGTGTGCACGATTAATTTGTGTGTTTACGCGGTTGATTGATTTTAATAAAAGTTACTTGTTATGCAAAAGGTTATTATTATTTATAGAAAAGGTCTAATTGAAGGTGTTGGATTAATTAGTCAATTAAGAAAAGAATTGTTTACTTAATTAAATAAAAAGGTTATTAGATAATCAAGTGGATAATTAAATAGGAATGGTTTAATTTTGTATAAATGTTGTATTGTTGTTATTATGATTAAATAAGTTATAAAAGGTTGTTTATTATTTAAAAAAAAGGGATTTTACTAAGATAGTTTTAAAAGATAGTTAAAAAAGTTGATCTACCAAAATTAATTAATTTAAAAAAAGGTTATTTAGAAAGGATTAGTTAGAAATATAATCTAAAAAAAATTGGCTTGTGTTTTTTTAAAAGGTTAATTAATAAGAAAGGTTAATTAATTATCTAATAGGTCAATTAGGAAGCTAATGTTGCTTTTTATTTTAAAACTGATTAAAAGGTTTATTATTAGTTAAATTAAAACTAGGTTAATGGTTAAAGCAAAGGATTAACGAGGTGATTAGTGAATGTTTGTGTGTGATTAGGGATGATTAGTGATTAGCTTGCAATAATACACAAAATTGAAAGAACAAAGCAATAAACCCTAATCCCCAAATTAGTCCCCCCCGTCTCCGCGATCGCACATCTCTCTCGTTCTTCCTCCATTGATTTCAATCCTCAATTCCTTCGAATCTTCTTGGTTTCTCCCGCCGTCCCACTTCACTTATCCTCACCTTTCCATTTCTGCAATCATTAAACACCAAAACAGTTAAAGTGTTAAAACAAAAGAAAGAAAATCTCACCGCGGCGTGCTTTCGCCGGCTTCGGAGGAAAAGTTACGCATGGACGGTGCTTCACGGTGGTCGGTTTGCGATAGGCTTTTCGCGATGGGGATTTATGGCGGTGGAAATGAAGCTTCGTCGATTGGAAAGGGTTCGCGGCGGTTGGAAAGATAAGTTGTTTCTCCGCCCAATTTTTGAGTTTAGAGTTTTAGGGTTTTTTTTTTGTTATCGGCTTCGTATCCATCCCCCCCCCCCCCCCCCCCGTTTCTTGTGGCTTTGATCCTCTTATATAGGCTCTAAATTTGAGATTCTCTGATTTGAATTTGGTTAATCACAATTGAATGCTGAATGGTGATTTTCCTATTTGGTTATGATATGATTTAAAATCTTTCCTTTTTCGGTGATTGTAATAATATGAGTGTTAAATCTCTGATTTTGTGTATCGATCGTTTGGTTCTGAATCCCCAATTATTCCACGAATATTCCTATTACTAATTTGCGTTTGATATTTGACAGGTGCGGATAGCGACTTCGTTTTGGGTCAAGAGAAAACTTCAGCCCAGAGTGGATACGGTGATAGAACTGGTGTACTACGATGTTTGATAATACCCAGACTTGAATAAAGCTCGTGATGGTGCTGGGAGTGGTGTTTGTACCGTTGCAGTAGTTGGCCTGTCTTGAGCTTCGTAATAATCATGAATGTGTCTTAGGAAAGTTGACAATGAAGGGTCATTTAATGGGTCTTCATTATAGACGAGGTTGGCTCTGGAAAGAAGAGCTCTTGCCATGGTTGCAACTGAAGGTTGTGTATGTGAAGCAAGAACCAATAACTCCCACCAGCTTACACGGTCTACATTGCAATAAGACGACTCTCGGTGTCGTGGATCATAGCCTCTAGGCAGCAAAGGTTTCTTGGTAGGTTTCTGCAATTTATGACCTTCATTATGTGACCGTGTTTACATATTATGTTTGGTTTTGCTTTGAACATCAATAATTTCGTAAACTCAATATTCTCCTTGCTCTGGATTTTGGATAGGTATTAAAACGAATGGAGCTTATGCTAAATTTGGAAGATGATGCCGTCATATTGGTTGGAAGCCTTCGAACCGACACGCCATTTGCACAACTTAGCTGCAAGATCTCTTACAATGTACCCAATGCGCACTTTTTCATTCTGCACGTAAGTCTTGCGAAATCCCATTTTTGTCAATTTTGAAAATTTGTTTTAATGATGCTAGCTGTTGTGGCCAGTTCTGAGTTGATGTTTATCAGTTTCAATTAATGTACACTTGATGCAGGAATTTGTGTTTCGAATTAATACCGGCATGCATGACTTGTGATTTCTGTGGATTGCAGGTTCTGCTCATTAAACTACTAATAGATGGTAAGGGTGATCACATGCCATCTGTAATAGGGCTAGCTGCTCTAGAAGAGACAGTGTTCATGTTGAAGTGCATAATTCTGTTGTGGTACCTCTGCATCCTAGCAGGTTCAAGTGTTAAAATGCTGGAGTTGCAGCAGGGTTCCGTGGCGGCTGAAATGTTGGGGTAAGCTCTTCCCACCTTAGCTCACTATTATATTTTTAAATAGAACCCCTTTGAATAATGTTAATCTTTCGAAACATTATTTGCACTTTAGCCTTGAGGAAACATTTGAATCCTTGTGATATGTACTGTTGCTTAACCCTGTTACTTCGTATGTTTTGAATCCTTGTGTTTGTGTGCTAGCAGCTGCGCCATAATGTGAGCGAGTAGAAGTTTTCAAATCAAGTTTGATGCGTATCTAATATTGTTTTCTTCTTTTCCATGTGCACTGGTGTGTATTGCTTTGGTGGTAATGATGTGGCGGCAGGTATTCGGGCATGCTGTTGCCTTGCATTCAATCTGCATTGTCTTCTCTAATTTCCTTGAGAACTTTTAATGCACCTGGACTGTTTGCAGGGAATATAGGATGGCTTCGCAAAAATCCCTTGAGTCTTCAGGATTTGGAACAAAGTGGTTGATGTCCAGCTCTTAAGGATCAGGATTGGGAAGCGAGTCGAAGTTGTTGGGAATGTACCGATTCACCGGCTGAAGGTTGCGGGTTGGATTTAGATGGTGGAATGCTGTCAAAGGGATCAAATTTACATCTTACGATTTCCAGGAGGTTGGAAACCGTTACGGTTGCTTGTTGTGAAGAACTGGTCGCGGATGATGCTATGAAGAACCATGAGTGGTTTACTGATCCGTTGCTTTATTTATCTTTTTTGGGATAGCTTCCTTTTGAAAAGGAAACTAAATATGTTCAGGATTGACGTTCTTATAATTGTCTTGTAAATAATGTTCAAAGTGTATTCAAAAACTTAGTTCAACGTAATGATCTTGCATCCTCTTGAATCTAGAGTTCTGAATTTATGAGCAGCTGCAATTTTATCTATGTTCCTTGAGTCATGCGTATTGCGAAGAAATAATTGCCTTCCATAAAGATTTGCTCCTTGTATGCATTTTTGGAAATAAAATCATGGTCTTACCAAAGAAAACATTTGGTGTGGGAGAACACCTTAGATTCCAAATGATTCACACGGATGGGCATGACCTCCATTTGATTAAGACCTTGCTTATTAGTCAAAATGAAATCTAATGATATTACTTGTGTGCTTCTCCCAAAAGATGATACTTTCGTTTGAGTATTCCAAACATACATAACTCGTCTTGACCATGCCCCATACTCTGGTGTCATAACCTGCTTCCGAATATCCCTAACAATCGAATATCGAGGTATCTTGTTCTCGAGGTACCATTGAGAAAGATATGAGATTTTTACTGTCTTGGACTCCTCTTAATAATTTTATTAGTGAGCATAAAAGTCAACCTCTACTTGGAATTACTGCAACTGCACACACTAGTTAGTCATAATAAATATGTATATAAAAGAAACAAAGAGCGCAAAAAGAGGTGGTATCTCGTGGTCAAAAATTAGGGTGCAACACATAGCATTCGTTCTAGAGGCATAGGGTCAAGGCATTCTTGTGGCTCAGGTTCATTTTGGCGCAAATGACTGAAAGACTGAACAGCGAGCATCAGAGGCTCTGATTTATTTTGCCCAACGGTCGAGCGGCCAATTTTATTTTATTTTGAAGGATAACTTCAGGAGGCAGTACTCAGGCTCATATCAAGCATTCTTACAGTTGCAACATTCAAGAACGAGATTCAGAAGCTTAACAGAGCTCCAAACAGTTGAAACAGGGAAAATATGCAGATTTCCCTCCAAAAGGCACCAAAATTCAAATTTCGAAGGTGTTAATCGGTTAACACACATGGTTAATCGATTAACCAAGTCAAAATCAGGTCAATTTGGAAGTTTTGAAGGTGTTAACCGATTAACCTATATGGTTAATCGATTAACCAGTGCAAATTTTGCCTCTGCACGTGAATTTTCAAAGGGAGTTGTTTTGGGGTCTAATTTGGATCACTTGAATTTCAATTTTACACTTGCGAAGGATCTAGAATCATTTCAGAATTTGATTAATTCCATTTTCCCTCCAAACTCCCATTCCTCACTGATCGCGACTTTCTATGTCTAATACAACTAACTGCAAGTGCACAGTCTATCGCGTAGTAATAAAAGATATCGATCCCACAGGGACTCGTAATCAAACTAGTGTTCTCGGGAGTTACTATGTTTAGCTAGGTAGAATATGTTTTAAGGGAATAAGATTGTCACTAAAAGGGGAAACTAAGATTACTATTTAGATTTTAATTAATTGAATCAATACGTAGTAATTGTGTTCTTCAGGGATTTGATAAGTTACTGGTGTATGAAATAGTTTTCGCAGTTTATTTAAGCAGAAAGTGGAGATTTGAAGACTCTCGTCTCACGATGGTTATTGACGCTAATCATAATCCTAAGGGCCTAACGTACACTTTCGTGTTCCGTTCGGGGTTAAAATTACTTTTTGGAAATCTCTAAGTTCTAATTCGTTTTAAAGTGCTTTCGCTGTTATTAAAACAAATGCCTAGTGTTTACTATCTGACCTTACCGCAGCTTTCGCTTGTTGGTTCGTATCTTAATTAATTTCCCACTTTCGTGGCAAAACTACTTTAAAACAAGTTCTCGCTTTCGCGACGAAGTTTATTTCGTAAATCAATTTTTAAACACTTAGACCATAAGTTATTTTTGTGAAAAGAAAGTTTTCAAACAAGAGTTATCAAATCCCATTCGAATTATTACTACATATTGATTACCTAAGTTTAGCTAGACATGGAATTTGGAAAAGCAAAACATAAATAATAATAATAAATAATAAATTGCATTATGATAAAATAAGAGTCGATCAAAATGAAAACATGTAAATAATGCCAATTGGCCTTTGGGCAGATCCTCCACAGATGTTGGCAGGATTTTGTCTTTAGTTCCAATTCGATCGTACAGTGCAGTAACAATTACAGAAGAGCGGAAATGGGAATGAGTAGAATGGAAAGGGAAATAAAGGAAAAGGGATACAAATGAAACTGGAGAAATGGATACAAATAATAACTGAAAATAAATTTGCTCTGGAAATTAAATTTGGCAGCACTTCGTGGTATGAATGCCGCTCCCTTTTTGAAGTCCCCTGCTTCCCTTTTTATAGAAGTGGAATTCCAACGGTTACCTTTGAGGATGATGGACCTTGAGGCAGATAATTTAGGGAGTAGTGGACCATTTAATGGGAATTGGAACTGCTCTTTTGACGTGTAATCTGAGTGGGGCGTTTTTGCCTGCATGACGGTCGTCACAAGGTGTGACGGTCGTCACCCGTGTGACGGTCGTCATGCATCTGTGACGGTCGTCACATCAGCAAAAACTGTCTGCTGCGCTTTTCATTGTGTTTTCACTCCTTTTTCGTCCATATTTCATCTGGGATTGCTTCTTTTCTTCATGTTGCCTCGTTTAGACGTGATCGTTGAATACCTGCAAAAACATCAGACAAATACATGGAAATAACCCGAAATCGGATCGAAAACGGTTAGCTTTTAGTCGAATTATGCATGAAAATATCTATATGATTTCGTGTTATCAAACTCCCCTAAGCTTGAATATTTGCTTGTCCTCAAGTAAAACGTGGAAAAGTCGGCAAGCACGAGGCTGCTTCTTCGTTCGCAGAGTTTGGAAAAACCGGGATTCTTGGTAGGAACAAGACGAGTATCACGACGACACTGGACTACAAGTCTCCGGAGGTCTCCCTTTTATTGCAAATCGGTCTCAGTCATGCTACCGTATCTTGGTGTCAAGATTCTCGTGGCAAGTTCACCCTGTTTGTTCTAGCGCAATCACATTAAGCCCGTTGTCCGCACACTCTCATGGCAAGTCGACCTGTTAGTGAATATGATCCCGTTTTTGTTTTTGATCTTCTTCATTGATCATAATTTGGTGTCATTGATTTTTCAATGGGTTTTTCGTGTCGGTGGACTAAATGCTCGGGTGAGGAGCACCTAACTTAGAAGGAAACGAATCTTATATTCTTGGGCTTTTTAGCTCTCTTTTCATGATTTTTCATCTTTTTGGAGATCATACACTTATTTGCATCGGTCGCTCGCTTAGAAGTGTTTTTAGGATGGTGCTGACTGCTAGTATAAACTACTTGGGGTTGAGTTTGCGTAGCCACTTGAGACTTTGGTACACATAGGTGGTGAAACCGACTCGCATAAACTAGAGATCTAAGGTGTCTGGACGATACTGGTTTTGTTAGAACTGTCGTTTCCTCGGAGTTTCAAAACTCGGTTTGAACTCAGGTGCATTATCGTGATGCTTTTGCTTTTGAGGAACAAATGAAAGTTTTTGTTTACGTTGAATAATGTGGGGATAGTTTGCGTAACGTGAAAAATATATAGACGCGCTTTATTTGCTAGAAATAGAAAGTGTAAAAATAGATATTACCAGAATTCAAAGTGCAGTGAAATGGAAATACAGGAAATAAGGGAAGTTCAGAATACAGTGGAAATAAGGCTCCGCTCCCACACTATCTCGATCAGTGTCCTCACTGATACTTGAAGCATGCGAGAGGGAGATACAACTGAAAATGAAAATACAAAGAACTGAAATATAGTAAACAATAAAGGAAAAAAATAAAAATCTAGTCCCGGGGCCTGTCACGTCCATGCTGGCGTCCTCTGGCTCTAGCAAGGGCTACTCTGTCCTCATAGCTCATGGCTCCGGTGTGGTAGACCGTGTCTCGGAGTCCTTCGACCTGCAGGGTCAGATTTGCTAGACTCTCAGTGATCGTAGCTTGGCCGGTGTGAAGTTGTTGCATTTGAGTCCGGTCCCAAGCTTCGAACTGGTCAGCTCGCTGGTTCTGCTGCTGCAGCATCGTGAGTATCTGTGCCTGCTGGTCTAGGGAGCGACGGAGGTCCTCTTCGGTGTAGTCGGGCACGGGATGGTGACGGTGGCGACGAGAAGATGTACCGATTGGAGGAGGAGGCTGCGATGCCTCTGGCTGCTCGGACCTGTCCAACTCAGCTTGGATTTCATCTTCGGAATCATGAGTGGGTTCCTGAGTAGGAACAGCGGCGGCAGAAGGGGCAGTGAGGTCGAACAACCAGTTGGTACGGTCCTCAGGATGGATGCGGGTGCGGGACGGAAGGATGATGCTTCTGACGGTCTTGCCACGCACAACCGGATGGTATTTCCTGTCAGCTCGGGAGCGGATGAGATGGGAGGCCCTGCAGTGGTCGGTGTCAAGGAACACCGAGGGGATGGACTGGAGGTGCTGGAGGCGGTCGCCAAGGTTCAGCCCAAGTGCAATCGCCGTGACAATCCCGCCAAAGTAGAATGGCTTCGAGCCACGGTTGCAGTTGGCCTGAATGTGAGCCAGCAGAAACGGGGCGGCGTTGACAGGTTCATTGTTGAAGACGCAATGCAGAAAGAAGAGCTCCTTGGAGTTCACTTTTTGGTTGCTGTCTCTGGCGAAGATGGTGTTGCTCAACGCCCTGTGAAAGTATCTGATGGCGGGGTTATGGATGTGAGTGGCGTGTAGGGAGTCCCAACCATCGGCATTTAGGCCGGTCAACTGATACCACAGCGCGAAGGCTTCGTGCTGGAACTGATCAGTGATGCGGCGATGAGCGTTGTCGCCGCGGGGTAGCTGTAGGATGCCAGCAATCTGGTTTTGGTGCATCTGATAGTTAACGCCAAACATCCGGAAGCAAGCGGCACCTGAGTGCTGGTTGAGTTCGCCGCTGCTGGTGATGTATGAGAATGAACTCAAGAACTCAAGGGTGAGCTGTTCGTAGGTCGGCTGGGGGTTGGAGCAGAGGTTCCAGATGCCTGCTCGTTGAAGCATCCAGGTTACACCTTCGAGGAGTCCGAGCTCCGTAAGTGATGGAAGGTGCGGGTAGTGAGTTGGCTGGAGTGACCTCTGATGAAATGCATTGTATTGTTCTCGTTGTCTCTCGCCTAACTCGCCCTCAGGGAAGGAAATGTTGCTGATATCTGCGTTTCCGGCCATTGTTGAAGATGGAGAGGTTTCAGAGGTTTTGGGGTTTTCGGTAGAGAGGGAAATGTGACAGAACGGTGGTTTGGAGGTTGAATTTGGAGTTAAGGTTTATACTTCAATGTGGGGAGGACGAAAATCGTAGTGGGGTATGAATTTTGGAAGTTTGAAGGTGATAATGGGGGGAGTGGAAGGGTACACGACCCCTGTTATATCAGATTGCAGTTCTGGGCTGCGTGACGGTCGTCACAAAGGCGTGACGGTCGTCACCCGTGTGACGCTCGTCATGGGGTTGTGACGGTCGTCACAGCAGCAAAATCTGCAGAACGCAGAATTTTGCTCTGAGGGCGTATTCGGGGTGATTTTAAAGCTTAGTACTGCTACGGTGATGTAATATTATAGCCAACAATCAATAAATAATGCGAAAACAGAACAATTGAACAAAACTAGAATTGAAATAACATAAAATGGAAACAATTGTATGTAGTACATAATGAAACGAACAATGTGAAAATTCCAAATGAGTGACTTAAACTAAACTAGACTAGACTGAAACTACTGCTACGAGCTAATAACTAATCTTTTCGTGCCTTCAATTCCTCGAATTTCTGTGAATAGTAGTCGAGTTGGTCGCAGACTAGATCCATGAAGCCTACCAGGTCACTGTGCATGCCTGCGATATCAGCTTTTACATTAGTCAGAGCTTTATCAACGTCGTCCAATCTGAGTAACACGGTATCCATTTTGTCGGTTGTTTCCTCAGGGATAGGCTCAGGATAAGTATTGTAGTGTGGAGGAGTCATAGGATCTACTTCAGTTTCAGAGGCGGCGTCCTCATAGTACATGTAGTCGTGTGCCTCAGAGATGTGGTCACTGTCATACATATAGTCCTGGGGTGTTGACTGTGGTGAAGGAGGTCCCATAGGCTCATCCAATTCATAGAGCCAGTTATCCTTCTTGTGGATGCTTGTCATCAGATGATCAGGCAGTGTGAATAGTTGTACTGGCTTTTCGTTAATAAGGTACTCATACGATCCAGGTCCCATATTCCCTAAGATGCGCCTGTTAAAGCAGAATTGTATGTTCATGGGTCTGATGTTACCAAAACGAGTGCTGGAATTTAGATGGAATCTAAGGCCAAGCTCGTGGGCAATCATTGTTACTAGTCCTCCTATAAGAATAGGTGTCTGAGGTTCCAGCGTGAGGCGTTTGAAGGATCTCATCATGAAAGGCACTGCATTTACTGTTCGTCCCTGAGAAGCACAGAACATGATGAATAACTCTTCCTTAGACACTGTGGTAATATTTTCTTCTTTTCCAAACAAGGTGTGAGCTAGTATCTTATGGAAGTATCTAAAGGTTGGGTTATGAATGTCATCATTATACATTCTGTCTGGTTCAGGGTGATAGTCGCCTGTGATTCTACCCCAGAAGTGCTCGAGTTGCAAATCAATATCGTCATCTTCTGCACTGATGAACACATGCGGTCCGCTAGGGAATCCTAGGAGGTTAGCTAGTGACATCCTGCTGTGGATTTGGTCCATTCCAAACAATCGGAAGGTAATCAACTCTGTGCTGGATCTAAAACCATAGTTGGGTGTATATCTGAAGGAACTGAGGAATTCATAGGTAAGATCCTTGTAGGTAGCAAAGCGTGTTTTCAGAGCAGTGTTCTCCCAACCCAGTTGGTTGAACAGGTATTGAATGTTATCCGTGATCCCTAGTTTATCCATAGTAGCCTTATCATAATACAGCGTTAAGGCGAATTCTCTTTCGGTCAGTGCTGCAAATCTTGCCTTCTGAGCGAGTCCTCTGAAGTGAACCTTTGTGAAATCGTACTCGGCCATATTCGCAGGTAATTCGGAGAAAGCAAAAGAAATGTTTTGAAGGCTTTAAAAATCCTGAAAAGTTTGAAACAAGAAATTGAAGTCAAGATTTTTAGAAACGAAAAGTGGTAGAAACAAAAGACAAAAAGGGAAAAAAAATAAAATAAGAATAAAAGTACGAAAATGAACGAAAGTAAAAAGTAGTAGTAATTTTAGGATTTTTGTTGGATTTTTCAAAGTAGAATTTTAGGGAAAAATGAAATGCAATGACGAGGTAAATTTGGGTTGCCTCCCAATAAGCGCTGTTTTTAACGTCTAAAGCCTGACGATAGCTTGGTGAGAAGCTATTCTGGTGTTTGAGCCGGAAGCTCAAGCAATGTTATATTGCTGACTTGAGGACTGTTGTCGTTCTTATTGTAATGTTTTAGACGTTGCCCGTTTACGATAAACGGTGCATTTGTCTTATCGGTAATTTCAACAGCTCCACTCTGAAGTACTTTAGTCACTTCATAGGGTCCAGACCACCTAGATTTTAGTTTTCCTGGGAAGAGTTTTAATCGTGAGTTGAAGAGCAATACGATGTCTCCCATACTGAATTGTTTCCTGATTGAACGTTTATCATGCCACTTTTTAGTTCATTCTTTGTAGATACGGGCATTTTCGTAAGCGTCTAATCGAAGTTCTTCCAACTCGTGTAAGTTCAAGATTCACTTTTCTCCTGCCTCGGTGTAGTTGAAGTTGAGTGTCTTAATGGCCCAGAAGGCCTTGTGCTCTAACTCTACAGGGAGATGGCAGGATTTACCGTAAACTAATTTATAGGGGGTAGTACCTATTGGTGTCTTAAATGCGGTCCTATAAGCCCATAAAGCTTCTTGTAGCTTTGATGACCAATCTTTTCTCGAGGTAGCGACAGTCTTTTCCAAGATCTGTTTTATTTCTCAGTTTGAGACCTCTACTTGTCCGCTAGTTTGCGGATGATAAGGTGTAGCTACTCGATGCCTGACTCCATATCTAGAAAGAAGTTTATCGAATATTCGTGATATGAAGTGAGATCCTCTGTCGCTAATGACGAGTCTGGGTACACCGAATCTAGGAAAGATTGTGTTCTTGAAGAGTTTGATTACTACTCGTGCGTCATTTGTTGGAGCAGCTATGGCTTCTATCCATT
The DNA here is from genome assembly GCA_963859935.3 of Lathyrus sativus. Taxonomy (NCBI): domain Eukaryota; kingdom Viridiplantae; phylum Streptophyta; class Magnoliopsida; order Fabales; family Fabaceae; genus Lathyrus; species Lathyrus sativus. The sequence continues at coordinate 825,074,482 of OZ012735.1, forward strand.
TAGACACGTAATCGACAGCGACGAGTATGTAGTTATTACCAAAAGAAGGTGGGAAAGGTCCCATGAAATCTATTCCCCAGACGTCGAAGACTTCTACCTCTAAGATTCCTTTCTGAGGCATTTCATCGCGTCTTGAGATGTTTCCAGTTTGTTGGCATCTATCGCATTTTTGCACAGCGATGTGAACGTCTTTCCAGAGATTAGGCCAGAATAAGCCGGCTTGGAGAATCTTAGCGCACGTCTTGGACGTACTAGCATGACCACCATATGGTGCTGAGTGGCATTGGGAAATAATATTTTCTATTTCTTCCTCTGGGACGCAGCGACGATATATGTTGTCGGCCCCTCTCTTGAAGAGTAGGGGTTCGTCCCAATAATAGTGTTTCAGATCGTGGAAGAATTTCTTCTTTTGCTGATAAGTAAGATCCGGTGGAAGCACGCCTGCAGCGAGGTAATTAACGATGTCAACATACCAAAGTAATGTGACTTGGGCATAGACGGCTTCTACGGCTTTTTCGAATTCCGGATCTTCCGAGATTGCATTGGGTGTGTCACTTTCTAATTTGGCTATCAGACGTTCGTACGGGAAATCGTCATTTATCGGTACTGGTTCGTGTCTGATGCCTTCTATTCGGGATAAATGATCCGCAACAACGTTCTCGGTTCCTTTCTTATCTTTGATTTCTAAGTCAAACTCTTGTAGTAACAGGATCCATCTCAATAATCTTGGTTTGGCATCCTTTTTTCTTATTAGGTACCTTATGGCAGCGTGGTCTGTGTATATGATAATTTTTGCTCCTACTAAGTAAGAACGGAATTTGTCAAGCGTAAATATAACTGCTAGAAGTTCCTTTTCTGTGGTAGCGTAGTTCATTTGGGCAGGATCTAAGGTTCTACTGGCATAGTAGATAGCATGGAGTTTCTTGTCCTTCCTTTGTCCTAGAACTGCGCCTATAGCGTAATCACTCGCGTCGCACATGATTTCAAACGGTAGTCTCCAATCTGGTGGTTGCATGATTGGTGCGGTGATAAGGGTTGATTTCAATGTTTCGAATGCTTTTAAACAGTCGTCGTCGAAGACGAACTCAACATCTTTCATTAATAGGTCGGTCAAAGGTTTTGTGATTTTCGAGAAATCTTTTATAAATCTTCTGTAGAAACCGGCATGTCCTAGAAAACTCCGTATCTCTCGTACGGATTTTGGAGGTTGGAGATCTTTTATAATCTCTATTTTGGCTCTGTCTACCTCAATCCCTCTATCTGATATGACGTGTCCTAGAACTATTCCTTGTCGGACCATAAAATGGCATTTCTCCCAATTTAGGACGAGATTTACTTTTACGCAACGTTCTAGTACCATTTCTAAGTTTTGTAAGCATCCTTCGAAACTCTGTCCACATACCGAGAAATCGTCCATAAACACTTCCACAATGTCGTCTATGAAATCTGCGAAGATTGCCATCATGCATCTTTGGAAGGTTGCTGGAGCGTTACAGAGTCCGAACGGCATTCGGCGGTAAGCAAAAGTACCGTAAGGACAGGTGAATGTAGTCTTTTCTTGGTCATCAGGATGGATGGGAATTTGGAAGAATCCTGAGTAACCATCTAGATAGCAGAAATATGAATGTTTGGCTAATCTTTCCAACATTTGGTCTATGAAGGGTAGCGGGAAGTGATCTTTGCGCGTAGCCTTGTTAAGCTTCCTATAATTAATACACATCCTACTTCCAGTCACGACTCTTTTTGTTATCGATTCGCCTTTTTCGTTTTTAACTACTGTGACTCCTCCTTTCTTTGGTACGACATGAACTGGGCTAACCCATTCACTATCGGAGATCGGATAGATGATTCCTGCATCAAGTAATTTCTTTACTTCATCTCAGACTACAGTGCTCAGGATGGGGTTTAGTCTTCTCTGATGCTCTCGAGAGGTTTTAGAGTCTTCCTCTATTGTAATTCGATGCATACAGATCGAAGGGCTTATACCTTTTAAATCGCTTATGTTATAGCCTAACGCGGTAGGGTACTTCTTTAGGACTTCTAATAACTTTTCGGTTTCTGGTTGTCCTAAGTCGGCGTTGACTATCACTGGTCTTTTTAGTTCATCGTCTAGAAATTCATATCTGAGGTTTTTGGGTAGAGTTTTAAGCTCTAAAGATGGGTTCTTCGGACCTGGCATATGGTTTGGTGTCAGTGCTAAGCTTTCGCTTAGGCTGTCGTCTTTATACGGTTTACGCCAATTGTCGTCTTCAGAAATGTCGGGTATTTGAATCTTTATTATTTCTGAATACGTGGTCTCCTCATTTTCAAGTTCTCTTATGCATTCGTCAATTTCGTCTACTAAATAGCAGGTATCGTCTATTGCTGGTGCTTGTAAGAACTTGGTGAGAATGAACTCTATCTTTTCTTCTCCTACTTCGAATGTTAGCCTTCCTTTCTTCACGTCTATAATCGCTCCGGTTGTAGCTAGGAATGGTCTTCCTAGGATAATTGGGGTCACAGTGTCCTCCTTGATGTCCATGATTATGAAGTCGGTTGGAATGTAGAATTGTCCTATGCGTACTGGAACGTTTTCCAGTATTCCGACGGGGTATTTTACTGATCTGTCAGCTAATTGTACGGACATTTTGGTTGGTCTGAGGGCTCCCATATTCAGCTTTTTGCATATAGATAAGGGCATAACACTGATACTGGCTCCTAAATCGCATAGAGCTTTGTCTATTACGAACTTTCCTATGACGCAGGGTATGGAGAAACTACCTGGGTCTTTTAATTTAGGAGGCATGCGGTTCTGAATAATAGCGCTACACTCTGCAGTGAGTGTAACTGTTTCGTTATCCTCGATCTTTCTCTTATTTGACAGGATCTCTTTGAGAAATTTGGCGTATGACGGCATTTGAGTTATTGCTTCTGTAAAAGGAATAGTAATATTCAGCTGTTTAAAGAGCTCTACAAATTTCTTAAACTGTCCTGAAGTTTTAGAGCTTATTAGTCTTTGCGGATAAGGGATAGATGGTTTATATGGCGCTGGAGGTGCTTGAGTTTTTTCACTTGCGGTATCCTCCTTCTCGTTGTCTTCCTTCTTCTCTAACTCAGATTCCTTTTCTGCTTGTTCAGTTGGTTTCTGTTGCATGGCTGAGTTTTCGGTCCTCGGATCGATCGGTTCGTCCAATTCTTTTCCACTTCTTAGTATCACAGCATTTGCTTGGCCTTTGGGATTCTGTTCGGGTTGTCCAGGAAATGTGCCAGCAGGTGCGGCAGCATATGCTTGCTGTTGAGCCACTTGTGATATCTGAGTTTCTAACATTTTGTTGTGGGTGGCTAAAGCGTCTACTTTTCCTGTCAACTGTTTAATTTGCTCGCTAGTGTGTATGTTTTGATTCAGGAACTCTTTGTTCGTTTGAGCTTGAGTAGCTATGAACTTTTCCATCATCAATTCGAGGTTTGATTTCCTAGGTGCATTCTGAGCAGCTGGTTTTTGATATCCTTGCGGAGCAGTAGGCATTTGCAATGCATTTTCGCTTTTGTAAGAAAAGTTTGGATGATTTCGCCAACCTGGGTTGTAGGTATTTGCATAGGGATTTCCTTGAGCATAATTTACCTGGTCTGGCGGGATTCCGGCTAGCAATGGGCATTCGGGTGCATTATGAGTGGTGCTTCCGCATAACTCGCAATTTGGGGTTACTGCAGCGACTGTTGCAGTGGGGTTAACGGTCAGACTATCAATCTTCTGTGCTAGAGCATCTACTTTAGCATTGAACTTTTCAAGGCTGCTGATTTCGTACATCCCACCTTTCGCTGAGGTTTTCTCATTTGGAGTGCGTTCACCTCCCCATTGGCAATGGTTTTGTGACATGTTTTCTATTAATTGATAGGCTTCATCGTATGGCATATCCATAAGTGCACCGCCCGCGGCAGCGTCTATGGTTAATCTAGTATTGTATAGAAGCCCATTATAGAAAGTATGGATTGTCACCCAGTCTTCTAGACCGTGGTGAGGACATGTTCTCATCATATCTTTGAATCGTTCCCATGCTTCGTAAAGAGATTCAGTATCTTTCTGTCGAAATCCGTTGATTTGAGCTCTAAGCATAACAGTTTTGCTTGGTGGAAAATATCTCGCTAAGAAGACGTTCTTCAATTGCTCCCACGTCGTAACGGAGTTGGATGGTAACTATTGTAACCATGTCCACGCTCTGTCTCTCAGAGAGAATGGGAAAAGACGGAGTCTTATCGCGTCTGGAGTTACTCCATTTGCTTTCACTATGTCTGCGTATTGTACAAACTTCGTTAGATGTTCGTTCGGATCCTCAGTTGCGTTTCCTGAGAATTGGTTTTGTTGTACAGCCGACAGCAATGATGGTTTCAGCTCAAAATCATTTCGGGTAATAGCTGGGGCAGCAATGCTACTTCTAGGCTCCAGCTGAGATGGTGTAGCGTATGCCTTCAGCGGTTTGTTCGGAGGTCCTTCAGCCATCGTTGGTTCTTCTTCGGATTTGGGAATGGGAGTGAGAGGATCGGGAATGTTATGTTTGAGTTGGTACTCAATGATTCGGCTTCTTAGATGTAAGAAGCGTTCTAGTTCTGCGACTGAAGGTTTCAAGATATCGCTTTGTGGGCGATCACTTGGCATTCAATCGACAGCACTAGTAAAGGAAAAATGAAAATTGTTTACCTAGTCTATACGGTGTAACAGAAGGTTACACTATTGACTAAACGGGTCCCTGGCAACGGTGCCAAAAACTTGATCGCGACTTTCTATGTCTAATACAACTAACTGCAAGTGCACAGTCTATCGCGTAGTAATAAAAGATATCGATCCCACAGGGACTCGTAATCAAACTAGTGTTCTCGGGAGTTACTATGTTTAGCTAGGTAGAATATGTTTTAAGGGAATAAGATTGTCACTAAAAGGGGAAACTAAGATTACTATTTAGATTTTAATTAATTGAATCGATACGTAGTAATTGTGTTCTTCAGGGATTTGATAAGTTACTGGTGTATGAAATAGTTTTCGCAGTTTATTTAAGCAGAAAGTGGAGATTTAAAGACTCTCGTCTCACGATGGTTATTGACGCTAATCATAATCCTAAGGTCCTAACGTACACTTTCGTGTTCCGTTCGGGGTTAAAATTACTTTTTGGAAATCTCTAAGTTCTAATTCGTTTTAAAGTGCTTTCGCTGTTATTAAAACAAATGCCTAGTGTTTACTATCTGACCTTACCGCAGCTTTCGCTTGTTGGTTCGTATCTTAATTAATTTCCCACTTTCATGGCAAAACTACTTTAAAACAAGTTCTCGCTTTCGCGACGAAGTTTATTTCGTAAATCAATTTTTAAACACTTAGACCATAAGTTATTTTTGTGAAAAGAAAGTTTTCAAACAAGAGTTATCAAATCCCATTCGAATTATTACTACATATCGATTACCTAAGTTTAGCTAGACATGGAATTTGGAAAAGCAAAACATAAATAATAATAATAAATAATAAATTGCATTATTATAAAATAAGAGTCGATCAAAATGAAAACCTGTAAATAATGCCAATTGGCCTTTGGGCAGATCCTCCACAGATGTTGGCAGGATTCTGTCTTTAGTTCCAATTCGATCGTACAGTGCAGTAACAATTACAAAAGAGCGGAAATGGGAATGAGTAGAATGGAAAGGGAAATAAAGGAAAAGGGATACAAATGAAACTGGAGAAATGGATACAAATAATAACTGAATATAAATTTGCTCTGGAAATTAAATTTGGCAGCACTTCGTGGTATGAATGCCGCTCCCTTTTTGAAGTCCCCTGCTTCCCTTTTTATAGAAGTGGAATTCCAACGGTTACCTCTGAGGATGATGGACCTTGAGGCAGATAATTTAGGGAGTAGTGGACCATTTAATGGGAATTGGAACTGCTCTTTTGACGTGTAATCTGAGTGGGGCGTTTTTTCCTGCATGAAGGTCGTCACAAGGTGTGACGGTCGTCACCCGTGTGACAGTCGTCATGCATCTGTGACGGTCGTCACATCAGCAAAAACTGTCTGCTGCGCTTTTCATTGTGTTTTCACTCCTTTTTCGTCCATATTTCATCTGGGATTGCTTCTTTTCTTCATGTTGCCTCGTTTAGACGTGATCATTGAATACCTGCAAAAACATCAGACAAATACATGGAAATAACCCGAAATCGGATCGAAAACGGTTAGCTTTTAGTCGAATTATGCATGAAAATATCTATATGATTTCGTGTTATCACTCACTCCATTCCAAATTTCTCAAAGCATCTTTCAAACCTTTCATTTGGATCCAAACCTAAGTGGTATTTATTTGAATTACTCCAAACCACACACATCTAACTCTCATAATTTCACTTTCATTTTCAGAATTGATCTCATTCTCTCTCAATTCTCTCAATTTCTCCATTCCCTAAACCTTCACCAAAGCTCTTCATCCATTGAATTCTTTGATTCTCCATTGGAATCAATGAATTCTTGAGCTTAAACCTTCATCCATCATCTTCATTGAATCATTTTCTTCATCCAATTTTCGTGCAAGCTTGGATCTGAATCTGGAAGTTATTTTGGAAGTGATTATTGGGAGTAATTTGGTTTAATCTTGAAGGATCTTCATTGCTACTACAAGAATTGGTGTGGATCTTGAAGTATTCTGGACTTCTAGCATTGGATCTGTTCAATTACAGTTGAATCAACATTAACCGAAGCAATTCTCCACTTCGAAGGTTGGAAATCCTTGATCCGAATATGTTTTTTAGCTTATTTGCATAATCATGTGGATTTTCATCTTCGATTAGCTTTTGGTTAATTTGATCCGTTTGATTCATGATTTGGTTGTGTTAATCCGTTTGATTCATGATTTGTTTAATCGAGACTTCGGCGACTTGTGTTTGTTTTCCACTTGGATGCCTTCTTTCGTAGTTTGTCGTTCAAAGTGATATTCATTTTTTTGTGCTTGCATATTCATGATTTTCTTGCCTTCTTGCATTTGCATTTCGTCTTGTGTTTGCATCTTTATCTCTTGCATTAATAAAGGTCGAGATGTGCTTATCGTGGTGTTTACCCCACACTTTGTTCCTCCCATTGCTTGTGTGTTGCATTCCATGTTTACATATCTTACTTGTGATTGAATTTATCTAGTGCTTTCTTGTGATTTTTGCCATGATCACCCTAGGGTTCCTAGTCCCTCCGTTTAGGATGAGAGTAGGAGAGACATTAGGTGTTCAATCCAACCATGCTAACATTAGGGTAGACGTTTCCCTTTTTAATCCTAACCTTAGGACCACTTTGCATGACAAAGTTTGGGCCGAGTTTCCCTTAGACCTTTTGTGCATCTCTCTCTTTCTCATCTCAAAACAATTCTAACTCACTTAATAAAATGCGATGAACGTTGCGTGCTACGAGCCTTAAGCTACATGGGGAATGATGAGTGAGGGGTCTCCTCTCGCTTATCTAGAGTGTTTAGTGTACGTCCCGTTTGGGGGCGATACGCGATACATTCGCTCCTATGTCATAGTCTTTAGTGCAACATGAATCACAAACCGAATTAATTCACTTCACTAAAAAACACAAACAAATTTCAAACCTTTTTCCTTCAGGATTAATCGGAAACCTTTTTCATAAGAAAAGAGTGTTATTAAGCTTTGGTTCTACCACAAACAGACATCGTTCCTAACTGCTGGAACAGAGGTTTAACCCTACTCGGTTAAAACACTTAATCAACCGTAGTTTTGTGTCAGCTCGAACTACGTTTTCTCTGATTTCTCGTGCCCGATGAGAATACGTAGGCACAAGACGCTGATGTCTTGGCGAGCAACCTTCCCCCTTTCCCCGTAGCTTGCCGAACTACGTTGACTCTGACTTTCACATTGCACGAGGGAGTATGTAGGCACAGAGCGGCGATGCTCTACCGAGTCTCTTTTATTTTCTTTTTGTCCTGTGAGCCTATAGTGTAGATAGTTAAACACACCCTTAGATAGACAACAAGCATGGATCCCGTCGAGTACGACGGACGTGAGGGGTGGTAATACCTTCCCCTTGCGTAACCGACTCCCAAATCCAGGACTTGGTTATGATGACCTCGTCTTTTCCCTTTTTCGTTAGGTTTTACCGATCATTTCCTTTCCCTCTCGTTGGGATAAATAACGAAAGGTGGCGACTCTTCTGTTTTCTGTCGGGTGTTTTTCGTAGTTGCGACACAAGGGAGACCAAGGATTTAAAGGTATAGCATATGGTTTCAACTATGCACAAAGAAAACCTTGGATTACTGTTAAAATTATTTTCGGTAGTGTTTTATCAAATCCACAGGGATTGATGAGAATATGTGATACTTGTTGTTCAATGGTTTAATGATTTAAGAAGGGGATTTTTAAAATGGTTTCTATTTTTGTAACAAGAGTTTGTAAGAGATAAAACAGAATAAAATTTGGTTTTAGTTCGATAAAAAACATGCCAAGATTAGGGTTCACTAATTCGTCCTAAACGTATCCAACCGATCAAATATGTGAACGTAGTTTTAACCAACATAATCACGTATCCTTGCAAAACCGTTCATTTCTAAATCGATTTCGTGAATGTTATTGTTTCGATCATTAAATGATCTCTCTAAATAACACTCGAAACAATAATCGTTAAGATCAATACAAAGCGAATATCAACTTTCAAACCTATGTCTAGAGTTTATATAGTTGATAGATGAAGAAATTAGGTCAAGACATGAAAAGTTCATGTCTAAAGCAATCCAAACCATAAATATAACAAAAGATAGCAAATAACTTCATCTACATTGATCAAAGCCTTGTTCACATACAAAAGATCAAGAAGAATACATAAAATCAGAACTAGCTACCTCTAACTTTGACAAAAGAGGGGTTTTAGCCACCTATTTCCATGATAGCTTAAGCAACAAGTTTCGAAAGAAGGTTGATCAACATCTGAGTCGAATAATCGAGATTGGATGGGAATCCACCTTCTTTTTGTGAGAGATGGCTAAGAGATGATGAGAAATGGAGAAACTAGGGTTTTTGCTTTGAAAAATCTCTAAAAAGAAAAGTACAAGAAAAAATATATTTTTCCAAAAAGTACCACATATTACTTATAGACATGCTACTGAGCTCTCATGTTCGCACTGCAAATAAAGTGTTCTCCTAGCAAACAATGCAAAATGGTAGTTGAAGTGCCTGTGTACAGTGAAGACGCCCCTGAGATATTTCCAAATGTTCGTTGTGCGAATAATTCTTCGCAGTGCGAAGGCTTCGCTGCAAACTTCACATAGCGAATTCTTGTCCAAATACTTACTGCCTCAAGTCTGGGGGTGTTCCCTAGGCATTCGCTTCCTCTTCGCTCCAGCAAATACTTCGCTATCTCCTTCGCACAGCGAACTTAAGTCCCTTTTCTTTTTGGATGAACAATACCATGGTTTTCAAGACCTTCGCTGGCAAGTTCGCTGTGCGAACTTGTTAATGTTTTTCTCGCCAGGCTCGCTAGCAAGTTTGCTGTGCGAACTTGTTGATGTTTGCAAGCTGACTTGGTTTCCTTGTCATAATTTTTGTATCTTACTCTTCAAATTTTCATGCTTAATTCCTGCAAAATATCACACAAATCAAAGCAACCAAGACATTTTCACATAATGATGCAAATCAACAAAAACAAGAATTATTATAACACTTTCTCTACAAAAAAGAATAAAAGATACCCACATTTGATAGATCAAATAAGCAAAGTTTGACATCTAACAATTACACCTTGGATCTTAGTGATTCGCATATTGATATTTGGAGAGGTATGGAAATACTTGGGTAGAAAGTAGGGTGGTTCTTGGGCGCCTTCAGGGTTGTTCTTGGGAACCTAAAGGAGAAGGCTATTTTCTTGTAACTCATTTGTAATCTCTTGTAACAACTTTCTAAGTATAGTAAATTGAAGAGTTGCTCTCTCCCCTAGAGTAAATCGTTTGATCGAACTGGGTAAACAAACCTTCGGTTTTTTCTTGCCTTATTTTGTTATATTATCTGTGTACGGATTATTATTGCTGAAGACCATTTATTTTGGTTGCTATTGTTCTTTGCCTCACAAATTGATATTAAATTTTATCGTAATTCACAATAATATTCACAACAAGTGGTGCGGTGAGCATGGAGCAAAGAGATAATGTTCATGATTAGTAGATGGCAGATCAAGAAATTTTCTGATAACAACGACTTCGGGATGTGGAAAATTAAGATGCAAACAATTTTAATTCAAAAGAAGTGTATCGGTGCTTTGAAGAATGAAACATTGATGCCTGCAGGGCTTACACAGGTACAAAAGACTGAGATGGTGGATAAGGCAAGGAGTGCCATTATCTTGTGCCTCAGTGATAAAGTTCTAAGAGAAGTCGCCAGGGAGAAAACTGCGGTTGCTATGTGGGAAAAACTTGAATCATTGTATATGACAAAGTCTTTGGCTCACAGGTTGTATCTGAAACAACAACCCTATTTATTCTGAATGGTGGAGAACAAATTCATAGTTGAGCAGCTCATAGAATTTCACAAGATTATCGATGATCTTGAGAATATTGAAGTGAAGATTGATGATGAGGACAAGGCTTTGCTCATGTTGAGTTTATTACCCAGATCCTTTGAGCACTTTAAGAATGCCCTTCTTTATGGTAAGCAAGGTACTATTATTTTGGATGAAGCCCCGACGGCGGTGAAATCCAAAGAATTTTCAAAGTCGAAAGATTTGAAGATTGAAGATAGTGGTGAAGGCTTAAATGTGTCAAGAAGAGGAGGTGAGGGTAAAGGAATGTCCAAATCAAAGAGGTCTGATAAGTCAAAGGTAAAATTTTTTAATTGTCAGAAAATCAGTCACTTTAAAAGGGATTCTCTTGAAAGAAAGGTCAATGAATATTCTGTTCAAGTTGTAGTTGCATTGGGTGAGGAAAGTTATGAGGAAACTGAAGATAGTTAGGTCATTAACTTAGGTTGCTCTTATCACATGTGTCCAAGAATAGAATACTTTGAAACTTTGAAGATGGTGCAAGGTGGAGTAGTCCGCCTTGGTAATAATAAGGCATGCAAGGTTCATGGTATTGGTACGATCATATTTAAAATTTTTAATGATCGCGAACTTCTTATTCATAATGTGAGGTATGTTCTAGAACTGAAGCGAAATTTGTTATCTATAAGTATGTTTGATGATCTAGGCTATTGTACTAGAGTTGAACATGGAGCGTTGAAGATTTTGTGTGATAAATTGATTATTGCTAAAGGGTCTAAAATATGTGGTCTATATATTTTAGAAGGTTCAAATGTTATTATTCATTCATCGTTACCTAGTGGAGGCTTTCATGACAAAGAAGAGTTATGGGATTTGATTTTAAGGCGTTATGAATGCCTTGAGAAAGTTTCATAGGAGTACAATGAATTTTTCAGAAATCAAGGGATAAAAATGCATGTTACCGTTGGATTGTTATTGAGTTTTTGGGGAAGAGGTGAGGTTAAAACAACTTACATAGTTGGTAGAGAATTTCTTCAGAAGAAGAATAGTGAAAAGCAAGGGAGAAACTATAACGGTGAAAACTCAGTTTGAGGTGGAGTTTCCTACTATGGATGCTAGCAGTAGTGGGGGAACGGTTACAGAGATCTCTGATTATCATTTGAGTCATGATAAGGTAAGGAGGGTTATTGTAGAATCTCAAAGAGACGGTTATGCTAGCCTTGGATATTATGTTTTTAATGTGGCTAAAGGACTGCAAAATAAAAGAAGAAAAACCTTCAGGGAGGCATTTGAAAACAGGTGGAGTCAAGGGTGGTTGAAAAATTATACTTGTAGGCTTGTTAATTTACCTAGGCAGAAAAGGATAATTGGGATCAAGTGGATTCAAGTTGCGATATAAAGATTCAAGGGTTGCTTGAATTTGATCAAAGTTATTGATTAAAGTTTCAACTTGGTAGAGAGCAGCAATGTTGTTGATTGTTAAATTGGTATCAACACGGTTTAAAGTCAAGGGGGGGGGGGGGATTGTTGTAAATGTTCCTTAAAACCTTTGTTGATAAAGAGAAAGAAAACATATTTTGGAGATTGCATTTACTGCGAAAATTGGAAGCTTTAGAAAGTCGGAAAAAAAAGCGGTCGGTGAATAATGATGTCTGTGTGGTGAATAGTATCGTCATATGCATGAATAGTGATGTCCGTACAATGAATAGTGTTTTAGATTTTTTGGGATTTTTTCGATTCGGTCCATGGATCCATGTGATTTTGGGCTTTGTTTGTTGGGTATTTGCTATTATAAATATGTATATCTTATAAGCTTGGTGTGTGACACTCTTAGAGTTTTCACCAATAAGGGAGAGCAAGGGTTTAAAGGTATAACATAGGATTTCAGCTACGCACAAAGAAAACCTTGGATTACACCTTGGGTTTGAGTGATTCATATATTGAGAGTTGGAGAGGTAGAGAAACACTTGGGTAGAAAATATGGTTGTTATTGGGCGCCTTCAGGGTTGTTCTTAGAAACCTGAAGGTGAAAGCTATTTTCTTGTAACTCATCTGTAATCTCTTGTAACAACTTTCTGAGTATAGTGAATTAGAGAGCTACTCTCTCCTTCAGAGTAGATCGTTTGATCGAACTGGGTATACAAACCTTCGGTTTTTTCTTGCCTTATTCGGTTATATTATCTGTGTACGAATTATTATTGTTGAAGACCATTTATTTTGGTTGTTATTGTTCTTTGCCTCACAAATTGATATTAAATTTTGTTGTAATTCACAACAAGATTCAAAACAATGTAGTCATAAAGATGAAGCTTTATATTAGGAGTGCACAAGTTTTACGCCATTGCCTGTGGTGTTAAAATTGTTTAATTTGAAGGCAAAAATTGAGTGGACAGATAAAAGTTTCACGTAATTTCTTGATTTTCTTAAACAAATGCTACCAAAATATAAAAATTTGTTGGATGTTATGAGGCTAAGAAGATATTGTGTCTAATGAATTTAGAGTATATCAAAATACATGCATGTTGTAATGATTGTATATTAAACAGAAAAAAGTGTGAAAAATTGGATCAAAATCCAGAATGTGGTGAGTTGCGCTACAAGGTGAATGACAACAATGGTGTTGACTATGACGATGTTAGCAAGAAGCGTCCTCCTGCTAAAGTGTTATGGTACTTGCCAATAACTCCATGCTTTAAGATACTTTTTGCTAATGTGGATGACACAAAGAATATTAGATGATATGCAAATGAAAGAAATTATGATTGAAACATTTTCCATGTAACTGATTCTTTGTAATAGAATAATATTGATTTGTTGTTTCCATATTTTTCCCTTGAGCAAAGAATCCTTATGCTTGACTTACCTCAGATGGAATGAAACCCTTTGGTAATTGGAGTATTAACCATACTTTGTGGCATGTTCTTCTCACGAATTACAACCTATCTTCTAGGTTGTGCATGTAATGCAAATATATCTTGTTATCTATGATGATTTCTGGACCAAAATCAAGCTGGAAACGACGTTGATGTTTATCTAAATCCATTAATTAAAGATTTAAAAAATTTGGTAGGAAGGCGTTGACGTTGATGATGCATGTTTAGGTTAAAAGTTTGATTTGTGCCATGTCAGTTTACACAATCAACGAATTTCCTGCATATGGTAATTTAACTGGATACAATGTCATTCATCATAAAGCGTGTCATATATGTAAATATAATACCTGTTTTCACCAACTTCAGTTTGGAAAAAAGACCATTTACGTTGGGCATCAAAAATTTCTAAAACCCAATCATCCTTATTGTAGATTGTGGAAGGCTTTTAACTCAGAGCATGTTAGATGCCCTATTGTGCTTATTTGAGCTATCAAATGTGGGCATCTTTCGCTCCTTTTTGTCTAATTTCGGTTTAAAACCTCCTTGATTTTGGTGATATGCGATATGATGTGAAATGCTCTTGGTCCTTTTAATTTGTGTGTTATTGTGCAGTATTTGAGCATGAAAGAGTAGAATTTGAAGACACAAGAAAGTTGACAAAGGAATCAAGAAAGAACAAGAACAAAAGCATGTTCGCTAGGCGAACATCTAACGAGTAATGCAACGAGTTAATTGCTAGGCGAGCCCATAGCGAGCTGCTAGCGAACACTCCCAGACTTGAGCAGAATCAAAATGGCATCATTCGCTAGCAGTGAGGCAGGTGGCAAAGAACTCGCTAGGCGAGCACCTAGCGAGCAAGTAGCGAAGCATTCTAGAATCTTTTCCTCAGCCTTCACTAGCATGTTCGCTAGGTGAGTCAATAACGAATGTTCGCTGTTAGCTCGCTAGGCGAACGAGGTCGCGAGCGTGACAGGACATCAACTTTTTCTATAAGTAGCCCTATGTACGTTTTGAACACATACCATATTTTTCACTAGTTTTGCTGCATAAGAGATTTTTGTGACCTAAAAACCCATTATCTCTTATTTTCTTTATTTCTAAACATTATTCTACAAAAAGAAGGTGGATTCTCATCCAAGTTGGATTCTTCGACTCGAATGTTCATCAACCTTCTTCCGAAACTTCTTTTGCAAGCTATCATGAAAATGAGTAACTAAGTTCTTCATTTTGTCAAGGTTAGATGTAGGTGATCATTAAGCTTTGTATGTATATGGATGATCTTCATTTGTAAACTCTTGGATGATGAATATATGGTGAAAACATTGCTTTATCTATAACTCTTTGTGTTGGTTTATGATTGAAATATATTTTCCAACTCTTGACCTAGGTTTTCATCCTTCTATTTTCTTAAGCTAGAAACCGTTTTGAATGTGGTTGTTCATGAAAAATGTTAAACCTAAATATTTTCATTTTGATAGATTGTGTGAGAAATCAACAATGGATCAAAATGGGAAAAACCATAATGTGAGTTAGAAATAATCACATTGGGAGGATGTTGTGAATGTGTTTATCATCTAAAGGAGTTTATGCGTATTGTTGATCGGACATATACAAGCAAAGTGATTACCAAACCCTAACTTTGACAATCTTTATTAAATCGTAAAATCAATCTTTTACCGCAATTCATTACCTTTTATGCGAGATACCGTTACTGAAAACCAAACCCCTTTTGTTACTAAAAAGTTAAGAACTTGATAACTGTCGAACGGCGGCAATATCTCAAATTCCCTGTGGAGACGATAACAAAAACCCGACACTCTACCACTGTCTTAACAAAATGGCGCCGTTGCGGGGGAATTTGAATTGATATTGCGAGCATCACAATAGTTGTTGAATTGTTAACTCTTGAATTTTTTGACTTGTGCTTGTTAATTTGTTTGGTTAATGTGCAGCTTTCGTTTTATGCAAGGGCAAATTCCTGAGGACCAACTTCTTTTTGATCCCGAGATCGAGAGAACAACAAGGAGACTGAATAGCAGAACAAGGTGGAGGAGGCAACTTGCTCGACAACGAAAAGAACAAGGAGAAGGTTCTTCTACAACACCACCACCTTATTTCATACCTATCATGGATCCACCATCACCACCGCACGTTTCCACCCCGTGTATCAACAGTCCAAGAAACACTGCTCAATTTGCCAACCACACGGGAAGGAAAGCCGAGATGAAGATGGGAACTCTCAACTTGTTATACGGAAGTCCATTCACCGGAATAGACCATGAAGAACCCTTTGCTTTTCTCACCAAATTTTACGAGATAGCATTGGCGGCGGGAGTTGATCAAGCTCAAGAGCTACCGTTGTTCAAAATACTTTTTCCACATGCTTTGCTCGGCAAAGCCAAAGATTGGTACTTGGATCAAGCACCGGCGGTCATGACGGATTGGAACGTGTTGGAAGAGAAATTCATTGAAAGATTTTTCTCTCACAACCGGTTCATGGAATTCAAAACGCCAATTTCTGTGTTTTCTCAAGGAGCCAACGAATCATTGAACGAGGCATGGGAAATATTTAAATCCATGCTTCGAAAGTGCAAAGGTCATGGCTTTGATGAATTGACGCAAATCCATATTTTCAAGAACGACCTTCAACCAAATTGTAAGACTTTGTTGGATGCCACTGCGGGTGGTTCTTTGTTGTCTAAAAGCGCCAATGAAGTTACGGATATCATCAACCGTATGGTTCTAAATGACCTTCAAGTCCAAAGTAGAGGAAACACTATGAAGAAACCGGAAGTGCATGAACTTGGGACAAATGATGCTATCCTTGCACAAAATAAACTCATTTCACAACAAGTGGAAATCTTAACTCAACAAATCAAAGAGATGAAAGAGCCCTCAAAAGCTAAACAAATAGCTTGTTGTGAGCTTTAAGGTGAACATGATACTGGATTTTGTCCACCTCCCGGGTTCGAAGAGGTAAACTATATGGAGAATCATTGAGACTACCAACCGAGGCAACAACAATAACAACCACCGTATCAACAACATTCTCAAAATCAACCACAACAACACTATCAACATAATCAAGGGTACTAACCAAGGAGTAACTATCACCATAACCAAGGTTATGGGGGTGGTAATTCTAGCCGTCAAAATCCTTATCAACCTCAACAACCGCCGATTGTAACTTCAAAATTGGAAGATACATTGACGTAATTCATTCAATTGTCAATGACTAATAAAAAGAGCAACGATGCGGCAATCAAAAATCTTGAAACTCAAGTTGGACAACTTGCTAAGCAACTAGCGGAACAACAATCCGGACCTTCATTTTCGGCAAACACGTAAACAAATCCAAAGGAGCATTGTAAAGAAATCATGACGAGAAGTGGAAGGGAGTTGGTTAGTGAGAGTAAAAAAAGAGATGAGAGTAAAAAAAGAGAGGATGAGAGAAAAGATGACGAGAAAAAAATTGATGATAGAATTGATGGTGTAGTTTAGGAGGAAAGTGAGGAAGAAGTTGAAAAGAATGAAGAAAGGGTTGAAGTTGAAAATAAAGAAAGTGTAGACGTAGAAAATAATAAAAGTGAAAAAGAGAAGGTGGAGGATGTGAAGAAGCAAAAAGAGCGGAATTCTAGAGCGTCTAGAGGAAAGGAGGTAGTGAGCACTACTCTGGTCCAAAACCTACCATATCCACATGCTCCATCTAGGAGGAAAAATGAACGGCCTTACGCTCGATTCATGGATATTTTTAAACAACTTCAAATAAACATTTCGTTTGCCGAAGCTTTGGAGCAAATGCCAAGTTCATGAAAGACATACTAACTAAAAAGCGGAGGTACACGGAACCGGAAACAATTGTTCTTGATGCTAGTTGTAGTGCCATCATCTAAAGGACTCTTCCGAGAAAAGAGGTTGATCCGGGAAGAGTTATTTTGCCGGTTACTATCGGTGATGAATATGTCAGAAAAGGGATAATTGATTTGGGGTCAAGCATTAATTTAATACCTTTGTCTATTGTGAAAAGGCTTGGCAACATTGAAATGAAAGCCATACGAATGATGTTGCAATTGGCCGATAAGTCGACTACCCATCCTCATGGGTTAGCTCAAGACGTATTGGTTAAAGTCGACAAATTCTTCTTTCCGGTTGATTTCATTGTGATTGACATGGAAGAGGATGATGATGCTCCGCTAATCCTAGGCCGACCTTTCATGAAAACCGCGCGAATGATGATTGATGTTGATGACGGTTTGATGAAAGTGCGAATGATGATTGATGTTGATGACGGTTTGATGAAAGTGCGAGTCCAAAATGAAGAAGTCACTTTTGATCTTTTTGAAGCTATGAAGCATTCAAAAGATAATCGTGATAGTTTCCGAATTGATGTGGTTGAAGAAGCAACGTTGGAAGTATCTAAGCATATTCATGTGACATCTCCTGTGGAATTAGCTCTTGATGACTCTTTTGAAGTTTTTACAAGTGAAGAAGAGCAAGCTCTTGAGGAATGTTTAAGGGAACTTGATAATATTAAAGAGTTGCAACCATGGGAAGTCGAAGAGGAAATGTTGAAAAAGGAGGTCCATGAAGAAAAACCGTCAATTGAATTTAACTTGAAGTATGCATTCCTTGATGAAACCGAAGAGAAGCTGGTTATCATAAGCAACCTTTAGTCTAAAAATGAAGAATCTCGTTTAATTGATGTGTTGAAAAAGAATAAAGAAGCAATGGGATGGACTCTTTCCGATCTCAAAGGAATTAGTCCTTCTTATTGCATGCACAAGATTTTAATGGAAGAGGATTTTAAGCTGGTAGCTCAACCTCAACGCCGCTTAAATCCTACAATGAAGGAGGTTGTTAGGAAAGAAGTTGTTAAGCTTTTAGATGCAGGAATGATCTACCTAATTTCGGGTAGCCCTTGGGTGAGTCCCGTGCATGTGGTTCCGAAAAAGGGTGGAATGACCGTCATTCGAAATGAAAAATATGAATTGATTCCGACGAAGGTGGCAACTGGATGGAGAATGTGTATTGATTATAGGCGGTTGAATACCGCAACTCGAAAAGACCATTTTCCACTTCCGTTCATGGACCAAATGTTGGAAAGACTTTCGAGCCAAAAATACTATTGTTTCCTTGATGGCTATTTTGGGTACAACCAAATTGCATTTGATTCGGCCGATCACGAGAAGACGGCTTTCACATGTCCGTTTGGAATTTTCGCATACAGAAAAATGCCCTTTGGGTTATGCAACGCACTGGCGACTTTCCAAAGATGTGTGCAAGCCATTTTTACCGACTTGATTAAGAAAACGATGGAAGTGTTCATGGACGACTTATCCGTGTTTGGATGTTCTTTTGGTTTATGCTTGGATAATCTGGAAACGGTGCTTGAAAGGTGTGTGAAAACAAATCTCGTGCTTAATTGGGAGAAATGCCACTTCATGGTAACTGAGGAGATAGTGCTTGGACACAAAGTTTCTTCAAAAGGGCTTGAAGTGGATCGAGCAAACGTTGACGTGATTGCAAAGTTGCCTCTTCCGGTTAATATGAAGGGAATACGAAGCTTCCTTGGGCATGCCGGTTTTTACCGGCGATTTATCGAAGACTTCTCAAAGGTAGCTAGGCCTTTGAGTAATTTGCACTCCAAGTACTAGGTATTTCTCTTAACTGAAGATTGTTTACATGCTTTAAAAATTTTGAAGGAAAAACTTGTTACCACTCCAATTATAGTCGCTCTGAATTGGAATTTGAATTTTGAACTAATGTGTGATGCGAGCGACTATGTTATTGGAGCGGTATTTAGGCAAAGGAAAGAAAAAAATTTCATGCTATACACTACGCAAGTAAAGTTATAAATGAGGCGCAAATTAATTATGCTACCACCAAAAAAGAACTATTTGCAATAGTGTATGCGCTAGAAAAATTCCGGTCTTATCTTATTGGTTCTAAAGTGATTGTGTATAGCGACCATACAGCGTTTAATATCTATTCACCAAACCGGATTCGAAGCAAAGGCTCATCCGTTGGATCCTCTTGTTACAAGAATTTGATATTGAAATTAAGGACAAGAAAGGATAGGAAAATTTGGTGGCGGATCATTTATCTCGCCTTGTGAATGTGGATGTTACATCTTCTGAAAAGAAGAATTTCCTGATGAAAAACTTTTTAAAGTTCAAGTTAGGCCGTGGTTTGCGGACTTTGCAAACCACAAGGCGAGTGGTTTTGTGCCTCCCGACCTAACTCCGAACTAAAAAAGGAAATTCATCTTGGATTGTAAGTATTATGTGTGGGATGACCCATACTTGTTTAAGTTGGGTGGTGATAACATTTTGAGAAGGTGTGTTACCAGCGATGAAGCGCAAAGTATTATATGGCATTGTCACAACTCGCCTTACGGCGGACATTTCAATGGGGCAAGAACGGCCAATAAAGTCCTTCAATCAGGATTTTATTGGCCTTCTATTTTTAAAGACGCAAATGCCTATGCGCAAAGTTGTGACAATTGCCAACGAAGTGGTGGGATAGGTAAGAGAGACGAGATGCCTCTCCAAAACATCCAAGAGGTTGAATTATTTGATTGTTGGGGTATCGATTTTGTCGGACCATTCCCACCCTCTTTTGGAAATGAATACTTGCTGGTTGCAGTTGACTACGTGTCGAAGTGGGTTGAGGCGATTGCCTCACCTCGGGTGGATTCTAAAACGGTCATAAAATTTCTAAAGAAAAACATCTTTTCCCGTTTCGGAACCCCCCGTGTGTTGATCAGTGACGGAGGGTCACACTTTTGTAATGCACCGTTGGAAAAAGTTTTGCAACATTACGGTGTAACACATAAAGTTGAAACTCCGTATCACCCACAGGCCAATGGTCAAGTTGAGGTCTCTAATCGGGAGATTAAGAGAATACTTGAAAAAATCGTGTCTAATTCTAGAAAATATTGGTCGCAAAAATTGGATGAAGCTTTATGGGCATTGTTGCGGTGAAAATTGGATATCAAGCTATTAAATTAACTTGAATCTTAATTCTTTTACAACCGAACTTTATTTTATCCAAAGGAAAGGTCTAAAGAAAGAAATAACCTTTTGTGCGATATAACAACAACGCTAAGAGATTCGGGGATCGGGGGTTGATTATACCTAGGGTAGGTATTTCACATACTAAGCATCTGTAGTACTCTACAGGAACCTTTTGTTTGCTTGCATGCTAAGTTGGTAAATGTTTGCTATGGATTTGTTAAGGATTGAGAAAAAAGGTGTAGGTTAAAACCTAAAGATATATACACTAAGTTTGCTCGCAAAGATATCACATCTTCTGCCTACGTATCCTAACTAGGATAGAATCAGAGCAATCGTAGTTCACCTCACTAAGTTTGAAGAACAGCTGATTGTGATCAAGGTTCAGAGGGGAACAAACATCACAATGTTTGTGTGGAGTTTTAACAAAACTCCCTAATCTACGTTGAACACTCAAGAGGGGAAGTAAAAATTCATCACAATGATTCTTACATAGAGTTGACAAACTCTATCCTAGGGTTCTAGTTAAAGAACACTCCTAGTACATGTGGGTTTCTTAGACTTAAAGCAAATTCTAATGGCTTCTAAACTAAGGTTTAAGGATGACTTAACAAAGTCAAGAGAATGGTTATGAACTATCCATGACACAAGGGTCAATGGAGAGACTTTTCCTTTGGAAGGAGAGGAGGGAGGCAACTTGGACGAGAACTAACGAGTTCCATCACTTGGGGAAAAGAAACTACTTTAACAAAGTAATAAACATGATGAAGATAAAAGCATGGTGACAACCATATAAGGCAAACATATTAAAGGTATCAAATGTAACTACAAAATATGCATTGATGACGATCAAAGCAAATAATCAAGCAAGAAATGTGACGACAGATCAAGCTTAAAATAATTTCTCAGAGGAAACAAAATAACTCATGGTAACAACCCAAAGAAAACAATCCTATCATGTTGACTAACATAAAGGAAAATGAATATAAGCAAGTTCACAAGATAAACAGGCATGGTGAGAAAGTCAACAAGACGTGGGGTAACGACTTCAAAACGTATACAACTTCCAAGTGGTTAAGAGGCATTGAAACTATAAACAACATGAAATTTTAATTCATCACATGAAAGTAGACTTTAAAATGAACACATCACAAAAAGAACGGATGAAAAATGATAAAAGATGAACAAGTTATAAAATTATGAAATTAATGAAAATAAACACAAAATAAACAAATAGTAAAAGAAAGGGGCCAAGGGAGGGATTGAACCCACGCTCTTTGGCAAACATCAAAAAAGAAACACTAGGCCACTATGTGCGCGTGTGATAAAAAGAGAAAGAAAAAGAAGAAAATATTAAAACAAGTGAAAATAGGAAAAAACCAAACGGGTTGATCCTCCTCAGGGATCGAACCCAGGCTACCAAGGTGAAAGGCGTGTTTTGAATAAGTTGCTTACCACTGGGGTGGCTATACATCCGTTGATATAATCGCCCCTATAAACATATAAGGCGCGTTTTGAGACATTTTCTGGGCAAAACCAAAGAAACAAGAACAAGACAAATTTCAAAATGCGTTTTGATGCTAACTTGCTCAATTCTTGATGGATTTCAGTGAAATTTAGGTCTAAACTGAGTAGAATTTCATGAGGAATAAGATGGCACAGTTGGTTTTTCAAAATGATGTACACATAAGAAAATTTGAAAACAAATGCATAAAGAAGTTTTGATGTGCATTTTGAATTCAAGAGATCAAAACAGGTGGACTTGGGGGTATGCAAGGGTCTGAGCACATTTGAAATATGATATGGAAAAGATTATGACAGACAAAATATTCAAGAGATCTCAAAATGAGAAAATGGCATGAAAGTTGCATACATACTGTTAATGACAATACAAAAGAACAACAATCCAAAATTGCCACAAGCTTAAGTCAAAGGATGCAATGAGCTCACATTTAGATCAGTCAATGTCACCAAAGCAATGTTTAACCCAACTAGTTTACCTATTCTTTTCCAAACATAAATTTCCCATATGGCCAACAAATCAAACACCAAACAGCCCTATCACGTGCTAGCAACTAACCTTGGATAGATAACCCCACCTCACAACAGTTTCTCGACAGTAAATTGATTAATTATAACAATGTCATCACTCATATATTATTCCTCACACCTTGACATTTTGGCCTGACCAAACAGATTGAGTTTGCAACTCACAAATTGAAAATGTTGAACCACAAGCAAACCTCTTTTTCTCAGAGATAAAGACAAGCAAACAACTTTGTTTAAAAACAGGTAGAAAACCAAATTGCATTACAATGCTAGCAAACACCAGTGTATGGACTCTATGATAATTAAAAGTGATTGGTCACATCCTGAGTAGATCAAGCTCAAAAAACAGTCTAGCAACAAAGCTACAATCTTACAACACAGTCCTGTCACCAAGACTGCTCAAAACACCCTTGCAGTCACAACTCAAAGAAAACATCAAACAAAGATATCAAGACTTAGAAAACACAGCACCACATCAAATCAAGCATGTATCAAAAACATAAATTCAACATATCAAACTCAAGGTATACTTCTCATGACAGTCACAACAGTGGCAGATTTTTCAAGATGGCTTAGTGATACAACATGTGAACACAGTTTTGGAACAAGTTGCCTATACAAACAGGTAAATGAGATCATAAATTTCATTCCACACAATGATGCACATATATCATAAATGTAATGACAGATGATATTGGATGCAGAAATTAGGCATACTTCAACCGAATCAATTTTGGCATTGTGAATGCAAGACTGTTTTGGTTCAAAGATGCAGCAGGGGTGTTATTGCAAACAGGTACAAGTCATGATATGTCATATAAACAATACACACACATCACATATAGGTCAAATGATGATTTTAAGCTCAAGAATCAGACATACATCTTGCAAGGAAAAATATGGTATGCTGTTGCAAAAGTGTTTTGAACAAAATGCATTTTTGAAGTTATGTAAAATTTGGATATGAGCAAAACATTCATATACACATCCCAAACATGTCACTTGTGTTTGTGCTAAAAAAGAAAGAGTTTAAATCCTATTGCATTAAGAAGTGACCAACCAATTGCAATTTCTAAAGAAATGGTTCAAAACAAAACTTGTATCTAACCAACAGTTCACTTGTTGATAGCCACTGATGCAGGGGGGATAAGGTCATTATTCTGCCAAAACATGATTCAAATGATGTCAAGTTTTCATAACAAGCATAAATCAAACACCATAGTGGAACTGCATATGATAGTTGCATCAAGAATAACCAGCTCTAGACATGACAGTCCTAATAACCAAATTCCACAAAATTGTTTTTCAAGAACACCTTTCAATCAAACACAAACTACACATGCTCATGACAGCAATATGCATATCTCATATATGCAAGGACAGATGATTTTGACTGCAGAAATCATACATATTTTTATCACATCAGCAAATGGCATATTAATGGACATGTAAACAGTTTTGGAATCAAGCAATGGCGCTGTGTGTGAAACTTCAAAAGCAAAGATTTCCAAGTCAAAACAGTGGTATACACACATTATATATGCAATGACAGTCAGGATTAATCAAGAGAATCAAGCACAAGGCACTTAGAATGGAAATTGACATGTTGGTGGAGAAGTTAAAAAATCTGTCTTGGCAAGACTTGCGGCAGCAGGCATGTCTTTTTCAAATTGTGAGGTTTTTATTCAAACAAACAATACACACACATCTCATACATCATGGCAAGTAGGATGAGCCTAAGATTTGGAGTACATGGCCTCTAAAACAGATTTTGAAATATTCATGGAAAAGTACAACTATTTTGATGACAGTGGGTGAAATTTCCAACAATGAGGCTTTGAATCAATCACAATAGCATACACACATCTCAAATGCAATAGCAGTTAGGGTAGAGCTCAAAATCTAGGCAAATGTACTTTGATTCAAAAAGTAACAAAGTGATGGTAGCATTTTGCAAAATATCAAAGAAACACCAAGTGTCACAAAATCAAAACAGAATGGTATGTCTACATTATTATCCCACACAAACTTCAAATATGTAACCTAATGATTATATGCCTTAGCATCAATCAAAACCAAACTGTCATTGAACTTGGTAATGCTCATGGTATATGCTTGAAAAAACAACTTCTCAAAAAATGCCAAACATGAAAATATGATGTAAAGTGAGGAATTGATAGACTACATACCTCTTGTAGACTATGTTTGAGCAAGTTAGAACACAAACAAAATCCAGAGATCTTGTTTTTGGCACAATGTTGAAGTTTGCTTACTTTTGAAGCAATATGCAAACCTTATGACAGTTGGAGAAATGAGCTTCACCACCAGTTTCCAATGCTTTGTACAGTTGTAATATGATGTATATGAAGTGTTTGGATGGTTAAAACAACTGAAATAGACCTAGTATGAGATTTAGCAGGTTTTGAGCATAGTGGTCAAAGTAACTTGATGTGAAAGTTGACTTTTTAAAAAATGGTGTTTTGAGTAGTTTCAAAGCATGGACACCTTCTACACAATATTTATGGATTGTGCAGATGGTTTTTGGTGAGTTTGGATGTGTGGAAATGGTTTTGGAAGGCACTTTTCTCCAAGGCAGATTTTGGTGTTTTAGGTGATTTTGAGATTTTGGAAAAATGAAGTGAGGAGGGAAAGAGGGAGAGCTTGTGATTTCTATGGTTTTGAGAAGGGCTCTTCCGTGTGGAATGATGTAAGGGGGTGCTCTATTTATAGGGAAATGAGAGAGAAAGGACATATTGGAGGTTTCCTTCCTAAGAGGGAAAAGCTTGGCAATTTGACAATTTGGATCAAATCTTCCAAAAGTGTTTTCTTGGCTTGGAGGTAAGCTAAAAGTAAAGTGTGATGATGAATTTAGAGTGGCTAAAGTGAGGCTAGAGAGAGTAGGAACATGGATGGCTGCAGATTTTCACTTTCCACCTTTTACATATTTACATTATTTTAATGCAAGTTGTATTTGTAACTTGCAAGCTTCTAACTTTCACTTCCTCTGCATAATTCTCACAATCCAATGATTTAAAACATCTAAATATCAGAAACAATGAGATCTAAGGGCTGAGAAATGGTCCAAGTGATCAAAGAATGAATTTATGAAAAATTACCAATGTGGGACTCAAGTGTGAAAACACCATCTTGCCAAATCCATAACTCTCAACTCACAAATGCCATTGAGATGTTCTAGTACTTTTTATAAAGTCCTAAAATAGCTCTAAAACATTCATGTTTTCATGAATTTCAAATTCCCAAAGGAACTTGGCCAAAAAGCCTCTCAAAGTTGCTAAAAAACAAGCTTAAAAGTGAAATTTCTCTAAGTCATTTTCCCTTCTTGAAATGAATTTGATCATAACTCCAAATCTATGCATTTTGTGATCATGGACCACTTTGATACTTTTTTAGGATTTGCCAAGAGCTTTCCAATGAGCTTTGAACCACTTCATTTGGATGTGTGGTTAAGGAGTTATGATCTTGCCCCTTTCGAAACCCTAATTCCCGACTTTTGCGATTACTCCTCAACCCTTGATCCAATTACCATGAAAATTTATGGGTAGATGAAATATATCATTAGGAACATTTTTTATTCACATCTTGAGGTCAGATTCTTTATTGTTGAAGAGTTGACTTTTCGGTCAACCGAACGATCGATCGGTGGCTACCGAGTCGACTGTTGATGCTATGGACCTTTTGAGGCTTTGAAACTTCTTGAATGGGCTTTACCAAGCCATATGAACATTATGGACCATGATCCCACCATTGTAACACCTTTTAAATCAAAAGTCAAACCACAATTGACTTTTTCTGCTCGAAAACCCTAATCGGGTATCCTGAACTTCACTGCTTTTGATTCCTGGGTAACAACTTCAAATTGGATTCATGCTTGATCCAATAGAATATTCTTGATGATGTGGA
This sequence comes from Lathyrus sativus, assembly GCA_963859935.3. Taxonomy (NCBI): domain Eukaryota; kingdom Viridiplantae; phylum Streptophyta; class Magnoliopsida; order Fabales; family Fabaceae; genus Lathyrus; species Lathyrus sativus. The sequence continues at coordinate 825,100,816 of OZ012735.1, forward strand.
GACCCAATCTCAAATAAAACCAATCCAAAACATTGACTGGTCAACTCTCGATATCTCGATTTCGGGTGTACAAAACCCTGATCCTCCTGTAACTTGACAAAGACCACTTGAAAAGGGTTCAGGTTAGATAAACATGTGAACATGCTCTTAAAATGCTGATGAAGATCTAAGGGGTCAAAATTTGGGGTATGACAGGCATACCGCACTGCTTATAAAGCTCCAATTGGGCTAACTCCGTTTCAACTGGTTTTTGGTAAAACTTGCCATTTGCCGGTCGAAATGGAGCACAAAGCCTTATGGGCTTTAACATTTTTGAACTTTGATAATGAGTTGGTCGGTGAAAAAAGAAAGGTACAACTGCTTGAGTTGAAGGAGATGCGAAATTCCGCATATCACTCAAGTTGGTTGCACAAAGAAAAAGTAAAGGAATATCATGACAAAAAGCTCCGAAAAAAAGAATTTGTGCCCGAGCAGTTGGTATTATTGTTTAATTCCAGGTTGAGGCTTTTTCACGGAAAATTAAAGTCAAAATGGTCCAGGCCATTTTGTGTGAAAGAGGTGAAAACTTTTGGGGCTGTTGTGATTGAAGACATGGAAAAGAAGGACAGTTGGACGGTAAATGGCCAATGTTTAAAGGTATATCTTGACGGCCTAGTTGATCGAGAAAGCTGTGCCTTTCTTCTGGATGTTCCGGTGTGAGCATCTTGGACCGTCGAGCTTATCCGACGTTAAACAAGCGCTTGTTGAGAGGCACCTCCACATTGTAAGTATTTGTTGTTTATTGGTTGTGTTTTGTTGGTGTCTACAAGAGGAAGCATGCTGAAACTGACCTTTGGTTGCTGTCCTGATTATGTGATATTTTGTCATGCTCGCTAGCACGTTCGCTAGGCAAGCATGTAGTGAGCCTTCGCTATCTGTTCGCTAAGCGAACATACGCGTATCTGGCATTTTAAGTTGTTAGTAGGCCACTCTTATAGGCCCAAAATCCGTTTTTCTTTTGTAACTTAGTCTTTCTCACTCACTCTCACTCTCACACTTCCAATTGTAAAACACAAGAACTCTCCTCTCTATTCTCTTGCAAGCCCTAATTTGTGTATATCATTCTCTCTGCTGCAGTAAGGTTTGATCTTTCTCTTCTCTTTTTGTTCTTCATTGTTTTAATTGTAGAAACATTAGGGTTTAGGTTAAATTTTGCAAGATAGGGAATTGAGAAACTTTAGGTTTGCATGTGTACCAAGAGCAATGCCTTTCATGTTTAATCAAGTAGTTCTGGAATTGTATTCAACAAACTTGGGATTTTGGATGTTTGAGGTCCAAAACAGTGGTTCTTTTTAAACTTTCGCAGCGCTCGCTAGCTTGTTCGTTAGGCGAGTCAGTAGCGAGCATTCGCTATGGACTTGCTAGGCGAGCAAGATAGAACTTGGTTTTTATTTATGATGACTGATAATCTTGTGCTGCTGTTTGTGGTGTTTTCTGTGTTTTTTTTGCAGATGGCCTCAGGTAGTCATAGTAAAAAGAGAAAGGTTTCCAGCACCTCCCGTACGGTCCCGATCCAATTTGATACAGAAAAGTTCATAGGGGCAAAGTAAGTTGTCTGCTTTGTGGCACTGCAAAAAAGGAAGATCCTCCCTGAAAAGAGGTTCATCATTGACCCACAAGGCGAGTACCGAACTTTTGCTGGGCTGATCAACAGTAAAAGGTGGGCCAGGCTGGTTTCTCCTCTCGAAAACTACAACATCGATATTGTGCGCGAGTTCTACACGAACGCGCTGCCCAATGACGATGAATCCTTCACATGGTCTACAAGAGTGATGGGCCATCAGGTCACTTTCGACAGGGATTCCATTAACCAAGTGATAGGCGAACTGCTCCATTTGGGAACAAATAAATTGGACAAATACACCAGAGACCTGAGGTTGCAGAAAGATACAGATGCCATTTCCGCTGCCCTGTTGCTAGAGGGTAAACCGGTTGAGCTAAACCAATCTGGACATCCTATGAGATATCATATGGAGGACATGATTCCTATAGCTTAGCTGATTTTACTTCTGGTTCTGACAAACATTGTGCCGAAATCCCACACATCGACCGTGCCGATCCCAGTGGCACACCTTGTCCATTCTATACTCACTAATGTCCAGATTGATGTGGCTAGGATTATTGCCAATGAGCTGAAGTCCATTGTTGAGAGCGGTCTAAAGTCGGGGTCGCGAGTTAACTGCCCCCTTGCTTTTCCCTGCCTCATTATGGCCTTATGCTCCCAATCGCGGATGAAGCTTCCATCCCGCAGTTTGGTGAAGATCCCGACCCCCATTGATGACAAATATGTGGATAAGTATTGTAGGTCTAAGAACTACAGGGGTGGTGCAGCTGCTAGTACCAGGACTACTGATGGTTCTGGCACTTTTTCTCAAGGGTTCGACCCTTTTCAGCAGGCAGTGTGCAACTATAACTAGGATTGGATGGCGGCATCGCAGTGAGCTATGATGGATATTAACGATTCTATGCAGGTATTGCAGCTTCAGATTCGAGACCCCTCCGTTGAGCGTCTTATAATGACGCGTGAGCAATTTCTGTAGCACGCGAACTGGCCTATGGACAGGCCTGTTTTTGGAGAGGGGGCGGGTGCTAGTGGTCCTGCTGATGATGATGCTGATGACGATGATGATGGTTCTAATGATGTTGAGGGAGAGGAAGATTTTGATGATGATGGTTCTGAGGAGGAGGAGTCTGAGCCCGAAGAGGACTAAGTTGTTATCTTTTTCAGTTTTAGTATTTTGTTTTATTTTCGGATATTCTGTTTTGATTTCAGTATTTTGGGTTGTACTTTTTGGGGTGTTTAGTCCCCCACGCACACTATTTTTATTTTAATGGTTAATGTTTTGTTTTAAATTATTATGTTTGTTTTAAATTATTCTGTTAATAATTTTTGTGGTTGTTGGGTGTCAAAACCTTCTAGATTGGTTGCTCTCTGAAAGAAGTATCCAATGAAGGTGCATCCGACCTTGGATGGCAATGATAAAAATAAACAAGCGGATACGACTAAGGTACATGGTTACCTTTGGTTAGAACTTTAGAATGCATGAAGAACTTTATTCTTGTTGTAATTGAATATTGTTCTTTTTGCTACATGATTGAGTGAATGATTCACTTAGGACTTAAGATCACAAATTGTGAGGAAACCTCCATTTTACAAATAAATGCTGGATTCTAATGAACTGTGTTGATTCTGTTAATTTATACTTTGTCTTTTATTTTTGTGAACTTGTGGAAGCAATTAGAAATGATCAAGGCACTTGTTTCCTTCGAGCACAACCAGTTCCAAATACAAACTACCCGTGAGCAGAGAGTATTTTTAACCCCTTTGAGCTTAAACTGTTGAATCTTAGCTTGAAACAAAGCGAGATTTCAAAGATCTTTTTCTTGAAAACCTGAAAAAAAAAATTATTATTGTTCTTTTGCCGTCAAAAGTAAAGAGCATTCACTTATGAAGGAAGTAGAAGATAAGTTGGGGAGAACGAAATTGTAAGTTGGTAGTTTGCCACAACTCTTGAAAAACCAAGCAAGCATTGAAAAGAAATTAGAAAAAAGAGAAACACTTGTTTTGTGAATATGGTGTGAAAAAAAATGATCAAAAGAAAAGAATGAAAATGAATGCTTGCTTGGAATAAAAATATTGAAAAAATTTGAGTTGTGAAATAAGAGTTGTGAAGGTTTCAAATGAGAAATAAGTTAAATGAAGTTGAGACGTGTGAATAATTGTACAGTGAATGTCTCTTTTGCATCGGCAACTTCGTTTTCAGTGGCTTTAGATATGTCCCTTGTTCGTTAACCCGACCAAACTACAACCGGAAAAGACCTTAGTGATCTTCGTGCTTTCGCATTTTCATTTATAATTGTTAGACATAGTATGAATTGAATTGAGTTTGGCATTGTTTGTTGGAGAGTGAGATTGCACCCGCGGTTGTAAACGCGTGATCTCTTCAATCTTTATTCAAAGAGGAGTGATAGGGTGATTCATTCAGGATATCATTGTTGTTGATTGATAAATGTTTTGCATTTCTATTAGATTTTAGTTTTTGTGTATTGTGTTGTTCTAACCATTGGAGACTTGTATCTAGTTGAGTTGCTTGTGTTTGAGTCATTTGATCCAATTTCAGAAAAACCTTTTTCTTTAAGCAAATCCTCTTGTTCTTCGAGAGGCATACTTTGCTTGAGGGCAAGCAATATTCTAGTTGGGGAGAGTTGTTAGATTCCCAATTGTGCTTATTTGAGCTATCAAATGTGGGCATCTTTCTCTCCTTTTTGCCTAATTTCGGTTTAAAACCGCCTTGCTTTTGGTGATATGCGATATGATGTGAAATGCTCTTGGTCCTTTTAATTTGTGTGTTATTGTGCAGTATTTGAGCATGAAAGAGTAGAATTTGAAGACACAAGAAAGTTGACAAAGGAATCAAGAAAGACCAAGAGCAAAAGCATGTTCGCTAGGCGAACATTTAGCGAGTGATGCAGCGAGTTGTTCGCTAGGCGAGCCCATAGCGAGATGCTAGCGAATACTCCCAGACTTGGGTAGAATCAAAATGGCATCATTCGCTAGCAGCGAGGCAGGTGGCGAAGAACTCGCTAGGCGAGCACCTAGCGAGCAAGTAGCGGAGCATTCCAGAATCTTTTCCTCAGCCCTCGCTAGCATGTTTGCTAGGTGAGTCTGTAGCGAATGTTCGCTGTTAGCTCGCTAGGCAAACGAGGTCGCGAGTGTGACAGAACATCAACTTTTTCTATAAGTAGCCCTATGTACTTTTTGAACACATACCATACTTTTCACTAGTTTTGTTGCAGAAGAGATTTTTGTGACCTAAAAACCCATTATCTCTTATTTTCTTCATTTCTAAACATTATTCTACAAAAAGAAGATGGATTCTCATCCAAGTTGGATTCTTCGACTTAGATGTTAATCAACCTTCTTCCGAAACTTCTTTTGCAAGCTACCATGAAAGTGAGTAGCTAAGTTCTTCATTTTGTCAAGGTTAGATGTAGGTGATCATTAAGCTTTGTATGTATATGTATGATCTTCATTTGTAAACTCTTGGATGATGAATATATGGTGAAAACCTTGCTTTATCTATAACTCTTTGTGTTGGTTTATGATTGAAAGATATTTTCCAACTCTTGACCTAGGTTTTCATCCTTCTATTTTCTTAAGCTAGAAACAGTTTTGAATGTGGTTGTTCATGAAAAATGTTAAACCTAAATGTTGTCATTTTGATAGATTGTGTGAGAAATCAACAATGGATCAAAATGGGAAAAACCACAATGTGAGTTAGAAATAATCACATTGGGAGGATGTTGTGAATGTGTTTATCATCTAAAGGATTTTATGCGTATTGTTGATCGGACATATACAAGCAAAGTGATTACCAAACCCTAACTTTGACAATCTTTATTAAATCATAAAATCAATATTTTACCGTAATTCATTACCTTTTATGTGAGATACCGTTACTAAAAACCAAACCCCTTTTGTTACTAAAAAGTTAAGAACTTGATAACTGTCGAACAGCGACAATATCTCAAATTCCCTGTGGAGACGATAACAAAAACCCGACACTCTACCATTGTTTTAACAGAGCAGGAGTTTGAAATCGCTCCTAAACCTTTAAAGGGAGATGAAGTTTTTCAATGACAATAACACCTTACTGTTGTCTTTGGAAAGAATAAAAAAGGGTTTGTTGAGAGAAATATTTGGAAAAAGAGGTCGAAGTTCTTTGATCTTCCATATTGGTCTAGCCTTGATGTAAGACCGTAATGCATATTGAGAAAAATGTGTGTGATAGTTTGATTGGAACACTTCTAAACATTCTAGAAAAGACTAAAGATAGTAAAATTCCCTTTTATATATAGTGGTGATGGAAATACGACAACAATTGGTCAAGAAGAAAGAGGAAAAATAACTTATTTGTCTTTGGCATATCATACTCTATCTTAAAACGAAAAAGAAAAGTTTATGTGAGTGTTTTCATGGTATCAAAGTTCCACAAGGTTACTCATCAAACATTAAAAAACTTATATCAATGAAAGATCTCAAGTTAATTGTTTAAAATCTCAATATTGTTATCTTGATGCAACAACTTTACTAATGGCTATCTGTGGCATCCTACCAAAAATATTTAAGAGTGACTATAACTATATTGTGATTATTCTTCAATGATATATGTAATAAAGTTTTTGATTTAAAACATTAGATAAATTAGAATATGAGGCTGCAATAATCTTGTGTCAATTGGAGATGTATTTTCCTCCATATTTTTTTTTGACATTGTGGTTCACCTAATTGTTCATCTAGTCAGAGAAATCAGATTTTGTGGTCTATTTTATTTGAGGTGGATGTATCTAATAGAGAGATACATGAAGATCTTTAAAGGATATATGAAGAATCATCATCAATTGGAAGCTTTGATTTTTGAAAGGTACATCACAGAAGAACCTATTGAGTTGTGTTCAAAATATTTGTCAGAAGCAAGGTTTCTGCGAATTCCAAGGTCTCGTCATGCTGATAGATATAAAGGTAGAGGTACTCAAAGTTTAAATGTTATTTCAATGCCTAGGGATATATTTATTTAATCACACTTGTATATATTGAATAATATTGAATAATTTGAACCTTATTTATATTCTCACAAAAGAGTTATCAAGGAAAAATATCCCCGAAGAAGTGGCAAGGGGTTGTTGAACGAGCGTAACAAGAACTTCATAAGTTGGTTTAATGAAAGGATTTCTAATGATGATATTGCATCATAGAAAATTAAATGGTTGTCATACTCGACAAAATAATATAGTAACTTAGACTGCATACGACATTAGTAATTTTTTCTTTTATACAAATTCAAAAGATAAACATAGTATAATAAAAAATAATGGGGTTATGGTTGAGGCCGAATCCATATATTTGTCTAGTTCGAAAGATAAGAGTCCTATATTGGCATTTAGAGCGTTCTTTGAGGTTATTGAGGAGATTGATTATGTTTTATTCAAAGTGCCTTCATTTAAATGCAAGTGGGTTGACAATAACATTGGTTTACAAACTAATGAGTTAGGATTCACATGGATTGACCTTGACAAGGTAACTTATATGACTGAACCATTCATCATAGCTACCCAAGCAAAACAAGTGTTTTATGTGACTGACCCTTCTGACAAAAGATGGTCAATTGTGAAGGTGGCGAGAATCACAAGAAATGGGGGGTTGAATTGGGTTTCTAAAAACTAAAGCATATTTAAAAAACCAACTCAACAAGCAATAACACGAATAATAAAAATAACTTATACTAGTTCGCTGTTAACGAAGCTACCTCTAGTCCACCCTACCAAGGTGATTTTTCCTTCTCAAAAAGGACTTAATCCACTATAACTGAAACTAATTACAAATACCATAAAGACAGTCTTCTTTCTAAGAACTCTGTGATAGTTCATCATTTTAACCAAGTGTTTCAGGTTCCATCCTAATTGAACAAAGCTTTTAGGATTCTGAATTTTGTTCAAGGAACCAGTGTTCTTTTAATCAAAGGTGAACCAGATACATAGAAACCAAGCGTATAAACCTAACAATTAGAAGCTCTGAACAAGACATGGTTCTAAAACCTATGTCCTGAACAAGTTCTGATTTCCATCAGAATCAAGTTATACAATATGGAATCTAAAACCAGGCTATGGAAACCAGACCTTATGAAACTCAAGAAATGGACTCTGAAGGTAATACTTCTATACCTAAGTTGTTGCATTCTGGGTAGTTACCTCAATCGTCCAACCAGACTTCTGCCTTATAGGAAGAGAGTATCCAGACTTCTGTCTGAAGAGAAAATAGTAACAATCAGGCTTATGCATTATGTGAAGTTATTTCTTTCATGATGTTTTAAAATTTTTATACATGTTAAGATTATTTTAAGTCTTAAATTCAAGGGGACTTTACAAACCTAACTCTGACAATCTAAGCTGAAAAACTAATTTTTAACAGTATTAAATTCAGAAGGGGAAAAAAATCCTCACTCTGATGTTTTTATGCGATTAAACCAACTAAAAATTGTTCATCAAAATACATGATTTTATCATCATAAAAAAGGGGGATATTATTAGAACATGATTTGGTTATGCATCTGGCCTTTAGTTTTGATGATATCAATACATTGTTTCTTAGAGAACAATTTTGCACACTAATGGTTTTGTGTCTAGTGTGTAGCTTTTACTTAACAGGTTCTAACTCTGAAGCTTTGATGTGGGACGTCATTAGACTTTGGAATCAACACACTCTTACTGTAAAGAGATACAAGTGTTTTACAAGATGTTTTCAAGTTCTAGAAAGCTCTTAGGCAATGGTCCTGAAGAACGTTTATGCTAAAGCTTCTGACAGTGACTCTGATTGAAGAGCCTCTAAAGAACTACCAACCTTCAAGATTTTGCAATTAAGTTATGAAGATTCTGAAGAGCAAGATCTGAAGACTCTGAACATCAAGGTTCTAAAGATTCTCTCAACAAGTCTCTTTATCCTTCAAACCAGCTTCGACGTCATTTTATTAGAAGCCTATGAATTTTAGAAGATAAGTTCAAAATTTTTTGCGTCAGGAAAATCGTACACAGTACAAGATCTTCTGTGTCTCCACTACCTTGATTTTGTGGGCGAAGGACATTACTATTGTACCATTTTGCCTCCCATTCGCAAACCATTATTAAAGAGACGAATGCTTTATGCTATTCCAATTCTACCCTCTAATGAATCTTTTATCTGCCTATATAAGGAAGACTTGGATGATTGGACGATGCTTCTAGTTGAAAATGCTCTCTCACGCTATCAAACATACACACATGTTGATATCGTAAATATTTTCCGTGTATATTCTTTGTAAACACACATAGAGTTATTACTCATTATTGTGTGAGATATTCATTGTATTAATCTTGTATTAATTTGCTTTCTAAGAAGCATTCTTTGTAAAAACAACTTGTAAATCTCAATATTGTTTGAGTGATTTTCCTTGAGTGACTAGGGTTTAGTCAGATATACTCAAGAAGACAAAGATGGTTGACTTTGTGGTGTCTGTAATCAATTTCGGTTATAGGGTATTAAGTCCTTATTGAGAAGGAAAAACCACATTGGTAGGGTGGACTTAAGGTAGCTTCGTTAATAGTGAATCAATATAAAAATAACGTTTAATTTTTATTGTTCGTGTTATTGCTTGTTGAGTTGGTTTCTAAAAAGGATTTGGTTTTTAGAAACCCAATTCAACCTTCCTTTCTTGTGTTTCTCGCCACCTTCAATTGGCATCAGAGCTCAAGTTCTAGTCTTGATAAGATTATTAAACACTTAACATTGTCAGATAACGATCCAGTGTGAAACACAACGGTCGATATTCCACCACCTCCAGTTCCTCAAACAAATGATAGAGATAACTACAATGCTAAACCTCTTGTCTTTAATGGAGACAGATTTTACTACTAGAAGGACAAAATATAAATCTTCTTTCTAGGTCACGATGTTGATCTATGGGACATATTAGTCGATGGGTACGTACACCCAATATATACAAGTGGCAATAAAGTTAAAAGAAGAGTGATGGCATATCTATAGAAGAAATATTATAAGAATCATCACAAAGCAAGAATTATCTTTCTAAATGCTATCATCTCATACACTGAGTATGAAAAGATTACCAAAAGAGATACTGCTAAATCCATATTTTATTCTCAAAGGGTGACGCGTAAAGTGAATGCACAAGTCAAAGAAACCAAGGCTCTTGCCTTGATTCATAAATATGAAGCGTTCAAGATGGAGGACGGAGAAACTATCGAGAACATGTTCTCAAGGTTTCAAACACTTGTTGCAGGACTAAAGTTCTGGACAAAGGGTATTTTACTACTGATCATGTTAAAAATATCATCAGAAGTTTACCTAAACGTTGGAGACCAATGGTAACTGCTATGAATTTATCAAATGACCTCAACAATACTTCTCTTGAAGAATTGGTTAGTTCTTTAAGAAGCCATGAGATTGAGCTCAAGGAAGATGAGCCAAAGAGAAAGAGCAAGTATGTTGCTCTGAACTCTTTAGGAAGATCTTAGAAGATAAAAGTTCTTCAAGATGATACTGATGAAGAGATTGAAGAAGAATCAGAAGAAGAAGATCAATTGTCTCTTCTTTCCAGACACGTGAATCAACTATGGAAGAAAAGGAAAGACAAATTCAGAGGAAAAAGAAGGACAAGTGTTTATTCTGAGTCGACTTCTAGATTCAAGAAAGATAGACACAGCTAAGAAGTCATATGCTTTGAATGCATGGAGCCAGGTCGTTACAAGAATAACTGCCCCATGTTGAAGAATGACAGACCCAAGAAGAAAGACTTTTGAGGGAAGAAGAAGGGTCTTATGGCTACATGAGATGATTCATAGTCTTCTAAAGATGACTCTGAGAAATAGCAGGCAAAATAGCTATGATGGCTTGCACAGAAATCCTACAAAGACGAGTCAATAAGAATGAGAATCTAAGTCAGATTCTAAATAGCTATTTTATGAACTTTCTCGTTCTGAGCTTGAATCTAGTTTACCAGAAGTTCTAGAAAATATCATAATCTTCTGAACAAATACAAGGATTTGAAGAAGATTCATGTATTTGAATCAGAAGCTTACTATAAGCTTCAGAATGATTTTTCAAGTTTGAGTGAATAAACTCTCAATTTGAAAAACAACTTTGTGCCTCAACGCAAGAGTCTTAAACCGGAGAATAAAATAATTTTTAAAGCCTCTACAGGTTCTGGTGATATCGTACAAAAGTATGACAAGTCTTTCTAGAATTTTCTTGCTAGAAGCCTGAATAGAAGATTAATGGTTTCCATGATTTATGGCGTTAGCCAAAATGGGACAAGGGGTATTGGCTATGACTCTGATGACGAATCAGATTCTGAAAAAATGATAAGCCTAATACTCTTGAATCTCATTTTGTTCCTTCTAGGAAACAAAATGATGTTAGGCCTAAAGGTAGTATTGTTTCTAAACCTAAGGCTAAAGCAGAACAACATGCCCTTTCTAATGATGCATTCATATATAAATATCATGCACAGAAACTAAAAGTTGTAAAAAATCTCTAGGAAGACTAACCCTAAAGGTCCCAGAAAGATGTGGGTACCTTAGGAAAAACTAATCTATGTTGCAGATATCCTTAGCAGCGGAGTTAAGAAACCAGTCATGATACCTAGAATCTGGTTGCTAGTAACACATGATGAGAAGAAGGCATATGTTCCAAAGGCTGGAACTTAATCCTAGAGGCATAGTCGATTTCGGAGGTGGTTAGAAAGCGAAGATCTTTGGCTCTGGAACAATAGGTAGCTTTTCTCTTGCTTCCATTACTAATGTTCTTCTTGTTGAAAAACTAATGCATAACCTTCTATCTATAAGTCAATTAATTGACAATGGTTATGGTATTATTTTCAATCAAAAGCTCTGCAAAGCTGACAGTCAAAAGGTTGGCTTGGTTATTTTTAATGGAAAGAGGAAGAACAACATTTATAAGATTAGATTTTCTGACTTGAAAAATCAGAATGTTTAATGACTTATGTCTGTTAACGAAGAGTAATGGAAATGGCATAGACGATTGAGTCATGTTAGTACAAGGAGGATTTCTCAGCTTAACAAGCTTAATTTAGTCAAAGGTCTGTCAAATCTGATGTATGCCTCAAATTCTCTTTGTGAAGCTTGTCAGAATTTAAAGTTTTCTAAAACTTATTTCAAAGCTAAAAATGTTGTTTCAACCTCCATACCATTGGAGCTTCTTAACATTGACTTGTTTAGACTAGTGAAAATTGCTTCTGTCAATGGTAAGAAGTATGGACTAGTCATTGTTGATGACTATGATAGATGGACATGGGTGAAACTTCTTAGACACAAGGATGATTCACATTCTGTGTTTTCTACCTTCTGCTCCCAAGTGCAAAATGAGTAGGATCTCAATATTGTAAAAGTCAAAAGTGATCATGGTGTTGAATTCAGAAACGAAATTTTTGAGAAATGCTTTAATGAGAATGGAATTTCCCATTATTTCTCCTGTCCTAGAACTCCACAATAGAATGGAGTTGTAGAGGTGAAGAATAGGAATTTGTAGGAAATGACAAGGACCGCGATCAATGAGACTAATGTGTTCAAGCACTTTTGGGCAGAGGCTATCAACATAACATGTTATATTCAGAACAAAATCTCTATAAGACCTATTTTGGATAAGACTCCTTATGAATTATGGAAGAATATGAAACCCAACATTTCTTATTTTCATCCTTTTGGATGTTCTTGTTTTATATTGAACACTAAAGAGAACCTTGGCAAGTTTAATTCTAAGGCACAAAAGTGAATCATGTTAGGATACTCTTAATGCTTAAAAGGTTATATAGTATACAACATTGAGACACATCTTGTTGAAGAATCAATCCATGTCAGATTCAATGATAAGCTTAAGTCTAAAAAGTCAAAGCTAGTTGAGAAATTTGCAGATTTGGAGTTCACTTACTCAGGTTTTGAAGGAAATACTTCAGAAGCCTAAGAAGCTGAAGCCAAAGACTCTAAAGCTCTTTGTACACAAGCTATTGAAGCTCATAATCCACTAAGAAGGCACAAATAGAGATCTTCACATTATGAAGAAATGATTCTAGAAGACAAGTCTGAACTTGTCTGAACCAGATCCTCTTTCAAGCCCTCTGAAGAAACTCTTCCAGGTTTGGTGTCTCTGATAGAGCCTACATCAATTGATGAAGCATTCCAAGACACATAATGGATTATGGCTATGCAAGAGGAACTCAATCAGTTCTCTAGAAATAACCTATGGGATTTGGTGCCAATACCCAAAGGAACTCATGTTATAGGAACAAAGCAGGTCTTCAGAAATAAGCTGAATAAACAAGGAGAGGTAGTAAGAAACAAGGCTCGCCTATTAGCACAAGGTTATAGTCAGCAAGAAGGGATTGACTATACATAAACCTTTTCACCACTTCCCAGGTTAAAGTCTAGCCATCTCTTAATTTCCTTTGTTATTAATCATAACATCATCTTATGTCAGATTGATATTAAGAGTGAATTTCTGAATGGTTACATTACTGAAGAAGTGTATGTACACCAACCCCTATTTTTGAAAACCCCAAAAATCTAGATTTTGTTTTCAAGCTGAAGAAATCATTGTTTGGGTCTGAAACAAGCTCTCAGAGTGTGGTATAAAAGACAAAGAAATTTTCTTCTTGAAAATGATTTCACAAGAGGGAAAGTTGATACAACTTTTTTCTTTAAGTCATTCAAAAATGACATTCTTATTGTTCAAATTTATGTTGATGATATTATATTTGGTTCTACTAATGCTACTTTGTGCAAGGAATTTTCTAAGTTTATGCAGACAGAGTTTGAGATAAGTCTGATTGGAAAACTCATGTTCTTTCTGGGGATTCAGATTAATTAGAGTCCAGAAGGAACGTACATCAATCATAGCAAGTACACCAAGGAACTTCTGAAGAATTTTGACATGTCATAATGCAAGATGTGTAAGACTCTTATGCATCCTACATGTATCCTTGAGAAGGATGAGGTAAGTGCTAAGGTAGATCAGAAGCTATACAGAGGTACAATTAGATCTTTCTTATACTTGATTGCTTCTAGACCTGATATTTTGTTTAGCATATGTTTGTGTGCTCACTTCCAATCAGATTCTAGAGAGTCCCACTTAATAGTTTTTAAGAGGATCTTCAGGTATCTGAAAGGTTAGATTAACTTTGACTTGTGTTATATAAAATCTCAAGATTACAAGCTAGTGGGTTATCTTGATACTCACTATGCTGGATATAGACTTGAGAGTAGGGCTGGCAATGAACCAAACCGACTCGAAGATAGTTCGGAATTCGACTCGACAATTAAATCGTTGAACTAGGTTCATGAACCAAATGAGTTGAGTATGAGCGAAAAATTAAGTTCGTTAACTAAATGAGCTGAACTTGAACTATACATAGTTTGACTCGTTAGGTTCATGAGTCAACTCGATTACATATGAAAAGAATTATACTGTCTTTAAGATTAGGTTTAAATATTTACTTTAAATCTTAGAAAAATTTAATCTTAAATTTAGTAGTTTTTGAATTAGACTCTCAAATGTATCTCTTTAAAGTTGTGTAGGTTTTGAATTAGTAGATTTCGAAGATAAAGTTAAATTTCAATATGATAACTTTTATTTTATTTTAATATTTTATTTGAAAAATATATATTTATTTAAAATGTCAAATATACTAAAAAATATATATATTTAAAAAATAGTTTTTAAGTTCGTGAACCACGTGAGATGAACCTAATGAGATGAACCTAACGAGTTGAACTGAACTGTTCGTGAACTTATAACGAGTCGAGTTTGAGCTTAAAAAAAAGTTCGTGTCGAACTCGAACTCGAACTTGAATTCAAACAATTCTTAACGAGTCGAGCCGAGCTGAGGTGAGCTCGACTCGACTCGACTCATTTCCAGCCCTACTTGAGAGGAAAAACACTTCTGAAAGCTGTTAGTTTTTGGGATAACCTGATCTCATGGTCCAGCCAAAGGTAATCAACAATAGCATTATCAACTACTGAAGTTGAATACATTGTGGCTTCTATATTTTCATATATATATGAGAGTAATATTCCTATACTCTGTAATAATACTTCTGCTATTTGTTCATCTGAGAATCCCATTTTGCATTCTAGAGCTAAAAATGTTGAGGTAAAACATCACTTTATATGTGACTATGTTCATAAGGGAATTTTAGATCTAAAATTTATTGATACAAACCATCAATGAGTTGATATCTTTACAAAACCCCTTTTTGAAGATATATTCATTTTCATTCTGAAAAATTTTCAAATGGAATTATGCTCAGAATGAAAAATATGTCCTCAGAACTTTAAACTCTCATAATGGTTAAATCAGACTCTGAAATTTGTTTTGGTTATGAACATGTGAGTCTTATAAAGTGAGAAGGTTTCATAAGTTCAGATGTATTCATTCAGAATTTGTTCAGTTAGAAAAATTTGTTTTATAGCTATTGAAATTTTTTGCATTAAATAACTAACAATCAGTCTTGGATAGTGGGATGGTTTTAAAAGGTAGTTGTCTTAGAAAACTGAGCTGCTTTCTAACGTCTTCTTGACACATAGGGTTAAATCATTAACCTTAGGATTAAGTTAAAATCTTCACACTTTACCCCTTTGTTATTATTATTTATTTTTTGTCATGATTGCAACATTTCTATTTAAATCACTTCACACACCTTCGCTACTCTTCACTTCCAACACTTTCATGTTTTCAAACCGAAAAGTTCTCAAACCCTAAAACCATTCTCTCTTCATCAATGGCTTCCCAAAAACAATCACGTGATCAAAATTCTCATAAAAAATTGCAACAAACTCAACCACGTCTACAATTAAGTGTTGATTGTTAAGTGCAAAATATGACCTAAATTGAACCATCTTTCTTGACATTTTTCAACTTATTTCTCATGTTTTAATGGATTTATTTCATGTTCTTTTTTTTATTCTTCAACTTATTGCAAATACCTCTGGATTCTTTGATTTATGTGTTATTATGCAGAATATAGGCATAAAACATCAATGATTAAGACACATATGATTGGACAAGGAAGCCAAAGACATGAAGAAGAAGTAGCAAGATCACTTTTACGATAAATGGACGGCAATTCACGCTTAGTGCGTTTTCCAGCACGGGTTCAGCTTGCTTTTAGACCAGAGGCAGTAGCTAATGAAGGCTAATCGTTCTTAGCACGCTCTGGCCGCGTTTTCTTTAATTTTTCCCCCTTTGAACTGATCGCGCTAAGTGCGTTCTGGTGGCACTTAGCGTGGTGCCACTTATAGGCACTTTTTGTAACTTGTATATAAGGGACCTTTCTAGATATTTTAAGGACATCTTGTATTTTTTAGAATCCATATTTATCTCTCCTCATTCTAAACATACTTTTAGAGAGAGAAACAAAAACCGAAGAGGGAAAAGCCAAAATCAAAGGAAATCAGAGCATGATCTTCGAGTAAGTAGCTTCAATCTCTTGTTGGGTTTGGATGTAATCTTTTGATACCTTATGTATTTCATCTAATATATGTTTGTGGACTAGTTTGGAGTCAGTATTGATGTTGTCTTTGATTTCTTATTTGTGGGTCTTGACAAAATCTTTTCAAATCTTAGATCTAAGATATTCATCTATCAATGAGAAAACTTTTGACGTAGTCTTATAAGTTGATATTTACTTATCTTCTATTTTATTGTGTTGGTTAGTAGCATGAGTAGCATGGGTATGATCAATACGGTATTGTGAGGATGCGTGATAATAGAGATAAAGAACTATGTTCACATACATTTGGCAAATTAGATGACTGCATGTAAACATGGTTAAGTGTATGTATGTATTCAGATCATGGCATTTTATATGAATCAATCATGAAGTAGATATGAATGTTATCTATGTTTACCTGTTTACCTTTGATATGAACCGCTATAGAAATATACTCTTCAGATCTGGATATAGGATGATTAACTGTTAGGTTCTAGACTCTAGACATAGATTTATGCTTAATATTTGCTTGAGTATCAAATCTTACTGCTTTGTGTTGTTAAATTGTGTGAGACATCACCAATGAGACAATACGATTGTTCTCTTGATGTTGCATTATACATAACCTCTATTGTGGGTGATATGGGAAGATATTAGACGAATGATTGATTTATGTTTAATTGGTTAGAAGAATGCATGTGTTATCAATTGATGAGATCTAATCCTAACAAGGCTATGTTTATATTTTTAGTATTTAATTTATCTTTTTCGTCTTTAAATCTTCTGCCTTTATTTATGGTAGCATGAATCTTTCAACCAAATGTTTACGATAAGCTTAGAAATGTAGAGACCATTAAACGACATTTTTTCCCTTGCAGTGAACCCTGTCTGTCACACCCTTATTTTTAACCCTAATATTCCACCTTCTTTTGCATCATCTTGTATCCTTTAGGTCAATTATCCATACATAACTAACCCAATTATTAAGCTTTGTTTTGTTTGCTTTTGTTCATCAATGAATTAGGGTCCATTCCAAGAAAGTTAAGGGGTTGACCAGTCAAATTTTATAGAAATATTAAACCAATTAAGTTCTCATATTCTCAAGAGATCTCCCTCCATCAAAATTCAAGACTAAATGGCCTCACATCAAGTGTTTCAAAGATTCAATTGCACCTAATCAAGAACTAACATTTTTCAACCAAGGTTAACTGCACCTTTGACTTTTTTATCAAGACGTGATTTCAAGCCAAGGATTCATATACTCCAAGTCATCTCAACAAGATCATGTGTTCATCTAGATCAGGGTTACAAGATTGTGCATTTGATCAACCTACTAGTGGCTCTAAGGCTAGCTTTTTTTATTGGATACATCTTGTAGTTGATTCTTGAGACAAGCCTTGTTCATTTGGATCATTATGCATTCCAAGGCTCATATATGTCTCATGGCTCATTAGAAAGTCTCTCAAAGGTTCATTTGGGTAGAGGAATGATCAGGATTTTCATCTGGTCAAAGAAAAGTCAACTGTGGTTCTGAAGAGGTTCAAAACTTGACTTTTGGTCATTTAGGTTATGAGAGGCCATTTCAAGTCATTAAAAATGCTAGGTGAGGTTTAATCATTAAGAATCAAAGAGAGTCATAAAATCATAAGATGTTGCTAAATTAGGGTTTTTAGAAATATTTCTAAGTGTAAAATTCCTTTTAGCACATAACTTCCATGGCAAGTTCCACCATGATACAAGTTCAATCTCATTGTGCCATCAACATGAAAGTTGTGGAATCTTTTCTAAAAAATTTTTTAATATAAAAATATTCTCCATTGGATTTACACATCTCAAGTTATGATGTCTCCAAGTTGGCGTCTCCAAGTTGAATATTTCAAAAGACATAGATTTTTTTCTAAGTGTTTAAGAATCATCAAAAGTAACCAACTTCTAAGACAAATTTCACATGTATCCAAGCCTTTCCAAAATATTCTTTCAACATAAGATCTATTCTTCATCATCTAATCTCTCCAAAGAGTGCAAGAACTCATCGTTTCCATGTTTAAAACTCAAGTAATGACATTTCTAAGTCATGCTCTAAAAATGCTATTTTTAGTAAGTATTGTGAACTAGTTATGTGTACTTCCTTCAAGGCTAAGTTTCATGAAATTCTAGGATTCAATTCAAGTTACCTTCAACATGAAAGTTATGCTTCATGTTCTCACCTTCATTGTGATCTCAAATTTCATTCCATTTGATGGCTTATTATACAAGTTAGGGCATGGTGAACAAGCATATATGGTTATGTGACATGAAGTGGATTTCTTGGTCTTTAAGTCACAATTTTGATCATTCATGCTTCTTACTCTTGTACCATATCATCATCACCACATGACACCACCAAAGATTTCCAAAAGTGAGCAAACAAAGTACTATGCATACATGGCAAATTTGAATTTTCATGCCAAACTTGGAAGTCACAAAATCACCTCACAAACCAATTTTAATTAGTGTTAATCACCTTTATTCATTTCCTCACCCTCATTTGTACTGAATAATGACCCAAAGTGGTGTGTTAACCATTCCAAACCTGTATGCACCATATTTTGGTTTTTTTTGGCAAGTTTGCAAAACAATCCATACACATACTAAGGGCTTCCAAAAATGACCCAAATCCCCTCTATTTAACTACATGCAAACCATAATGAAGAGGTGGATGTTATTTGCTACAGAGACAGCTTGAAACCATCTCAAATTTCTCCATTTTTCTCTCACTTTGAATATGCTAATTCCTTAAAGTTTCTTGCTTGCTTCATACTTAATGAAGCATAAGGAGTCTATTGAAGCTCTTAATCTAAAGCTTGAGCATCATTTGAAGGACCAACGAAGTTGCTCTGTTAGGTAACTTTTACATCTTTGAATCTCTCATTTAGGCACAGATGTAGGTTCATATTCGTTGCATTTGAATCCCTACCATGTGTAGGCCATGTTTGGATACTTCTTATGCTTATTTAAGCAAATTTCAGTTTGTTTATCAAGATTTCATGTTGAATTTTTATGATGTTAGAAGCACCTTTTTGAAAATCGATTGCCATATTCTTAATCCTCATGAAATTCTCTTCAAATTGATGTACTGGGTTTTGATTTTTATGGAGGTTTGCAGGGAGCTCCGACGTGTCTAGCCAGAGAAGACGACCGGAGTTAGGGCTCCGACGTCTGAGGTGTGCTTGCCTGCATGGACTGCTGACCGTGTTGACTTGATGAGTTATTGATGATGTGTGTGTAGCATGGTGCCTACTTGGCTGCCAACGTATTAGTGAAACTTAGTGTTTCACTTAAGTTGTGTTTGCTGGATTATTTTTAACGCGGGCCTCTCTTTTTTGCTATTCACTCACTGATAGGTTGTCGCACGCGGATCACTAACGAGTATTTGAAAAAAAAACATAGTAAACCGAAAATGACTCAGATGTCGATTCACAAGAATTCCTGTTGATGAAACAACCAATTGAAAATAATTATGGGGGGGTTGTTTTTGTTTAGTATTCGATTGAGAAAATAAATAGTAAAATAAGTGATTATTAAAATAAGTGATTAAAACAGGTTAATCTACCGGCTCGAGTAGCAACTTATCATCGGTCATTACAATTCCAATTCCCTAAGCGGTTCCAATCCCTATTCGATTGCAATATTAACAAAAAAGCGTCGACAATACTACACGAGCTATATTCCTAATCACCGAATTAAGCAAACGGTTAAAGATGGCGCGAATTAACGAAAAAGCTAGGTTAACCGCGATTAAAGTAAGGAACATAGATCAACCGAATTAAATCCAATCTATTCTATAAGAAACAAATTAAGCAAACAGAATTTATAAAACGAATTGGAAAGGAATTGAATTAAATCAAAAATTATAATAAAACCTCAAAGAATTACGGAATTCGTATCCGGCAGATTTCCCCTCGGGATTAGTTCGCCATGGAATACGTGAAAGCAAAAAATAAAATTCGTGAAAAGAAAGGTGTGTTTACCTTAGCACGGAAGAAAACCTTATAAACAAAATAAGGTTTGCATTACACACTCAACTGGGTCAGAAACATAAACCAGGCCCAATAGGAATGACCCGAAACAACTTAATTATTACAGTCAGAAACTTCAACGAATTATTTGAGACTCATGCGATCCTAATCAGATTCTTTGTGCAACATGAAAGTTGTATATCATTTTGTTAGCTTTCCAACAACTAGTAGGATGCCTCGATCCGGTTCCTGTAGCTCAATTTATGAATTTTTTTATTAAAAGCTGCTAATGCTGAAAATAACAAACGAAAATCAAATAAGGCTGAAAATAAATTGAATTGTAAAAACATCATAAAATAGAAAAATAAACAAACCAAACTATATAAATACTTAAGTATAAACATATAGGAATGTGCGTCAAAATGCACTTATTACTCACCTTATTTTTAGGCATAATAGCGTGTTTGACCTAGAACTCTTTATAATCTGTTTTGCTACTGCACCCCTACACCACTCTATTTCTTTTACTTTTTTTTATATTCTTTCTATTTTCTATTCTGATTTTATTTTAATAGTCCCAAATATATAAAATTCTACAAAAAAAACTTTTTAGATACTTTGAAGTCTTATTTAATTTTCCATGATTTTTGTTTTAATTTTCACTTTATTTTGATTTAATGGTGTGATGTACTTATGTGACCTAGTCTTTGTACTATTGCCTTGATTCATGATCTTTCTAATTGATTCTTGATCAATTCTTTTGCATAAACTTAGGCACATGTATGTAGGGAACTTGAGTTTTCATTTGATGTCTTGATCATGTATTCTAGGTTCATGTTTGGATCTCTTTTAATGTCTAACTTGTTTGATCAATGTATTGTGTATTTGCATAATGTTTGAGATGGTTTGAACATCCTTTGTACACGTTCTTAGGCACTCTTTTAGATCACATTGAGCCACTGCCCTCTTGATGTCATATCTATTTTTCCATCATTTTTGAAATCTCCTAACTATTTTTCTTGGGTGATGCATTGTTTGCCTATTTGTTTGGATGTGATTAAACTTTGTGGATTGGTCAAGGGTGCACTTGTGCAATTCTTATTGAGATCTTTTGATCACTTGTTCTTGATGGATGTAACATGAGTTAGAGCCTCTTGTTGGAATTTACTAGGTCATTTTTCTGTTTTTGATTGATGCCTATTTGTAGCTTGGTTTTGGATTGGACATGCTTGATACCTAACCTTGATTCCAATGATTTTGATCACTTGTGCTTGATTGAAGTTTGAAATGCTTATTGAATGTGATCTTGTACTATTTGAATTGATTATGGCTTTGGAATCACTTTCATTTGGTTATTTTCCCATTTTTTGTGGAATTTCATAGTTGATGTTGTTTTAGCATTGCACCATTGATGTTCTTGACCTAGTTTCTCAATATGTTTTCTTGTATGACCTAATGGATGCCTATGAGTTCTTGTATGATTTAAATGACATGTTTGAGAGCTTGATTTTCATGATGTGTTAATCATTGTATGATCTCTTCTGATTCTTTTCTTCACATGATCATCTTTGTTCTTGTTATGGGTAGTGTGAATGGTGTTTGCCTAACATTTTGAGCACGTTACTTGTTGAATTTGTTTGATATTTTGGAAATGAATGTGATGTGATACATTTGAGTATGATTCTGACCTTGATTCTATGGTGTGTATAATTTGATCATTTATGCTTTGTGCCTTGCTTGAACACCTCTTTTCCTTTGAGAATGATCATGTTATATTCTTGGCTAGTCTTGATGCATGTTATGAACTTATTCTTTGATAGTTCCTCTTTCAGTTCATGAGTTGATGTTCATGATTATGTTGCTGCCCCTACTTGGTTCCAAACACTAATTCCACATGGCTAATCTTTTGAAGTGTGTTGTGCATGAGTTATATGTGGGCAATTGTTTGAGTATTGGTGTGATGCATGTCTTGTTTGCTTTTTCTCTTCTTTCAATCTTTCATATGAGTTGAACATGATGTGATGTAGCTACTAAACTTCTTTATTCTCATTTCATCTTTGTCCATTTTATTTGGATGTTTTGACTTTTGATGTCTGTGTTAGGTTCCCTGTCCTTATGTGCTTATGCATTCTTGGTTTTTATTTATACTTTGCATGATGCATTCTTGATCCATGATGTGATGCCTTGTTTTACATGTTGATATCCTATCATTGATCTTTGGCTTTGGCATTTGATGTCCATAATCTATTTTCCTCTGATATTGTGGTTGCCTCTGTTGTGAGTCCAAGGGAAAGACTTTAGGTTGACTATATTGTCATGTGCATTACATCTCTTTTGCATTTACCTTTTATTCTTATTACTTATTTACTTGATCCTTGTATTCCTTTTAGGTTGATTACCTTAGGATGTACATACTTAGATTATAACCTTTAGGCTAACATACTTAGATTGTATCCTTTGGTTAGTTCCCCTTAGGATTACTTCAACTTTAGATAACCTAAAATTAGGTTCCCTTTCTCCCATGAGAGAATTAGATATGATTCATCCCTAGTTGAGATGTAATTCTCCTACCCCATGACATAGTTGAGAAAGATGTTGATTTCCTTTCCACTTGAGAGAGGTATGTGGCATACTTGTCGATTCTACATCCGAGTTGGAGCCCTTCTCTTAATGTGAAGCAAAAATCCATCTTCCATATGTTTTTGGTGGTTTAGTTGAGTATTCTCTTTAAGATAAAAACTTGTATCTTATATTAAACAAACCAATAAACATTGTTTTCACCCGTAGTGAGGTGAACTATGAATGCTCTGATTCAATCCTAGTCAAGATACGTAGGCACGGGATGGGGTGTCTTGGCGAGTATATTTAGGAGTAGCACCTTAGGTATTCCTTTTCTTTTCACCCTTAGCAAACTGATAATAAATAACACATTAAAACAAGAGGTTGATTTAGAGTACTACAGATACTTAGGATGTTAGCACCTTCCCTATGTATAGCCAACCCCGAACCTTATATTCTCTTTTGCTTTGTTTTTGCATTGCATATTTATGGGTTATTCATTCTTTTTCCCTTCCCTTGGATAAATTAAAGATTGGTGGTGAATTATGATTTGTGAACCCTAACTAACTCAATAGCCATGGTCTCCAACTCTCACCACGACAAAAATGGCGACTTCACTGGGGATAAACTCCGTTAAGAGGGTTACACCTAACTTGTTTTATATGTGTTATTTGTTGTATATCTGTATACCTGTATATTTGTATATATCTGTCTTCTTGGGTTTTTATGTTTGGCAAGATTGTTACATACTGTTGTGACATAAGTCCTAACCCGGACTTGAGTGCACATAAGATATGATTGTGGTATGGTCAACAGTTAACTGTTGGGAGTAGTCCTAACATGTTTAACATATGATGTAACCACGTTCAGTGGAGGCCCCTTTGGGATTATTGATGTCGTACGAGTAGTCGTATTGGCATTACTTTTTTAGACCCGGTAGTCCGTGAAGCTGAAGATCTTAGTATCCTTTCACCCCTCTAAGCCTTTTAGGACGTAGTGCAGTGATTATCTGGGTGTAGACCTGTGATGGTTTTCATGCGATACTACACCCTGACATATTATTAGCCCATATGAGTAGTCGTGCAAGCCGATAATATCAAAAAGATTTATCGATGACTCTGAGAACTTTGTAGAACCCGTTGTACAGGTATGAATGAACTCATAGTGCATACCTTTTGGGATGGTTAGACCCATGGCTCCATGCTCGTGACGTCAAACCATAAATCGCACATGTTTTTATATGTTTATGTTTGTATATATGTGGATTTGTGTATACATGTGTTTATGCATTGCATACGTTCATGCATTCATGGAAGAGTTTTGGTTCAAGGAACTCAATTTCCTTTTCCTTTGCAAAAATCAATAGGTATCATGGATAATGGGAAGAGAAACACCAAGAAGTATAACTTCAAGAAACTTGATTAGGTAGAGTTGAGAAAGCTATGAGCCTTGGTTTCCAGTCCTAAGAATTTCAGAAAGCGTCATGGAAGATTGTTGAGTATCATTAAGACCAAGATGGATGAGGGAGTTCTCGAAACACTTGCGCAGTTCTATGACCCACTCTATCATTATTGCACGTTCCCTGATTATCAACTTATCCCTACTCTTGAAGATTATTTGTATTGGGTTGGTCTGCATGTATTAGATAAGGAACCTTTCATTGGTTTGGAAAAGATTCCATCACCTAAGGACATTGCCGATGCCATTCACCTAGAAGCATCTGAGGTTAAAGCCAACTTTACCACCAAAGGAGGGATCAAGGGTTTTCCTTCCAAGTTCTTGATAGAAAAATATTTTTTCTTAGCCAAGGAGAACATTATGGATGCCTTCAAAGCTATTCTCGTGCTGCTCATTTATAGATTAGTGTTGTTCTTAAACATTGACGAATTTGTTGACGTTAATGCTATCTGGATCTTTCTAAATGGAAACTTTGTGCCTACATTGCTTGATGACGCCTACCATTCCATCCATCATAGGACTCTCAAAAGAGGTGGGGTCATCCCATGTTACGCTTCTCTACTCTACAAGTGGTTTATTTTACACTTACCTCGGACTGAAATCTTCAATAAAAATCTAGATAAGCTTAGATGGTCTCAGAGGCTCATGTCTCTTAATCACACTGATGTACATTGGTATGACCCAACCTATGACACGTGGAGTTATTATTATAGTTATGGCCAATTTCCTAATGTACCTCT
Organism: Lathyrus sativus; assembly: GCA_963859935.3. Classification (NCBI taxonomy): domain Eukaryota; kingdom Viridiplantae; phylum Streptophyta; class Magnoliopsida; order Fabales; family Fabaceae; genus Lathyrus; species Lathyrus sativus. The sequence goes on from OZ012735.1 coordinate 825,125,666, forward strand.
TCTTGGTATTCGAGGTGAAATTAGTTACAATCCTATTCTTGCAAGGCATCAATTTGGGCTCCCTATGAAGGAGAAACCTAACAATATCCTATTGGCCAATTTCTTTTATCTCAATGAGGAAGCTAATACTGAATCTAAGCACAAAATTGTAAATTCCTGAGGAACAATTCATAAGAGGGCCAAGGATGATTTGGAGAAGAGAAACTGTGTAGCCTTTGAGCCTTTTGTTCAATGGGTCAAGTCTAGAGCCTGTGACCTCAAGATGCCATATCATCTTTAAAGATCTTCATAGCCATCTGTTGCATCATCATCTACTATCCTTATTGAGCGTATGTAAGAATATCAAGAAGTATTGGCACGGATGAAGTTAGAGCGAGTTACTTGGGAAGGAAAGTACCATGCCATCTGTTGTACCCCAAAATTTGACCAACCATTTCTAGCAGTTTGGCTTATGTTTTATTTCATTTGCATTTGCATCTGAATATCGCATACTGTGCATTTTTTTTCATCCGGATTGATTTTATCGGGATTACAGCCCTTTTTTCCCGCATTTCAGACGTTTCAAGCCAATTCAAATAAGGAGGTTTATTTTGGAATTTGTGCTCTTCCTGGTAATTCAGTATGTGCTGTTATTTTTAGGGATATTTCGGTGTTCGCTTTTTTACCGTTTATTTCGCTGCCTTCTCGCACTTTTATTCATTGTTTTAATTGCTTTTCATTGGAATTATTAATAATTTTCTAGAATTTATTTTGTTAATTTTGACATAGAAATTAGAGTTTTAAATGGTTTTTTAGATTTAATTTCTCTATTTTAGATATTATAGATTTTAAATAGTATTTTCTAGAGTTAATTGTTTTTTAGAATATTAGGTTTTTATTATTTTAGAATGGTTTAGATCTTTTATTAGAATTTATCAATCTTGACTAGAATTTAATTTGAATTTTATTTGTTATTATTCAATTTTTTGACTTTTAGGATTTTAACTAATTGTTATTTTACTTAATTGAATTGATTTTGTTTTTAATCCACGTTGAATTAACTTTCAGGTTAGCCTTTAATATTAAGCCAACATTTGTCTTTAATTAGTATTAGTTTAATCATTAACCGTTAGTTTCATTTAATTAATCATTTGCAGCTTTAACTAATCAGTCCATTAAGTCTTAATCGCAGGCCACATGTCATTTATTGATGGTATAAATGCCATGTTCACTCTCTCTCTCTCTCTCTCTCTCTCTCTCTCTCTCTCTCATCAGTGGACATGCACCCCAAGGAAACCCTAAAACACCTCCACCGGAAAAATCAACGGCGTCCAAACCTCGCCAGAAAATTCAGGAGCTCGCCGGAAAACTCATACGAACCACCACCTTCATCATTTTTTCCAGAAATTCATCATCCTTTAATTTCATCAACTTCAAGCATTACCAAGATCTAAACCAGAATTTCATCACCAAACTTTCACAGCAACATCAGGAATCCTCATCTTCATCAAGTTTTTCCAGAACTTCAAACCTTCTTCATATCTTCAAACATTTTTTTCAGATCTTCATACAGATCTTCATCTACTTTTGAATAACCTCACCTCCGAAAATCCTCCAAACTTCATGAACAACGACATCATCCACAGATCTTGACGCACAACAGATTTAACACGCCCAGATCCATGAACGAACCATCATCTCACCACCAAATTTCCAATCGAACCTACATCGTAAGCAACCTGGAAATCCTCTTGCAACAGTTACATAGTACCTTCAATGCATGAAATCATAGCAGAAACGGAGTTTTGTGTGAGTTGTCTGGAAGGAGATTGAGACGGATCGGAAAAAGAAGTGAAGAGGAAGGTTTGCGAAGCTGAGACGGTGAGGGTTGGAGATCTCGGTCAGAGGAGCGAACACGGCAGAACTAGGGTTTTGCCAAAGCAAAATGAAGAAGATGAAGACTCTATTGGCTTCAAGCGGGTTAGTGGGCTTTCCAGCCCAAATGTGTGTTTTTAAGACTTCTCCCCCCCCCCCCCCCCCCCCCCCCCCCGTATTCCTTTGCACACCCCCCGTGTTGGTTGCTGATTTTGTTTTGGGCTTTCAAGCCTTTAGCCCAGCTGTGTGGTTCTTGGACTGTACCCCTGTTTTACTGCTGAACCCCTCCCTATTTTTATTATTTCTTTTTGTAGTTATTTTTGTAATACATGACAAATTGTATAGTTTTTTTGTATATTGTTTTAAAATCAATTTGTATATTATATGTTAGTATTTTATACATAGAGTTTTATATACTATTTTTCCATACTTATTTTCTCTTAAATTTCTTTTAGAACTTTTATTTTTCTATTAGAAGTTTATTTCAATTTTAGAAGTTGGATTCTTCTTCTTATTTGTTATTGGGCTTTTTCATCTCATGTTTATCTTGTTTTGGTCGATGACGAGACCTTCGTAATTCGTTATTAATCAAATTGTTGATGGATAATGTAGGATCCGAGACCACTTCTTTCTCTCCTCATCTCCCTTCTCTTACTGATTTTATTTTGACTTTCTTCTGTTCTGGTCCGTGTGACACGATTCAATTGGAGAATGATTCTCAATATCATCTCTCTATCTTGTCTTTGACACGGAAATCAATAGGCAACCTCCTATAGCTTGACTTATATTCATAAGTTGAGTTACGATGGTTTAGCGTCACATTGGACCCGATTCAATTCACTTTGATACATTGTTCCCGATTCAAAATATTATCATCAAGGATCAGAGGAGAGGAGCTTGGAAATAAAGCTTGCACTCAAAGTCAAGGGTCAACTGAACCACTCCGTTCGGTAACATCTTTCTAATTCAATCTTTTAACTCAACCGCCGAGTGTTGTGAGCTGTAAGCGATAGATACGTGGGAAATGATGAGTGGGGGCCTCCTCTCACTCGTCTAAAGTGTTTAGCGTATGTCCTTTGGACAATATGCGACACATTCGCTCCTATATCTTAGGACTTGGCATGTGTGTCTCGATCCTAACTTTTCCTCTCGCATCCTGGCGATTGAGACTCTTTTCTCTCGCATCCTCGCGATTGAGCCTCCCTTTTCTCTTGCCCCCGTGCAATTGAGACCGTTTTTCCGTAGTTGGCTGAACTACGGCTGCTCTGATCTCTCATATCTATTGAGAGTACGTAGGCATAGGATTGTGATAATCCTAGCGAGCACACCAATAACTAACTTCTCTTTTCTCTCGCCCCAGTGCGATCGAGACTTTCCCGCTAACGACTAATCTCCCCTTCTCTTGCCCTTGTGCAATTGAGACTAGCCCGTAGTTCTAAACCCTTTAGGTTTCCGTACCTTTAAACCAATGACGTGCTACGTCCGTTCTACCGCAAACAGGTAACGCCTAAGTCTCCAATGGTCGAGCAGCAATACACCTAACTTCCAGAATGTGTGCGCTAGTATCGTCAACCTTTTTCTCTCGCCCCCGTGTGATCGAGAACACCCCGTTTACCCGTAGTTAGCCTGAACTACGTTTTGCTCTGATTTCTCATGCCAGATGAGGATACGTAGGCACAAGACGCGATGTCTTGGCAAGCAATCCCCCTGTAGTTTCCCGAACTACGTTGACTTTGACTTTCCCATTGCACGAGGGAATATGTAGGCATAGGGCGACGATGTCCTATCGAGTCAGTTCTTTCCGTTTAGCTTTAGCAACCGTAGATAGTTTGTTTTTCATCCATAGACTAGACAACAAGCATGGATCCCGTCGAGTACGAAGGACGTGAGGGGTGCTCATACCTTCCCCCTGCGTAACCGACTCCCGAACCCAAGACATGGTTGCGATGACCTGTCTTTTCCCATTTTCGTTAGATTTTCTCTGATCTTTTCCTTTCCCTCTTTTGGGATAAATAACGAACGGTGGTGACTCTTTTGTCATTGTCGGCCCCTCTTCGTAGTGATGCGACACCATCTATGCTGAATAGATAGGGATGAAGAATCAGCTAAAGGAGAAAGATGACTTGATCGAGCTACTCGAGAGGCATGTTGTGGAAAGACATGTGGCGCAAGAGAATTTATTTTTCTTTAGCATGTAGCCAGTTTCTAGTACTCATGAGTATTCCAATATCCCTCCTATGTCAGATGCTTGGAAAGGGATCATGGACAAGTTGGTGTTGGAAAACAACGAGCTGAAGAGGCAGAATAGGATGCACAGAGCAGGACCTTCTTAGACGGGATTCCTTAGGACCCATTAGGCTTTATTTTCTCCTCTTATATTTTGGGTTTTTTGTTTTGTACTTCAAGATTGTAACACTTCCTATTATTAATTATTGGACTTCTTTTTTCTATTCAAACGCGTTTTATTTTTTTTGGATGTTTGCAAGTTTAACTTTTGAGTTCCTTGAAATTTGTTTGCATTGTGCAGTTGCATACATAATTTACATTACATCCTTTGCATTTCAGGTTCTGACTCTTGCTTCTTCCTTCCTTAGACAAGCTGGATCACCTGTACAATACTCGAGCATGCCATCATCACAGAATGGACTAGTTAGAGCAAGAAAACAGGGCATTCCATGAAGAAGTCACAACACTGAATGAAATATTGGAGAGACTTAATGCTAAGATGGAAACATTAGCGGCTGCCCAAAATCATTCATCACACAACTCACAAGATCATATCCAAAGAACTATAATCTCAGAGATTGTATCCGCGCCGATCTCAGTGACGCCCACAAGTGAACCATAATATATAATGCCTCCTGATTTTCCATAGGGAATGCCTCCTCATTTTACTCTAACCGGATACCGTCTACCAGTTCTGCAAGTTTCTGCTATAACTGTTGTAATGACAGTGCCACCACCCTTGGTGAATATTGTTCCTTATACTCTTGAAGAACCAGTGTACCATACTGTACCTAGTAAGAGTGTTGGATTTGATGAAAGGATGGATGATTTCCAAATAAGCTCTTGGACATGTAAAAAGAGGCCCTCACTGGGAAAAATCTATTTAGGAAGAGTGCTTCTGATCTTTGTTTAGTCCTGAATGTCAAGATTCCTCACAAATTTACGGTTCCTGACTTCAAGAGGTACAAAGGCAAATATTTCTGTCAGAGTCACCTTGTTATGTATGCTTGCAAAATGTCAACACAGACCTACAATGATCAACTGCTTATTAATTACTTCCAGGATAGTCTAACAGGCACAACCCTTAAGTGGTACATGGGGCTAGATGGTATGAACATCCATACTTTCAATGATTATTGTGATGATTTTATTAAACAATACAAGTATAATGTTGATATGGCACCTGATAGAGATCATTTGAGATCCATGACTCAGAAGGATAGGGAGAATTTCAAAGAGTATGCCCAATGCTGGCACGAAGTGGCTGTTCAGATCACACCACCTCTAGAGGAAAAAGAAATGACCAAGATTTTCTTGAAGACTTTAAGTTCATTTTTCTATGAAAGGATTGTAGCTAGAGCACTCAGTGATTTTACTGAGATGGTAAACATGGGAATGCGTCTTGAAGAAGGAGTTCGCGAGGGTAGGCTGACTAAAGAAGCTGGTACTTCTAGCAATGCAAAGAAACATGGAAGTAGTTTTATGAAGAAGAAAGAGTAGGAAGTGAGTGTTGTACACCATGGTCGGTCTAGAAGAAGGTACCAACCATATCAACATATTGGATTTGTGTCTCCAGTTATTAATACTCCCGCTTATCAACCACAGTTTGCGCAGCCATATCAACTACAGCCACAGGTTCCACAACAACAATAACATCAGTGTTATTAGAATCAACAGCCTTCCGAACAGGCTCAATAACCATTCAACAATCATATTCGTGGGTCTAGGAAGCCATATTTTGATCCTATCCCTATGTCATATGCAGAATTATTTCCCGCTTTGTTGCCGAAAGGACACATTCAGACTAAGTCTCCATCAGGAGTTCCGAAGGACCTACCTTATTGGTACAAGGAAGATCAATTTTGTCCGTATCATTAAGGCGCACCAGGTCATAATATTGAAAATTGTATTGGGCTGAAAGCAGATGTGCAGAGGTTAGTCAAATGTGGGATTTTGTCCTTCAAGGACACAAATCCAAATGTGCAAGCCAACCCTCTCCTACCGCATGAATATACAATTGTCAATATGGTGCAAGGGTGCCCAAGAAAATATATTGTTTTCAATATCAGGTACATCCTAGAGTCTTTGGTGAGGATGCATGGAGGAATGACTAGGATGGTATTCTTTAGCCACGAAAGACATAATTATGCTACTTGTAAGAAGCGACATTCAGGATTTATTGGACCGAAGGGTTATTATAGTTACCTATGATATAAATCCAGTTGAGATAGATGAATATGAAGAGGTGTTTGTAATTGTACCTCACTTTAAAGAATTAGAGCGTCTTGAGTTCATTTATGACAGCAGAAAATCTTCCACAACTCCTTTGGTCATCAATGTTCCTGGCCCAACTCCCTATGTTTCTGATAGGGCAGTTCCTTATAAATATAATGCCATTGTGCTAGAGAATGGGAGAGAAGTGCCTCTTCCTGTTTTACCATTTGTTGTTAGCATTGCTGATATTAGCAGAGTTACTAGGAGTGGTCGTGTTTTCTCTTTAACACCTACAAAGAAGAATGAGATTTCTTTTGAGCAGCCAATTGTGAAAGGTTCAGCCATGGGGAAGACCAGCGGGGCCGATCCCTTTTCTAAATCTGAGGAGTTTCTGAAGATGATCAAGAGAAGTGAGTATAAGATTATGGACCAGCTTTTGCAAACGCCATCCAAAATTTTTGTTACAATTAATGATGAGCTCTGAAGCCCACAGTGAGGCGTTACATAAAGTCCTTAAACAAGCTTATGCCGACTATGACATGATCGTGGATCAATTTTATGGAATTATAGGAAACATTACCTCGAGCAATAATCTCAGTTTTTGTGAAGAACTCCCAAAGGAGGGGAAGAAGTACAACATGGCACTACACATTTCTATGAATTGCATGAATGATGCATTATATCGTGTGTTGGTTGACACTGGATCATCATTAAATGTGATGCCGAAAATAACGCTTACGAGATTCACATATCAAGGGTCATCTATGAGAGCAAATGGTGTTGTTTTTAAGGCTTTTGATGGGTCAAGGAAGACCGTGATTAGGGAGGTGGGCCTACCAATGATCATTGGGCCTCATGTTTTTTAAATCACTTTTCAGGTCATGGACATTCATGCTGCCTATCGTTTTTTGTTGGGTAGGTCATGGATACACGAAGCTGGAACAGTCACGTCTATATTGCACCAGAAACTAAAGTTTGTTAATGAAGGAAAGTTGGTTATAGTTTGTGGGGAGAGAGCTTTGGTGGTAAGTTATCTCTCTTCTTTCTCATACATTGATGCAGACGAGGAAGTAAGAACCCAGTTTCAGGCTCTTTCAATTGCTGGAAGTAGTGCCAAGAAAAATGGGGTCTTTATTTCATCTTTCAAGGATGTGCAGCGTGTTGTGGAGAGTGGTTTTCAAGAAGGATGGGGGCAAGTTTTGTCTTTTCCCAAAAACAGGAACGTAGAGGGTCTTGGTTTCTACTTTGTCAACTCCAACAAGCCTACTACAAAAAGCATGGATGTTCCACTTATTGAAAAGGTTTTTCATAGCGGAGGGATCATCCATCCACCTGAAGTCAACACTATACTTGAAGACGAGTCTGATGAAGATCAATCTGACTTTGTGATGCATGGAGCAGTTGCCCAAAATTGTAGTGCTGCCAACGTTCCTATTGTTATTCATTTATCAAAGTAATTTTCTTTTGTTAAGCTCTTCGCTCTGCTCAAGGCGAAAGAGTTGTCGTGTGGGCTTATCTTTTCATAATTCCCTTTGCTCTGACCAAGGAAAAGGGGATCTTGTGTTAGGGCTTTTGTTTGAAAACTTCTATCATTAATAAAATCATCATTTTGATTCCATTTTATTTGTTTTTACTTTTCTACTTTTCTGGAAAACGGTAATCATAAAAAACCCAAAACTTTTGTCACATTGCATATTTGATCACACACTTTCACTTTCATAAAATCTAAAATAAAGTCAAATCACATGTGCAGATTATTGCACGAACAAACCATAAAAAAAATGACCCTATGCCTTCTCCACACTTTAAGTTTCCTGTGTATGAAGCCGAAGAAGAAGAAGAAGAAGAAGAAGAAGAAGAAGAAGAAGAAGAAGAAGAAGAAGAAGAAGAAGAAGAAGAAGAAGAAGAAGAAGAAGAAGAAGAAGAAGTAGAATAAGAGATTCTTGAGGAGATTTCCCGGTTACTTAGGAATGAAGATAAACCCATTCAGCCTCACAAGGAACCTGTGAAGATCATTAATTTGGGTACAAAAGAAGACTATAAAGAAGTGAAAATTGGAGCCTTACTTGTGTCTGATGTGAAAGAGAGATTGATTTGATTGCTCAAGGAGTATGTTGATGTGTTCTCTTGGTCATACCAAAATATGCCTGGTCTTGACAGTACTATAGTGGAGCATCATTTTTCGTTGAAGCCATAATGTCCACCGATTAAGAAGAAACTCAGGAGAATTCGCCATAACATGGCTCTGAAGATCAAAGAAAAGGTACATAAGCAAATTGATGTAGGTTTCTGTGTTACATCTGAATATCCATAGTGGTTAGCCAATATTGTGCCCATTCCGAAGAAGGATGGATAAGTCCACATGTGCGTTGATTATCGAGATTTGAATAAAGCCAGTCCGAAAGATGATTTTCCTCTACTACACATTGACATGTTGGTAGAAAGCACTGCAAAATACAAGGTCTTTCCTTGATGGATGATTTTCTCAGGTTATAATCAAATCAGGATGGCTCCCGAAGATATGGAGAAGACATCATTTATTACAATTTGGGGCACCTTTTGTTACAGAGTTATGTCGTTCGGTTTGAAAAATGATGGCATAACATATCAAAAGGCCATGACTACCTTTATCCATGATATGATGCACAAAGATATTGAATTCTACGTGGATGACATGATAGCTAAGTCCAATACTGAAGAAGACCATGTTGAATATTTGTTGAAGTTGTTTCAGCGGTTGAGGAAATATCAACTTTGTTTGAATCCTAACAAGTGTACATTTGGTGTTTGCTCAGGAAAGCTCTTAGGTTTTATTGTTAGCCAAAAGGGAATTGAGGTAGATCCTAATAAGTTTAAACCCATACAAGAGATGCCACCTCCAACTATAGAAAAGTAGGTTAGAGGTTTCTTAGGACGTCTGAATTATATTTCTTTGTTTATCTCGAACATGACTGCCACTTGTGGACCAATTTCCAAGCTTCTTAGAAAAGACCAGGGTTATGTTTTGACTGATGATTGTCAAAAAGCATTTGACAGTATTATGGAGTACCTTCTTGAGCATCCTATTTTGATCCTCTGGTTGAAGTAAGACCATTGATCATGTATTTGACCTTTCTGGAAGATTCCATGGGGTGCGTACTCAGTCAACAAGACGAGACAGGAAAGAAGGAATATGCTATCTACTATTTGAGTAAGAAATTCACTGACTGTGAGTCTCGATACATAATGCTAGAGAAAATTTGTTGCGCTTTAGCATGGGTTGTACGATGCTTGCGTCAGTACATGATAAACCATACCACTTGGATGATTTCTAAAATGGACCTAATCAAGTACATCTTTGAGAAACCCGCTCTGATAGGAAGAATTGCTAGATGGTAGATGTTATTTATAGAATATGATGTTGAATACCATACTCGGATGGCTATTAAAGGGATTGTTTTTGCTGATCACTTAGCTCATCAACCTATTGAAGACCGCCATTCTGTTGAGGATGATTTCCCTAACAAGGATGTGATGTATTTAAAAATTAAAGATTATGAAGAACCCTTGCCAGATGAAGGGCCTGAGCCAGATTCTCAATGGGGTTTGATTTTTGATGGTGTTGTCAACGCCTATAAGAAAGGGATTGAGGAAATCATTGTAACTCTTCATGGGTCCCACATCCCATTCACTTCCAAATTAACCTTCACATGTATGAACAACAAAGCCGAGTATGAGGCATTTATTATGGGCCTTGAAGAGGCAATTGATCTTAGAATAAAAAACTTGGACGTATATGGTGATTCTGCTTTGGTGATCTACCAAATTAAAGGAGAGTGGGAAACTCGTCAGGATAATTTGATTCCATACAGAGATTATACAAGAAGACTGCTCCATTTCTTCAATACAGTGGAATTCCATCACATTCCTCGTGAAGAGAATAGAATGGCAGATGCTTTGGCAACTTTGGCTTCTATAATTATAGTGAATCATTGGAATGATTGTCCTAAGATTGATGTTATGCGTCTCGACATACATGCTTATATATTTCCAATAAAAGAAGTCAGTGATGGTAAGCCCTGGTATCATAATATTGAGTTTTTTCTTTGAAAAAAAGAATACCTATATGGGGATAAGAAGACGTTGAGGAGATTGGTTGGTAATTTCTTCCTGAACAATGATGTGTTTTACAAAAGAAACTTTGACATGGTCTTGCTAAGATATGTTGACAAGAGAGAAGCAGACATGTTGATGACTGAAATTTATGAAGGTTCCTTTGGTACTCATGCCAATGGACATGCTATGGTGAATAAACTCTTAAGATCAGGCTTTTATTGGATAACAACGGAGTCTGATTGTCATAATTTTGCTAAGAAGTGCCAAATCTACGCTGATAAGATTCATGACCCGCCATCTCTTCTTAATGTTATCTCATTTCCCTAGCCTTTCTCTATTTTGGGAATTGACATGATTAGCATGATAGAGCCAAAAGTTTCTAATGGACATCGCTTCATTTTGTTGGAAATTGATTACTTTACCAAGTGGGTTGAAGCAGCTTCGTATGCGAATGTCACCAGACAAGTAGTGTTCAGATTTATCAAGAACCAACTTATCTACTGGTATGGTGTGTAGAGAAAAATTATCACTGATAATAGGTCAAATTTGAATAACAGAATGATGAAAGAGCTGTGTGAGGAGTTCAAGATTGAACATCATAGTTCTTCTCCTTACTGACCAAAGATGAATGAGGTTGTCGAGAAAATTACTGTCACTTATAAGGACTGGCATGAAATGCTCTTGTTTGCTTTGCATGGGTATTGTACTTCATTACGCACATCAACAGGGGCAACTCCTTTTTCACTTGTTTATGGTATAAAGGTTGTACTCCCAATAGAATTTGAGATTCCTTCCATACGAGTTCTGATGGAAGCAAAGCTCTCAGAGGCTGAATGGTGTCAAAGCAAATATGACCAGTTGAACTTAATCGAAGAAAAGAGGATGACGACTTTATGCCATGGCCATTTGTACTAGCAAAGGATGAAGGAAGCTTTTGACAAAAAGGTTCGACCTCGGGAATTTAGAGAAGGTGGCCTTGTGCTTAAGAAAATCCAATATTTCCTCACCGATTCTAGGGGCAAGTGGACTTCTAACTATGATGGTCCATATGTTGTCAAAAGAGTCTTCTCAAGAGGAACTTTGATGTTAGAAACTATGGATCGGGAGGAGACCACTCGTCATGTGAATACTGATGCAATCAAAAAGTAGTACGCCTAAAAAAAGAACAGCTCACTAAGTTGAAAACCCGAAAGAGCGGCTTAGGCAAAAATGAGTGTCTCGAAGGGCTGAAAACCCGAAAAGGTGGTCCAGGAAAAAATTAGAGACATAAAACAGAAAAAAAAATCATCCCGGTAGATTGAAAACTTGAAAAGGCAATCTAGGGAAAAGTTAGAGATAAGGCTAGTTCGCTGCATCGGATCAGATTGGATTATCGAAAGCTACCTCTTTCACCAGACTCTTTGGTCAGATCATTAAAAGCTCAGAATATATGAAATTCGAAGCTGTTTAAGAGGATATTGGTCATTGTTCTTTGATGTAACCTTTTCCATTATTTACCGTTTTCCAACTTTGTAATGATCCATGGACTCGCGCCATTTGCCGACTACCATTCAATTAATAAAATTTGAGCCTTTTCCATTTGTTGGCAATCTTTATGTTTGTTTCTATCTTGAAAAATGTCTTTTATTTTTTATAACAGTTTTGAAACAAATTTAAATAGTTTTCTAAAAATGTGTGTGTGTTTTACTTTGATTTATAAACACCAAAAAGAACATTAATAGTTTCTACAAGAAAGGTAGGCTTTGAAATGCATAACTACGTCATCTTCATGATTGTCTTCACTCATTTCCCCAATAAGTATCTACTTCAGGTGGTCATGATGATTCCCTGGTGAGTCTTTACTTCAAGCAGTTGTGGCGGGTTTGATGCAGGATTTCCCCAGTTGGTGGCCTAATATCCCCAGTGAACATCCTTGGTTTCAACCTTCCCTAGTGAAGTGAATGCCTAGTTTAGTCCTCAGTGGATCTCTTATAACTCAATCTTCCTCAGCAAAGTGGATGTTTAATTCATCCCCATGGAGTCTCAACTCTGACATGTGCAACTATGACTTTGATTCGAGCTTCCCTAATGAAGTGGATATTCATTTTATCCCTTGTGAGGCCTCAATTCTGGCTTCTCCATTTTACAACTCTAATTATATCTCTCCAGTGAAGCGAATATTTATTTTATCCCCCATAAAGTCTTTCTAATCATGAGTTTAATCCTTTCCTAGTGTATCTTTCTCATCTCCAATAGAGTAACCAGATTCATCTTGACAATCCCCTATGTGAAGTCATGATGTTATATTCCCGAGAGGAGTGCTCTCTTCTCCCCGGAGAAGTTTGAAGCCTTGATGCATGACTTTGTTCCATAGGTGGCTTCCATTCATCCCAGTGATATTTCTTGTGAGGATTGACCGAGTATCTGTGTCGAGATTTTTATTTCATCTTCGATTTACTTCTTTTCGTTTATTTTGTTAGCATGAGCATAGCATGACATACATTCATTCATATAGATATACATGGCATATGTGAATTTTGCATTCTCTGATGTTTATTTATTCTCTCACTTTAGCTGCATTTATGCCCAAGTGACTTGGTTTGTCTTCTTTCTAGTAGAGTCATCAGCCTTAAGCAGAAAATATACATCCTTTCCAATTCCTCACTAAGTTTGATTCTTGTGGAAGATTTTTCTTTAGCGATCTTTTTCCATCTTCCAGATAAGATAAATCTCCAGTTGAGTTTGTTCCTCACTAGATATAGTATTGCTTGACCGTTTCTTTTTAGTTATTTCCTGAATTGAACTTTGGTCCCTGAATATCAACTTTGAATCTCTCTAGGTTGTTGAGCCTAGATTGAGTGTGCGTTTATTTTGCCCTTTGTTTCCCCGAGAAGAATCTATTTAAAGATCACCATTGAAGAGAAAATCCACTCTCCAACAGTGTTGATACAATATTTTCTCTTAATTTATACTCAATCGACAAGTGGAAGCTTCTTCATTTGAGCAACTTGTTTTGTTCTCAAGTTTTCTATTTGGATGACAAATGGCAGTCTAGTTCCAAGACAGTTTGTCTATCCCTAGCAAGTTATCAAGATTATCAACTTTTCTTCCATCAAATGGCACCTCTCCGAAAATCCGTTAGAGAAGTTTGTTGAAGTCCTTACAAGTGTTTCTATTTATTTGAGATATTCTGATACACAAATTTTATCTACTTCAATGCAATTTCAAACTACAACAATATTTCTCCTCAGTGATGTTCTTCCTAGTGAGTCCACTATCCAACTTGCTTCCATCAAATGGCATCTCTCCGAGAAGTTTGGTGAAGATTCTTACAGTTGATCTTTCTCTTTATTTGTGAAGACATGTTTTGCAAGTTAACTGGTTTACATCTCTTTTGAAGATCCCCGGTGAAGTTTCCTAATCTCCAGTAATTTATGGATTCCCGTTGAAGTCCTCAATCTCCAGTAAAATCCCAATTCACTATGAAGATGCTTTCCCATAAGTATTCACCTTTCTAGGAAGAAATTGAGACCCGCTCGTGGCTTACGACCCGAGGCATGGGGAGGTTTCTTTATTTTTATCCCTTTTAAGTGGAATACTTGATTAACGAAGAAGCTCAGACTCGTTCGTTGCTTATGACCCGAGGCGTGGAGAGGTTTGTTCATCTTCACCCTTTTCAAGTGGAATACTTGATTAAAGAAGAAACTGAGACCCGTTCGTGGCTTATGACCCGAGGTGTGGGGAGGTTTGTTTATTTTTACCCTTTTCAAGTGGAATACTTGATTAAAGAAGAAACTGAGACATGTTCATGGCTTGTGACTCGAGGCGTGGGGAGGTTTGTTTGTTTACCCTTTTCAAGTGGAATACTTGATCAAAGAAGAAACTGAGACCCGTTCATGGCTTGTGACCCGAGGTGTCAGGAGGTTTATTATCTTTCAGCATTTTTATCCTTAGATTTGTTTTATATCCTAGTGCTAGTTGATTGTCAGTGTTTCCAAGTGGATTTGTAATCTTTTCCCATATACATTTTTCTCCTGTGGCATCTTTTCCACCACATATTTCTCATCTTGCATTCATTTCATATCATATCATATGCATTGGGTGGCATCTTAGGGCTAGAAATTATGCATGTTTGTATTTAAGTCTCTCCTATCACGTCGAGACAAAGGTTTTAATCTTCATCTCTCCGGATAGAAGAAACTTAAATAGGAGCATTTGTCACACCCTAATTTTTAACCCTAAGATTCCACCTCCTTTTGCATCATCTTGCATCATTTAGGTCAATCATCCATACATAACTAACCCAATTATCAAGCTTTGTTTTGTTTGCTTTTGTTCATCTATGGATTAGGGTGCATTCCAAGAAAGTTAAGGGGTTGACCAGTGAAATTTTGGAGATATCTTCAACCAATCAAGTTCTCATATTCTCAAGAGATCTACCTCCATCAAAATTAAAGACCAAATGACCTCACATCAAGTGTTTCAAAGATTCAATTACAACTAATCAAGAACTAGGGTGTTTCAAACAAGGTTGATTGCACCTTTGAATTTTTGATCAAGACATGATTTCAAGCCAAGGATTCATATACTCCAAGACATCTCAACAAGATCATGTTCATCTAGATTAGGGTTATAAGGTTGTGCAGTTGATTAAGCTATTAATGGCTCTTAGGCTAGTTTTTTTGACTGGAGACATCTTGTAGTTGATTCTTGAGGCAAGCCTTATTCATTTGGATCATTATGCATTCCAAGGCACTTGAATGTCTCATGGTTCATTATAAAGTCTCTCAGAGGTTCATTTAGGTAGAGGAATGATCAGGATTTTCATCTGGTCAAATAAAAGTCAGTTGTGGTTATGAAGAGGTTTAAAGCTTGACTTTTGGTCATTTAGGTAATGAGAGGCCATTTCAAGTCATTAGAAGTGTTATGGTGAGGCTTAATCAAGAAGAATCAAGGAGATTCAGAAAATCAAGAGATGTTGCTAAATTAAGGTTTTTAGAAATATTTCTAAGTGTAAAATTTCCTCTTTTAGCACCTAACTTCCATGGCAAGTTTCATCATGATACAACCTCTATCTCATTGTGCCATCAACATAAAAGTTATAGAACCTTTTCTAAACTTTTTTTATGTAAATAACTTCTCCACTGGATTTACACATATCAATTTATGATGTCTCCAAGTTGGTGTCTCAAAGTTGAATATTTGAAAAGACTTGAATGTTTTCTAAGTGTTTAAGAATCATCAAAAGTAGCCAACTTCTAAGACAAATTTCACATGGATCCAAGCCTTTCCTCAAAATTCTTTCAACATAAGAGTTGTTCTTCATCATCCAAGCTTTCCAAAGAGTGCAAGAACTCATCATTTGTATGTTTAAAACTCAAGTTATGATATTTCTAGGTCATGGTCTCAAAATACCATTTTTAGTAGGTATTATGAACTAGTTATGTGTACTTCCTTCAAGGCCAAGTTTCATGACATTCTAGGCTTCAATTTAAGTTACCTTCAACATGAAAGTTGTACCTCATGTTCTCACCTTTATTGTGATCTTAAATTTCATTTCATTTGATGGATTATTATGCAAGTTAGGACATGGTGAACAAGCATATATGATTATGTGACATGAAGTGGATTTCTTGGTCTTTAAGTCACAATTTAGATCATTCATGCTTCTTACTCTTGTACCATATTATCATCATCACATGACACCACCAAAGATTTCCAAAAGTGAGCAAACAAAGTACTATGCATACATGACAAATTTGTATTTTCATGACAAAGTACTATGCTTCTTACTTTGAAGCTTGAGCATCATTTGAAGGACCAACGAAGTTGCGCTGTTAGGTAACTTTTCCATCTTCGAGTCTCTCATTTTAGGCACAGATGTAGGTTCATATTGGTTGCATCTAAAGCTCTACCATGTGCAGACCATATTTGGATACTTGTTGTGCTTATTTAAGCAACTTTCATTTTGTCTATCAAGATTTCATGTTGAATTTTCATGATGTTAGAAGCACCTTTTTGAAAATCCATTGCCATATTCTTAATCCTCATGAAATTCTATTCAAATTGAAGTATTGGGCTTTGATTTTTATGGAGGTTCGCAGAGAGCTCCGGCGTGTCTAGCCATAGAAGACGACTGGAGCTAGGGCTCTGGCGCCTGAGGTATACTTGTTTGCATGGATTGCTGAACGTGTTGACTTGATGAGTTGTTGATGATGTGTATGTAGGGTGGTGCCTGCGTGGCTGCCAACGGATTAGTGAAACGGTGTGTTTCACTTAAGTTGTGTTTGCTGGATTGTTTTGAACATGGGCCTCTCTTTTTTTCTATTCATACACCTCATTTTTAGGCCCAATAACGCGTTTGACCTGGAACTCTTTGTAATCCGTTTTGCTACTACACCCCTACACCACTCTATTTCTTTTACTTTTTATTTTCTTTCTATTTTCTATTCTGATTTTATTTTAATAGTCCCAAATATATTAAAATTACACAAAATTACTTTTTAGATACTTTGAGGTCTTACTTAATTATCCGTAATTGTTGTTTTAATTTTCAATTTATTTTAATATTTTATTTTGATTTAATGGTGTGATGCACTTATTTGACCTAGTCTTTGTACTATTGCCTTGATTCATTATCTTTCTAATTGAATCTTGATCCATTCTTTTGAATAAACTTAGGAACGTGTATGTAGGGCATTTGAGTGTTTGTTTGATTTCTTGATCATGTATTTTGGGTTCATGTTTAGGTCTCTTTTAATGCCTAACTTGTTTGATCAATGGATTGTGTATTCGTCTATGTTTGAGATGGTTTGAGCATCCTTTGCACACACTCTTAGGCACTATTTTAGAGCACATTGAACCACTTACTTCTTGGGTGGTGCATTGCTTGCCTATTTGTTTGGATGTGATTGAACTTTGTAGATTGGTTAAAGGTACACTTGTGCAATGATTCTTGAGATCTTTTGCTCACTTGTTCTTGATGGATGTAACATGAGTTAGAGCCTCTTGTTGGAATTTAGTAGGTCATTTTTCTATTTTTGATTGATGCTTATTTATAGCTTGGTTTTGGATTGAACATGCTTGATACCTAACCTAGTTTCCAATCATTTTGATCACTTATGCTTGATTGAAGTTTGAAATCTTATTGAATTTGATCATGTACTATTTTAATTGATTATGGATTTGGAATCACTTTCATTTTTTTATTTTCCCATTTTTGGTGGAATTTTCAAGTTGATGTTGTTTTAGCCTTGCACCATTGATGTTCTTGACCTAGTTTCTCAAGATGTTTTCTTGTTTGAACTAATGGATGCCTCTGAGTTCTTGTATGATTTAAATGAAATGTTTGAGAGATTTATTTGCATCTTGTTTTGATCATTGTATGATCTCTTCTAATTCTTTTCTTCACATGATCATCTTTGTTCTTGTTATGGGTAGTGTGAATGTTGTTTGCCTAACATTTTGAGCATGATACTTGTTGAATTTGTTTGATATTTTGGAAATGAATGTGATGTGATACATTTGCGTATGGTTCTGACCTTGATGCTATGGTGTGTATAATTTGATCATTTATGCTTTGTGCCTTGCTTGAACGCCTCTTTTCCTTTGAGAATGATCATGTTATATGCTTGGCTAGTCTTGATGCATGTTATGAACTTATTCTTTGATAATTCCTCTTGAAATTCATGAGTTCATGTTCATGATTATGTTACTGCCTCTACTTAGTTCCAATCCCTAATTCCACATGGCTAATCTTTTGAAGTGTGTTGTGCATGAGTTATATGTGGGCAATTGTTTGAGTATTGGTGTGATGCATGTCTTGTGTGCTTTTTCTCTTATTCTAATGTTTCATATGAGTTGAACATGGTGTGATTTAGCTACTAAAATTATTTATTCTCATTTCATCTTTGTCTGTTTTGTTTGGATGCTTTGACTTTTGATGTCTGTTTAGGATTCCCTATCCTTATGTGTTTATAAATTCTTGGTTTTCATTTATACTTGGAATGACGCATTCTTGATCCATGATGTGATGCCTTGTTTTACATGTTTATATCCTATCATTGATCTTTGGCTTTGGCATTTGATGTCCATCATCTATTTTCCTCTTATATTGTAGTTACCTTTGTTGTGAGTCCAAGGAAAAGACTTTAGGTTGACTATATTGTCATGTGCATTGCATCTATTTTAATTTCCCTTTTATTGTTCTTACCTCTTTTCTTTATCCTTATTTCCCCTTTAGGTTGATTATCTTATGATGTACATACTTAGATTATTCTCTTTAGGCTGATATACTTAGTCTGTATCCTTAGGCTAGTTCCCCTTAGGATTACTTCAACTTTAGATAACCTACAATTAGGTTCCCTTTCTCCCATGATAGAATTAGACATGAGTTATCCCTAGTTAAGATGTAATTCTCCTACCCCATGACATAGTTGAGAAAGATGTTGATTTCTTTTCCACTTGAGAGAGGTATGTAGCATACTCGTTGATTCTACATCTGAGTTGAAGCCCTTCTCTTAATGTGAAACAAAGACTCATCTTCTATATGTTTGTGGTGATTTATTTTAGTATTGTCATTAAGATAACAACTTGTTAGAACACAAATTGGTGTTTAATATATCTCATAGTTTTGATGATAACATTAATGAAATTTTGTATAGAGAATTTATTTACTCTAATTTTGTTCAAGTGTTTATTTGTTTCAGTTATCAAAATTAATATTATTCTGGAAGCAAGAACGCCTCTGAACACTACAGAACGAAAAAGCTCTAAGCGTCAGAAGCAACTCATCAGAAGACTCTGATCTGCTACAATGACTCTGAGCAAAGCTAAGAAGAACTTGAGTAAAGAACATACGTAAAGCTTCAGAAGACTCTGGATGTACTTAACACTGCAATTACAGAAGCTCTGATAAGCAAGTATGCTCTGATAAAGAATTTCACGCTTAAAGCACTTTGCTGCAAACTCTGATAAAGAAACTCTGATTGAGTTAACTTTGATCTGAACAACTAGGAATATCATCAGATGTTCTGATGCAAGACGTTCCAAAGTGTTGAAGAAGATGCTATTCAAATAAAGATCCGTTGGCATATTCCTTGTCCTTATCCAAACGGCTCTTTCCCCATTCGTGCATGACACAGGATTTCAGAAAAAAAAAGGATTTGTCAGAATATTCCTCTTCTGAGAAAGGAAAAGTCAATAGAAGACAAAAAGAACAGAATGCACAGATTGCACAGTCTTTGAGAAATGGATTTCAGATTACTATAAAAGAAAGTCTTAGCATCACTTCAAAGGTTGACGGAACTATTGAAAAATAACTTGGAAAACAAATCATACAACATTCTTCAAAAGCTGAATAGTTTATTTTCATTCTTTAACTTGTGTAAAAATCACTGTTGTGATATAGCTTTTTAGAAGCACATCTTAAACACATTGTTAGTTTATCTTTGTAAGAGATTCCTTAAGAGACCAAGTGTGGTCAGAATTCTTGAGAAGACTAAGACAATTGTCTTAGTGGTTTAACATTGTAATAAGTTTGATTTAGTGGATTAAGTCCTTGTTGAGAAAGGAAAATCACCTTGGTAGGGTGGACTGGATTAGTTTGATTTCAAACGAACCAGGATAAAAATACTGTGTTATTTTTCTATCATCCAAATTGTTTTTAAAACCCTTATTCACCCCCCCCCCTTCTAAGTGTTTTCCCACCTTCACAACTTGTCTCTTCTCCTAAGCAAACCAACAAATATTGTTTTCACCCATAGTAAGGTGAACTACGAATGCTCTGATTCCATCCTAGTCAGGATACATAGGTACGAGATTTGATGTCTTGACGAGAATATTTAGGAGTAACACCTTAGGTCTTAATTTCCTTTTCACCCTTAGCAAACAAATAACAAATAACACATTAAGGAAATTTTCCCAAAATATTTTTGAAGAAGATAAGGAAGTTTGCTCAAAAAGGGCTAAAGTTGTTAAGAAGACTCTGAAGACTTCTTCTGAAGCACTCAGAACTGTTGTTGCTCCTGGCTCTATTGAAATTGTTATTCCTTCTGATGCTCATCAACCTACTGCTATAAATAGTTCATCCACCTCATCATCCACATTTACTTATTCCATACTTTTGGTTTGGAACCTATTGCTCCCCAAACCACAAATACTAATGATACTTTTCCAAATCTTACCCTTACTTCTGACCTACAACTTCCAATTTTTATACCATCATTTGTTGTTGAACTTCTAACTTTTCCACCTTTTCTCTTAACACAATCTCAACGCACCCAACTATCCTAAATAGGATCTCTCACCCCCAAATTCAATTTGAGACCCCTCAACCATTAAACACCACTCACTCTGACATCTCAGTTAAGGAATCACTTATTGATTCTGATCTTGAATCAGATGTTGAGCTCATTGTCTCCCTAGATAGAACCTCTCACCCCTTTCCAATTTTTGAGCCATTTTAGCCAACTATAGTGTGATTCACAATTGTTTGTGTTGTTTTTTATGCTATATTTACGATTAAAAAAAGGTTAAAATTTTGGAAATTCTATAAAATAAAATAAAAATATATTAAAAAAAACAAATCATTTCACCACGGTCAGTTGTTTCAACCATACAAAAATAGTCAAAATGGCATTGCTGGGTATCGAATCTATGGCCTTAAATCATTTCACTATGGTTATTTATTACAACCATGGTGATTTGTAGCGCGCTTGATAGCTTATTACCAAGACCCATAGACTGTGGAAGTAAGTAGCCCAGTTACAACCACACGTTACTTTACCACGTACCTTCAACTGTGATTATATCTCTTTTATAACCGTTGTTAATTTTGTTATCTGAGTAGTGAGATAGATTTCAAGATCAATCTATGACTCGATTTAGATCCTATAAGATTTTAGATTAATATATTTACCGTGACATTGCTTCGTTAGCTTTCGTCCATTGCGGAAAATTCCCCGCCAAAGCTTCCCGTAAGAAGTTGGGCCTTGTCCCAGTCTCAACATGGTTAATCATCCTCTCGGACCAGCTACTGGTCATCACCTTGGTAAGCCATTACCTCCCTAACTAGTTAATCAGAAGCGAGCCCCTCTTTGGACAGATTCCTCCTTTCGCTCCTCAACTTATAGGGTATTAACCAGCATTCATCTTGAGTCAGGATCTAACTCTCCATGGGATCCTTAGTTGCATTACTCATAGCTTCTTTGTTTCTAGACAAAGCTGTTTCAAAATTTGATTTCATTTGTTAAGAAGGAATAACTTGTATCCATTGGCTTAATATTCGCCCAAAGTTGCCTCCAAAAAATATAATATAGCCATACCCCCTTACGTCAATCTTAAGCCTCTTATCTATTGGGATTGGATCTCGACATCAAAATAGGAAAATTTATATTGGGTTTAGAGATAATCAAGTTCGAACTGATGACTTCCACCATGTCAAGGCGACACTCTACTGCTGAGTTATACTATCGATAAAAAATACTGACTAATGATGAATTAATTATAATTGAAGCATTTATTCAAAAAAATTACATTTAAGGTGGGAAAGTGAACTTTCGACCATAAATTAATTATTACTAAATTTGGGCGGTCTAGGTCAATTGTCGATTACCTATAGATAACTTATTTTATAACATTAAATTTATTTATTTGTTTTTAAATGTAATAATGGATTTTCTAATATTTAAATGAATGCATTAAATAATACAGAATAATAATTTAATGGGGTGAAGAAAAAATCATAGAAAGTTAAAATTTCACATATAAAATAGACTCATGTTGTCACAGTGTCCTGAAATAAAAAATTAATATGTAGCATGTTGCAGTTTCCAATTCAAAGAAGAATACAAAACTTTTTTTTGTCTAAAATAATATATTATTTTATTATTGTCGTTATAATTACATTGTGGTATTTTAGATCAAACTCTAGTCTTGACAGGGATAACTTCATGTTTCGACAAGAGTCGTGCAAGATGTAGTCGAAGTTTGTTGAAGCATGCAGAAGTCGAAGATGTGCGTGTTACAGTCGATGCTTGTTCTAGCATGCAATTGTATAAGTTAGCCTTTTGGTTAAATTTGCTTGTTGGTTAAGTTTGCTTGTATTCTATAAATACGTTTCTTTCTGAGGTTGTTGAGAGAGAGTTAAGGTTGGTTGATATTTTCATGTAAACAGTTTGCCCTAATTGTGAAAGTAAATAGTAAAATGATTTTAACCAATTCTTGTTCTTCTTCTTTCCTCTTGTCTCTATTTCTTTTGTAAACCTAAAAAGGGTTTCTTGTTTTTGTTAAAGAAACTCAATATTTCTCATAGTTTTATTCATTTCTTGTTCAACGTTTGTCACACAAAAAATGGTGCAGTGAGCGTAAGATGTCGTCAAGGAAGTATCAGAATGAGAAATTCACTGGTGTGAATGATTTTAGTTTGTGACGCTTGAAGATGCAAACCCTACTAGTTCAGCAAGGTTTGTTATAAGAGGTTGAAAGGATCAGAGAAGATGGATGCTTCCCTAACAGAGAAGGAGAAAACGATGATGATCAAGAAAGCCTACAATACTATTATATTGAGTTTTGGTAATAAGGTTCTCCGGCAGGTCTAGAAGGAGAAGACGACAATGGTTGTATGGAGAAAACTCAAAGAGTTGTAAATGACTAAATCCCTGATAAATTTTTTGTATCTGAAGCAGGCTCTGTATTCATTTAAGATAAGTGAAGATAGAGTCTTGAGGGAGCAGTTGGATACGTCCAACAAGTATATTCTTGATATGGAGAATATCGAGGTTTGTATTGACGATGAACATCATATGTTGTTATTGACCTAAGTCTCATGCTCACTTCAAAGAAACTTTCTTGTATAAAAGAGATTATCTGACCTTTGAAGAAGTTCAATCAACCTTGTACTCTAAGGATTTGAATGAACGAGAAGAGCACAAGCCATAATCTATTGTGAAGCTTTTCCCGTTAAAGGGAAATTCTTGTAGAAAGATGTTAAGTTTGAGAAGAAAAAGGGTAAATGTCAACAGAAATATTATGGTGGGGATGCTCTTGGAGTTAGGTGTTAACACTGTAAAAAGGAGGGTCACATAAGAAAGGTGTGACCTGAATGCCTGAATAATCATGAAGGAAAGGATAATGGTAATGCAACCATTGGGTAAGATGATTATGAATCATATAATGTCTTGGTGGTTTCAAGAAGCAACTCTTGCATGGAATGGATTATGGGTTTAGTCTGCACTTGACACATGACTCGAAACAGAGACGTGTTTGAGGAAATATGTGATTAAGATGATGGATCAATTCTTCTGGGAAATAAAAAAGCTTGCAAAATTGCAGGTATTGGATCTATGAGATTCAAGCTACATGATGAGTCAATAAAGTTATTGACTTGTGTCAAGTAAGTACTTGACCTTAAGAGAAATTTGATTTCTCTTGGTGAATTTGACAAGAAAGGATTTGTGTTCAAGGGATCGAAGGAAGTATTAAGAGTCATGAAAAAATAAGACTTATATGCCCTTGAGGCTGAGATTGTAAGAGGATTAGCAGATTTTGCCTCCATGAAACTTGTGTTGAAGATAGAACTCTGGCACATGAGTTTGGGCCATGTAAGTGAAAAGGGTTTTGTCAAACTGGGGAAATAGAATTTGCTAGGTGGTGACAAAGTTGAAAAGCTGGAATTCTATGAACCTTCTATGTTTGGTAAATCCTCCAGAGTTAAGTTTAACAAAGGAAAATAAAGAACACATGGATCCATTGATTACATTCATGCTAGTCTTTGAGGCCCTGCAAGTAATCCTTCACGCTCAGGTGTAAATTATTTTCTTTCTATAGTTGATGATTATTCTAGAAAGTTATGGTTATTCATCTAGAAGACTTAGGATGAACTTTGAAAATTTCAAAACTTGGGAGACTTTAGTCGAAAATCACACTAGTAAGAAGGTCAAGAGGTTGAGAACCGATAATCTTCTTGAGTTCTACAATGAAGCTTTCAACAGTTACTGTAGTATATCTAGTATTGTGAGGCACAAAACTACTACAGGTACACCTTTACAAAATGGTCTGGTTGAGAGATTGAATCGAACAATCCTGGTAAGGGTTAGATGCATGTTGGTTAGTACTATATTAAATAAGGTGTTTTCGGCGAAGGCTGATGTGGCTACAACATACCTAATAAATAGGTGTCTCTCGACTGCCTTGGGGATAAAGAGACCTGAAGAAGTCTGGTCGAGACATCTACCTAATCTCGACAGACTTAAAGTATTTGGTTGTTTAGCCTATGCTCACATTAGGCAAGACAAAGTCGAACCTAGAGCTCTGAGATGTATGTTTCTTGGATATCCTGAAGGAGTCAAAGGTTTATAGGTTGTGGTGCCTAGAGCCAAGTCACAAGAGGTGTATCAAGAGTTGAGATATAGTTTTCAATAAAGCAGAAATGACATTCAAGAAAACTAGTGATGCTAGTCGAAATGCAAAGATCTCGGAAGAAGAGCTGGAACAAAAAGAGATTCTTATTGAGGTGGAGCATATTGATGCTTAATTGCATAACCCAGATGAAGTCAAAGAAGAAGCACAAGTTATTAAGGAGTATGAGGAAACTGATAATGACTACCTATTGGCAAGAGACAGGTCGAGAAGAGTTATCAAGCTACCTCAAAGAATTGGTTATGCATATCTCATAACTTTTGCCTTAAACTCTACAAGTAAGGTTCTAGCTGAAGAATCTAGAGACTACAAGCAATTTCTGAAGATTCAAAACAAGACTCAATGGCTAAAAGCCATGGATGATGAAATGAAATCTCTTAATGATAACCACACTTGAGAGTTGATCGAGAAACCTGCTGGAGCCAAGTTAGTTAGCTGTAAATAGATTTTCAAGGCTAAGGAAGGAATCAAATAAGTAATGATGAAGCGATTTAATTCAAGGTTGGTTGCTAAGGGGTTCACTTAGAAAGAAGTAGTCGACTTCAATGATGTGCTCTCACCTATTTTAGAGCATAAATCCATTAGAATTTTGTTGGCCTTGGTGGAAAAATTCAAATTATAACTTGAACCAATGGATGTAAAGACAATCTTTATGTATGGTGATCTAGATGAAAAAATCCTAATGAGGAAACCTGAAGGATTTTAGAAATAGTAAAGAAAGATTATGTGCAAGTTGAATAGGTCGTTATATGGTCTGAAATAATCTTCTCAATAATGGAATAGGAGATTCAACAAGTTCATGACACATACAGGTTTCACTAGAAGTCAGCTCGACCATTGTGTTTACTTAAGATTTTGACCTGGAAGTTCACTTGTTATTTTATTTCTTTATGTGGATGACATAGTCATAGAAAGCAATAATATCAAGGTTATAAAGAAGGTGGAGGCTGAACTCGATAAGGAGTTTAACATGAAGGATTTGGGAGTTGCCACCAAAATTTTTGGGATTGACATCGCGAGAGATAGGAAGCAGTCGAGATAATGCTTATCTCAAGATACATACCTGAAGAAGATTCTCGATAAATTTGGTATGTCAAATTCAAATCTTGTTGTAACACCGACAAATCCTAAATTCAAGCTAAGTAAGACTCAAAGTCCTAGTACTGAAGTCGAAAGATCCTATATGATAGCATTTTGTATGCTAGTATAATAGGTTCTTTGATGTATGTTATGGTCAATACTAGGCCAAACATAGGGCACGAAGTGAGCTATGTAAGCAGGTTTATAGCCAATCCTGGGAAGGCACACTTGCAAGCTTTGAAGTGTATTCTTAGATACATAAAAGGATCCCTAAGTAAGGTTCTTGTTTATAGTGGATCCATGAGTGATGGCGAAGCCAAAGTCAAAGGATTTGTTGACTCTGGGTTTGGAAAAGTATGGATACCCATAAATCTATTTATGGATATGTTTTCACTATGTTTGGCACAACAATTAGTTGGAAAGCTTCTCTTTAGAAGGTTGTTGTCTTATCAACCACTAAAGTTGAATATATTATCCTCATTGAAGTTGTGAAAGAAGCATTGTGGCTTGAAGAGTTTGTGAAAGAAATGAAACTTCAAGGTCGGGTTATCACTGTTAAATGTGATAGTCTAAGTGTCATACATATGTCGAAGAACTCAACCTCTCATGAGAGAACAAAGCATATTGATGTTAGGTTGCATTTTTCGAGGGAAAAAAATCGAAAGTAGACAAGTTAAAGTGATGAAAGTTTCGACATATCACAATGTTTTTGATATGATCACCAACTCATTGCCAAGTAGCAAGTTCTTCCACTATATGCAGTTGATAAAGCTTCATGATAAAAGCCAGATTGTTCCCTTAATGTTATAGAGTTTGTTCCAAGGTGGAGATTTTTGGTATTTTAGATCAAATTCTAATCTCAACAGGGATAACTGCATGTTTCAATAAAATCTATGCATGATGTAGTCAAAGTATGTTAAAGATTCAAATGATTATCATAATTCAAATGATTATCACAATTCAAATGATTATCCGAGGTATCTATAATCGTTCTTTCATTACTACTAGTATCCATAATATGAACCTCCACCTCATTCTGAGTCTTCTTGCCATAGTTTCTAAAAGCCACATCCTCGAGTCTTTACTCCTTTTCACCTGATGAGGCTCACTAAAAGTAATACGCATGTGATTGATGAACTTCGATTCTCCGGGTATCACTCTCAATAACTCATAACCCTTCATAAAGCTTGGATATCTATTAAAGACACAATCCAAAAATTTACCATAAAGCTAAATTAGTTTGATTTGTACAACATGCAAAGCTTTGATGACCCTTTAAAATAGAGTGAGTTACAGTCTTCCTACTCTCAATCTCCATAAGTGTTTAGATGTTTATGCCAACTAGGTAAGATGCTTTGGCACCGACCTTACCTAATAAACTAAATGTCAACTTAGTAGTCACGTGCATTTTTAACACCTATATTTTTCAAAACTCATTAAATTGCTCTAAAATAACCTCCAAGAATCGATCGTGCCTCAACATAAAATCACACACATTGTTTTTGTCATGAAAGTCTTCAGTAGCTGATGATGAATGAATAACAATATTGAAACATTCTAAAATATATGAACCACATATTTTAGACCCTTTAGCCATAATCACTTCACCATGCAAAATGTTTAGCATCCAATGTTCATCTCTAGTGCAATAGCCTAGATCATCATACATGCTTATAGATAAAAAAATTGTCTGAGATTTGGAACATGCCTCAATTTATAAAGAAGAAACTCACGATCATCGAACATTTTAAGTCTAAATATACGAATGCCATGAACCTTGCAAGCCTTATTGTCACCTAGTGAACTACTCCACCTTCCTATAGCTTCCAAGTATCAAGTTTTATTTTCTTAGACGCATGTGGTAAGAAATGCTTTAGTCTATGACCCAACCTTCTTCAGTCTCCAATCTCGACACCACTAATACACAAGCACTTTCATAACTATCCTCATCAGAGGCATCATCAACCTAAACATAATCTTCATTGTTTCCTCTCTCTCTCTCTCTCTCTCTCTCTCTCTCTCTCTCTCTCTCTCTCTCTCTCTCTCTCTCTCTCTCTCTCTCTCTCTCTCTCTCTCTCTCTCTCTCTCTCGGGTTTGTGATAAATAAAGCATTTTAATCTTTAATTGTCAAAATTCTTTGATTTAGACACCCCTCTACGCTCACTTCCTCCTTTTAAGACACCCAAACCTTCACCAATCTTCAAATATTTCACCTTGAAAATTATTTGGATCTTACAAACGATTGGAATTCATCATTTTGAATGAATAAAGTTGTTGTTTCATACATAAATAGTAAGCCAAAGACTTGGTTATACACAATAATTTAAGTTTTTTCCATATCAAAGCCATAACCTTCTCCCTGGTGACTTCCCTAGAATTTTATCCCCGATGCACAATATAATGGCACTCTGGCTTTATCCATCAACTCCATCATCTCTGCTTCTATTAGGTGTGCAAGAATCGATGTCTCATCCTTCAATTCTTCAGTACACTTATATTGAGTTAAGATTATTTGCATCTTCACTTTCTACAACCCAAAATCGTTGTTTTCAAAAAATCTCTCGATCTTCAATTTAGACCTCTCATTATGCTCACTTGTAAACAAAACTCATTTAACCCAAGTTGGGTGCCACTTGTTGTTAAATTGAAAGGTTCAGTCAAACCAAAAAATTTATTGTGTGGGAAAAAAGAACAGTGGCAACTAAAATAAATAACATTTAACAAAAATAACTCTCTATGCAATAAAACACTAATTTAACTTGGCAGAGGAAGCTAAAGTAAAAACAATAAATCCAATAACATATTTATCGAGTTTAATCAAACAATTTATTTTGGAGAAGAGAGCAGCTCACTGATTCACTATACTTCTAGAGTTGTTACAAAAGATTATAGATGAGTTTAAAAAAAAATAGTTGCTCAAGTTTTCAAGAACAAACCCTATTTTCTACCTCAGTGTTTTCAATCTCTCCAACCTTCAATATATGAATCAAAGTATTTATAAGTGTTTTCCTATCACCCTTATATATCTTCAAAGATTTTTCAATATTCAAGAACACACTCTTAGGAATTTGCCTTTGTCTCTATAAGATTACCACTAGGATTTTCAAACCTTGTCTTTAGCTTAAAGTTCTTAAGATTGTGACAAAGATACATACTTATAACTGCTAAAACCCAACACATCTATAACAAGCACAAAATAGAACTCATTAATAAACAGATCCACAAACTTAAACAAATAAGCTCAAAACTCACAAATTATAAAAAAAAACAGACAAAATGATCTAAAACCCAAACCGCCATTAATCAACCTAAACCGCCATTTATCGACCCGAACCGCCACCCGACCACTGCTACGGTGGCTGGATTTAGCCTCCGTCAAATTGCATACTTGAAATTTTGACACCTTTTATCAACCTCCTAAATATTTTTACGACTTTTTAATTTCTACAATCTCAAAATATATTTCTCTCTCTTCATCACTTAAGTAATTTAAAACATATTTCAATTTCTATCTATATTTATAATTTCAAAATATTTTTTTCCTTTCAATAATGTGAAACTTGGTAAATAGTCATATTAAATCAAGTTGAAGATACTTTAGCAAAAATAATTTATGCAAATATGTTTTAGTGCGGATCTTTGAGTTTTCGCATAATTGTATTTCTCTTGTTTGTTTTGCTAGTAGATAGAATTGGCACTTTTATAAAAAAAATTTACTTTTGACTTTTATTTGGATTCTTAATCTCTTTTGATAATTAAAAGAAGAGTAACAAACAAATATGTTATTGGAGTCCAAATGAACGTATGATTGATGTATTGTATTATTTTTAATTAAACCGACACCCCTAACTTTAATTAAACAACTAACAATAATACTAAATAAATTAACACTCACTTGTCACTAATTAAATCTATCTACATCCTCGATATCATACATTCCTATGATCACGACAAAACACAACTGCATATTGCAATTAACTTTTATATATTCTTTTATAAATAATATTTTTTATTGTATAAAATTTTTAAACACAAATTAAAAAATATAATAATAATACTGTTATAAAATGTATTGATGCGTTGAAAAGAGTACAAATATTAATAATTAAGAGATATAATTAAAAAAATAATCATCATTTATACATTAAAAAACAAAAACGACAATCATTTTAAAATAGATCAGCAAAAATAAAATTTGATTTATAGTATATGCGTCCTATGACCATCACTCTTGTCATTGACTTATACCTAGCTTTATAATTTAAAATTGATAATGCGTGAGATTTCAATTTTCAACCATTTATATACAAAAAGAAAGAAGATGAGTATGATTATGATGGTGATGACAATAAGGAAGAAAAATATAAAGAATTTGACTAAGAATACAAAGTTAGTGGCTTATGTGTCTCTTCACCTAAAATATGAGTATATTTTATTGCTCATCCTATGGTGGAACAGGGTTGACATGAATCTTGACTCTCTTTGAAGAAACATTCTTTGGAGTCATTATTTGGCCCCCACTAAGACTCCATAAGTCATTCCTTAAAATCTTACAATATTTGAGAACCGTCTTTGAATTTAAAGATGTTTCTTTGTTTGTCTTGTTGTGAGGTATTATTCTTCCTACTTTTCTTTATTTTATTTTGTGTTCACTCTATGTCTTTTCAGAAACCATTTCTGTTCTCTTTTGCTTTGTTTCCAGCTGTTTGGTGTTTAAACAAGAATATCTTGTGTAGATGAATGAATTAATTAATGTGTGACTTTATGAAAAGCTTGTATGTAATGTGATAATTTTGTAAAACATGTATAGCGATAGCCTTCTTAGTGGTTCAAATAAACTATGATATTTAGGTTTTTTTGTTGCCTTTTTAAAAAGTATTTGACAAATAAAATAATATATTCCATGATCAAGATGAATAAAATTGTTTTTATATTTTAACCATTTTGTGAAATTGTATATGTAATATGATCAAATTTCACATTTGGATCATCTATTTAATTATCAAGTTATTCTATAGAGATTCTTCGTATTTATTCATCTTGACACAAGTTGGTCATGTTGATATTTTTTTTTCTTTATTTTTTGGTTTTAGATTGACCTTATTTATCCAATAGTTTGGTTACAAACTTTTCTTAGGTGAGTCCTTTAACATCACCAATAACTTTTGTTTTGTTTTTGTAACTTTTTAAAATAACAAACTAAACGCATTAACTTATCCTAAAATTTAATGACTAAAATTTAATGATTAAAAAATAACTATTTAACTTATCATCAAACTTTCTCATATTTAAACCATTCAGATATAAATAAACATAAAGAGAAAAATTAAATAACAACTTAACATCAATAACTTATTTTTTTATAGGCAAAACAAAGTATAGTATAAAGGAGTATTAGGGGCACTCCTACCCAATAAAACATAATCCACGTCAATACCACTCCAACACCTAGATCAATAATTACAAAAAATCAATACCACTCCAACACCTAGATCAATAATTACAAAAAATCACTAGGACATTTTAGCCAATCATAATAAGTGCAACTAAAATCATGTTTATCTCTAATAGAAAACCACCACCAAGAGGAAAGAGTAATTCTATCTACGATAACCTCAATATTACCCACATCATCGTTAAAAATAATAAGATTTTTAGAACGCAAAATGCACAAATGCGCCGCAAACCAAATGATGGAAGCCGTAGATTTCGAGCATTCCTTCATCATTGAAACCACCCAATCGAATAAGTGACTATGCGACTCTACTTCTACTAAACAAGGAATCCCTACCTAAGAGAAGGACAAGAGAAGGACAAATGACAATTATCTTCATTGCTACGAAAGCAAAAAACGCACACCTTGAATCCCAAAATTAATTCGAAAGCACGAAGTATAGTCTTCTGGCGCCAGATGTTATCCCATGAAGCGTTGCACATGATTATTGTGTCATCGGTGAATTGAAGCAGGTCGTGAGGTACCTCATAGTGTATGCTGAAACTAGTAAGAATCTTCTATCTTGACGCATTATTCACTACTTTGGCGAGCCCTTCCGCCACTAAAGCAAATAAAAAAGGGGACAACAGGTCACCTTGTCTGAGCCCCCTAGAAACTGCAAAATCCCTCGTTGGGCTCTCGTTCACAAGCACAGACATAAAGGTAGAGTAAACTCCTCAATTTATCCATTGTATTCATTTTTGCCCGAAGTTCATAGCCAACAATATCTTATCAAGAAAGCCCTAGTCTACGCAATCATAAGCCTTTGCAAAGTCAGCTTTAAATAAAATACAACTCCTCTTCTTTCTTTTTGCAAAATCCACCAATTCATTTGCCACTAAACACCCGTCAAGCAATTACCTCACGAGGATGAAAGAAGTTTGTGATGGAGAGACAAGTTTTCCAATCACCTTCCTAATTCGAACAACCATAATTTTTTGCAATGATTTTATAAATACATCCTATAAGACTTATAGGACGAAAGTCCTCCATACCTTGAAGGTTTTCCACCTTCGAAATCAATGCAATAAACGACGACAACATAGCTTTAGGAAGAACGACAATAGCATGGAATTCATAAACACATTTCAAAACATCTGCACCAATTATTTCCCAGCAGTGCTTGATAAAGTTCAAGTTAAATCCATCGGGGCCGGAACTTTTGTCCCCATCACAATCAAAAACAGCAGCTTGTACTTCTTCCACAGTAAAGATCTCCTCCAATGATAAACATTCAATCGAATTGAGCTTAGGCAACCCAAACAAGTCAATATTAGGTCTCCAAGTAGTGTCCCTCGAGAATCTGACTTCAAAATTATTTTTGAATGCATTTTTAATAGAAGTCTTATCCTTCAATAATGAAGAGCCATCCCTGATAGCAGAAATTTTGTTTCTTCTATTCTAGCATTTTAACATTGAATGGAAAAATCTAGTATTCAAATCTCCCTCCTTAGTCTACTTTGATCTTGACTTTTGTTTTATTACACTTTCTTTTAAACAGAGTGAATCCCATGACGAATCAATGGCAGTACTTCTATCAGCCAAAACATCAAGGTATAAGATCTGCATCATGAAACATGGCAGATTTAATGTCATTCAAGAGCTTCACGCCTGTTTCTATCATGATGTCTACCCAGCCAAAAACCTGCTTGTTCCACCGCCTATGCCTGGACCTTAAAATTTTAAATTTCAAACACAACACGTTGGCAGCAGACCCTTCAAAATTGAATGAATTCCATTCAGTCTTGACAAACCCCAAGAACTGAGGATGCTCAAACCATCAGTTAAAGACCTTAAACGGTTTAGGTCCCCAGTTAATGATATTAGTACTAATCCACACCAAATGATGGTCTGATATATCACATTCACCAATTCTTTGAGCAACCACACTCCACCTATTGATAATATTTTCAAACAATAATAACCTATCCAGTCTACTGCAGCAACTCCCGTTCTCTTTATACCAAGTGAATGTATTCTCAATTGTGGATGGATCGACCAAATCCATCATTTCTATGAATGTGATCAATTCCTCCATTTCCACATTTCCATACGAACCCTGACCCCTCCTTTCTTCTATAGCCTTTATCACGTTGAAATCACCAGCCAACACCCACTCTCCTGTAGGAACTCTATCGCCCACATAATTCGTTTTTCACTGAGATTACAATTAGCATAAACATTGATGAAGTAGTAGTTAACCCCATTCCATATCGCATTTAAACCCAAGTACCCAATGCCTCAGAAGCTATATATTGGATCCAACACCCCCTTCCTCCATATCGTTAAAATACCCCCAAATTGGCCAATTGAATTATTAGCAGACCAATCACACTCAGAGTTGCCCCAAAGACTATGAACCAACTTACTATCCATCTTTTGAATCTTAAACTCTTGGATAAAACATAAATCTGCCTTACCATAAGTAAACGCCTTTCTAGTCCTGCATCTTTTCAGTGAACTCCCACTCCCACGGATATTATAAGATACAATATTAATGGATTAATTGTAGAAGCCTCCCTCAAACCATCATATGTAGTCATATCCCTTTTCTCCATGTCTATGATTAATCCTTCAAAAACCTCATCATCTTCCCCCCCCTTCGATGCCCAACGCCTTAATTGAATGCCATTTTTTTGTCAGAACGTCTTCAATTGAGTTTCTAAACCTAGAACTTCCTTGGTTGACGTCGGAATCGTTAATAGAGTCACATCAAAGAATCAAACCCCCAGAATACCTTGAATTTAACTTGGAATGGATGAGTTGAGAGTAGTAGTAAGGAGAAAAGAGAATTTTAGTGTTTCCACAAATAGCAGCTTTTTTTCCTAGTTGATGATTTTGGTTTGAGCCCATCATAGAATAAATCCTGTGTAGGAACACTGCAAGTAATTGGGTCAGATTCCAAAGAATTCAAGCCCAACACACCAATAGCGGCTTCGGGCCCCATCTAAGTCCTCTACAACATAATTGTCGTTAGAACCACCTTTGACCAACAACATGGTAGGTCCTGTGCTTACGTTCAAATGAATAGGCCTATCCACACTAACAGGGGCAACTTCTATGACAACACAATTATGAAGTTTTTCTGATACGCTCCCTCCAACTTTCTTCTTTTTTGCCTTCTCATCTGAAAAATTCAAAAGCTGCACCCCTACTTTCATACATTCAACAATTTTTGCTAGGATATCATTGTTTCCTAACGCATCACCCTTTTCAATGCTATAAGCTACCTCTTCCTCATGACTAGACTTCATATTGTCTGATTGATTTGACCCCAAGATACGAACGTTTTATTCTTTCTCCGCCTTTTCCCACGCGTCGTCATCATCGTTATCCTCCGACTATTCAGAATCACTAGCCTCCCCCATTATTTGGGATAACAATACATTTAGGGCCATGAGCAACCTCCATCAGTTTAATACGATAGACATTGTTGTTTATTTCAACATTAATAGCTTGATTCATTGTCATAGAATACTTTGTCTTAATCATGAATCTTGTAACATCCAACTTCTTCATCTTCTCCGTTTCTTCATCACTGCAGACACACTCTCCCACTAAACATGAAAGAAATCTGAAACACTTAGGCCCTAATATGTGGCAAGGCAGAGCATTGCAATTTAGCTAAGTCAATCTTTTATTGTCATTATCTTCAGGTGACCAAGGATGGATATCATCAAACCATTTTGCAACCCATTTCCTATCCTCCTTGATTAGGTTACGAATAATACCATCATCTTCTTCTTCTAGGAAGCAAAGGTTTTCCCCTAAATGTGTAGCTTTGATATTGAAATATCCTATCTCGTGAAATGTTTTTTTAACATTGTATGTCATCCCAGATTTAGCCACCTTACTAACGAATGCTCTATTGAACCTAGCAAAATCCTCCTCCTTAACATTGAGCTTTAGGTGAGCAAATTTTGGTTTGACCTCAGCACTCATCCTCCCATTAAACTGCTTACCAAACATGCCGCCCCTAGCTCTAGTTTCATGGATCTTAGTTTTGTTAATAGTTGTCTGAGTGTTAACACCCATATTACTAACAACAACAGCAATGCAGAACAAGCAGAAGATTCCAACATTGCAGCCCAGCCCAACATAGGAGGAAGACCTACAAGAATCAAGACAAGGCCCAAATATCTCAGCAATTATGAATAAATCAGTTTTAACAGCTGTACTATCCTAGGATTCTAGAAGAATTACAGCTCACCAAATATCTTACTAATTTCTGTCATTACCGTTAGTAGCAAATCTATGCAGCACCCACTATCAATCCCTACAATTTAGGATATCCGTTGGATTGATTGTGAGAATCTATCTTTTCTGTAATTGAGCTGCTATTTAAAGAGCAGTAGAATGAGAAATAAGGCAGAAAAATATTTCACTAGTTATTATAGAATTCAGGAGGTTACCTTGTCCTATAACTCAAGGAAGTTTGCTCTTAACAATTTGGTGCTTTCAATTGATCCT
This sequence comes from Lathyrus sativus, assembly GCA_963859935.3. Lineage (NCBI taxonomy): Eukaryota > Viridiplantae > Streptophyta > Magnoliopsida > Fabales > Fabaceae > Lathyrus > Lathyrus sativus. The sequence continues at coordinate 825,161,496 of OZ012735.1, forward strand.
CCCTTCACCTTTCCATGGCAGCACGTCCCACAAATGTGGAACGTTTGGACGACTTATCCGAAAAAGTTGATTTAATCCTTAACCAACTCGTTACCCTTACTACACAACCCCCACCTCCTCCACAACCACCCACACCACCACCACATCCTCGTCCTCACATAAAACTCGAAGTTCCCCGTTTTAATGGCTCTGACGCCATGGGATGGATTTTCAAAATCAACCAATTCTTCGACTATCACAGAACATCAGATGAAGAAAGACTCACCGTCGCGTCATTCTACATGGAAGGTTCAGCATTAAGCTGGTACCAATACATGTTTCGGAACGGACTCATTACCACCTGGTTCGAACTCCTACACGCCATTGAAGTTCGTTTCTCCCCAAGCTACTATGACGACCCCAGTCAATCCCTCTTCAAACTCACCCAACGCGGAACACTTAATCAATACCTCAACGATTTCGAGCGACTCGCTAACCGAATCATTGGCCTCCCACCTCCATTCATCCTCAGCTGCTTTATCTCTGGCCTCTCTCCGGAGATCCGCCGTGAGGTTCAAGCCCTTCAACCTAATAATCTTTCCCAAGCCACCGCATTAGCAAAAATCCAGGAAGACAAGATAGATGAACGCCGCCGCGGTTTTAAACACAAAACTTCATACCCACCAAACAACTCGTCCACAACTACACTTTCCACCACCTCTAACCCTGTTCCCACACAACCACGCCTCCAATTCAAAAAACTATCACCAGAAGAAATGACGAACCGGCGAGAAAAGGGACTTTGTTACAATTGCGAGGAAACATTTATTCCAGGCCACAAATGTAAAGGCCGTTTCTTCTTACTTGTCTCTGACGACCCCGATCCAGATTCCTCCCCAGAAACAACCGAGCCACCCATTACCATAACCAATGACCCAGACAACTCATTAACAACCGTTGACAATCTCGATGGCTAAATCAGCTTCCACTCCCTTTCTGGTTCCGCCGCCACCGCCACCATTCGTATACTAGGACAAATTGCTAATCAGGTCGTTACCGTACTCATCGATGGAGGTAGTACCCACAACTTTATACAGAGTAGAATAACCAAATTTCTTAATTTACCATCATCCCCTGTGAACACACTGAAAGTCATGGTGGCTAACGGTCAACTCTTGGAATGCCAACAACTGTGCAACGACGTGTCACTATTGCTTCAATCCCACCCCTTTATTGTTGATTTCTACGTTCTACCTCTCAGTGGGGCAGACATTATCGTTGGGGCCCCATGGCTCAAATCTCTGGGCCCAGTCCTTATGGACTACACCTCCCTTACCCTCTCATTTACTTACAACAACACCAACATCCTCTTGAAAGCTGATGCCAATCCAGGCCCACTATCCATCTCAACCCACCAACTCAAACGATGTGTTCAAACTAATTCAGCCTCTGAATTTTTCCACATCCAAATCCTACAACCCGACCCAGAGCCTAATACCCACCATATTACACCCATCAACGAACTAATCATGAAACACTCACCCATCTTCAACCATACTCCTACCTTACCACCTTCACGAAACACAGACCACCGTATTACCTTACATCCTTCTTCTTCACCCGTCTCCGTTAAACCTTACCGCTACCCTTTCTCACAAAAAAATGAAATTGAACAACAGGTCAAAGATATGCTCCATCACCAACTCATACAACCCAGTCGCAGCCCCTTCTCCTCCCCTGTTCTACTTGTTAAGAAAAAAGACGGAACATGGCGCTTCTGTGTGGACTACAGGGCCCTTAACGCCATCACTATCCGTGACCGTTTTCCGTTGCCCACCATAGACGAATTGCTCGATGAACTTGGTGGTGCTTCCTGGTTCTCTAAACTGGATTTACGCCAAGGGTTTCACCAAATCAGAATGCACGAATCAGACATCGACAAAACTGCCTTTCGAACACACCAAGGCCATTACGAATACCGCGTAATGCCTTTTGGGCTTTGCAACGCCCCATCCACATTCCAAGCAGCTATGAATGAGCTTCTGCAACCTTTCCTTCGCAAGTTTTTCGCAGTTTTCTTCGATGATATACTCGTCTATAGCATTTCCCTCGAACTTCACCTCATACACCTAGAGCAAGTCTTTGCTAAATTACTCGAAGGCAAATTTTTCCTCAAGCAATCCAAATGCTCCTTTGCTCAGCGTCAACTTGTTTACCTTGGACACATCATCTCTGAGAATGGCGTCCAACCCGAACCTTTGAAGATCCAAGCTATGCTTGAATGGCCTCAACCCAAATCCATCAAATCCCTACGAGGTTTCCTTGGTCTAACTGGTTTTTACAGAAAATTTGTCAAGGGTTACGCTTCTATAGCTGCACCTCTCACAGCCTTACTTCGCAAGGACGCTTTCATCTGGTCACCAGAAGCCCAAACATCTTTTGATAACCTCAAACTTACCATGACACAAACCCCCACTCTAGCTTTACCAAATTTTTCCATTCCTTTTGATATCGAGATCGACGCTTCAGGAAGTGCTATGGGTGTTGTTCTCATGCAAAATTCACACCCCATTGCCTTCTTCAGTCAGCCTTTCTGTAATAAATTACAACGATCCTCCACATATGTTAGGGAACTTTACGCCATTACTGCCGCAGTTAAAAAGTGGAGACAATACCTATTGGGACATCAATTCACCATCTTTACTGATCATAAGAGCCTCAAAGAACTTCTTTCTCAAGTTATTCAAACTCCTGAACAACACAAATACCTCGCCAAACTTCTCAGATATGATTATTCAATCCAATACAAATCTGGAAAGAGTAACGTAGTCGCCGACCCACTATCACGAGCTCCAGAAGGCCCAGGTACGCATATCTCTTTCTCTATTCCCCACTTCCTCTTTCTCGACCATCTTCGCAAATCACTTCAAACTAGTCCAACCTTCCACAAACTACTTCACGAGATACGAAATAACCCATCATCCCACCCAAACCACACCATACACCAAGGTCTTATCCTATACAAAAACCGTATCTGGCTGGACCGAGACAATCCCTTCTGCACACAACTATTAGAAGAGTTTCATTCTACTCCTTTAGTAGGACACATGGGCATCACCAAAACCCTTGCACGCCTCAAATCCAATTTCTTCTGGGAAGGCCTTAAAAACAGCGTGCAAACCTTCGTCACCAACTGTCCCACCTGTCAACAAATCAAACACATCACCAAGAAACCAGCCGGTCTCCTTCAACCACTCATCATTCCTTCTGCCATTTGGGAAGACTTATCCTTAGATTTCATCACCGGCTTACCCAACTCACACGGTTTCTCAGTCATACTTGTCGTGGTGGATAGATTTTCAAAAGGTGTCCACTTAGGCGCCCTACCTACTCACTTCACGGCTTTCAAAGTTGCCACTCTATTCATGGATATCATGTGTAAACATCATGGTTTTCCTAAGAGTTTAGTCTCACACCGCGACCCTGTTTTCATTAGTCGCTTCTGGCGGAAACTCTTCAAACTTTGTGGTACAACACTTCGAATGAGTACTGCCTACCACCCCGAAACCGATGGGCAGACAGAAGTTTTCAACCGAGTCCTAGAACAATACCTTAGAGCATTCGTGCACAAACAGCCCAACCATTGGTATACATACCTTGCCCTTGCTGAATGGTCATATAACACCTCCCTTCACTCATCCACTGGATACTCACCTTTTGAGATCACTTTTGGGAAACCTCCCCCCAACATTCCTCACTATCTATTAGGATCTTCTATCGTCGAGGCAGTAGATTCACTCCTCACATCCAGACAATTACTCATCACCAAACTACAAAATACCCTTGCCAAAGCCCAAACACGAATGAAACTTTATGCAGACACTAAACGGCGCGATGTATCCTTCAAAGTGGACTCTTGGGTCTACGTCAAACTCCGCCCTTACCGTCAGAAATCTGTTCACACTTCCTCATACACCAAGCTATCTCAACGATACTATGGCCCTTTCAAAATTACAGAACAAATCGGACCCGTTGCCTATCGCCTAGCACTGCCAGAATCCTCTAAAATACACCCTGTATTCCATTGTTCTCTTCTCAAACCTCATCATGGTCCAATCACTTCCTCTTCCCCTGCTTTACCACCTACATCCTACAACAATCATCCCATCATAACACCTCTATCCATATTGGACTCAAAAATGGATACCTCAACAGACCCCCCCACTCATATGGTTCTGATCCAATGGCAAGGTCTTAATCCGGAAGACACTAGCTGGGAAACTTGGTCCCACATTTCTGATACTTATCACCTTGAGGACAAGGTGGTTTTCCCAGGCAGCAGTAATGTTAACACCCATATTACTAACAACAACAGCAGTGCAGAACAAGCAGAAGATTCCAACATTGCAGCCCAGCCCAACATATGAGGAAGACCTACAAGAATCAAGACAAGGCCCAAATATCTCAGCAATTATGAATAAATCAGTTTTAACAGTTGTACTATCCTAGGATTCTAGAAGAATTACAGCTCACCAAATATCTTACTAATTTCTGTCATTACCGTTAGTAGCAAATCTATGCAGCACCCACTATCAATCCCTACAATTTAGGATATCCGTTGGATTGATTGTGAGAATCTATCTTTTCTGTAATTGAGCTGCTATTTAAAGAGCAGTAGAATGAGAAATAAGGCAGAAAATATTTCACTAGTTATTATAGAATTCAGGAGGTTACCTTTCCTATAACTCAAGGAAGTTTGCTCTTAACACTGAGCATATGAGATCCCAGGTAATCTCGTGTTCCAAGTCGTCTCCTTAGGTCCTTCCCCAAAAAAATTTCCTTGCAGCATTATATCATACTTGGTGTGAGAAAGGGCACCCCGTTGAAATCTCATAACATTCATGTAGAGTTTCTTTCCATGAATGTGAATGATATCCAGTTTGGCAGCCATAAATCTCACATTCTGCACCTTCCTAAAGTGCACGCATCCATACCGTTTTCCATGTTTATCTAGTTTGGAAGGGACGAACACTTTTGATACCAAACCAAATTCTTTGAACACCTCAAAAATATCCCTCGCATCACAACTCTCTGGGAACTCCGTGATAAAGAACGAGGACAATGACTCTCCCCCATCTCCACCTATGTCTTTGCCTTGCCTAGTAGTCAAAACTGAACCCCTGATTTTAGTCTTAGGTTGTTTATGTTGCCCAACTTCAACCCAGTTTGAATTTCCTCGAATCATGATAAAATCATCCTAAACTAGAAAAGGATTGGGAAAAGTATTTGCAAACACAAATTCAATTCAACTGAAGTTCTTAACCCGAAGGTTAGGAATTTAAACCTCAATTGAATCCAAAGATGTTTACAACACTCTTGCAGGTAATGAATCACATGACACATAAGGAGGCAGGAGACATGGTGAACGCTAAAGCACTTGATATAAAGAGATTAAATGGGTAACTTTCTTACTATGACAATAAATTGAGTATAAGTTTATTGAAATTCAATGTCAATAGTTTATTACGTGAGTCCTTTAAAAACACCAATTACTTTTGTTTTATTTATGAAAATCAAAATCAAATAAAAATAAAAACTTTTTAAAATAACAAACTAAATGCATTACCTTATCCATAAATTTAATGATTAAAAGGTAATTATTTAACTCGTCATCAAACTCCACATACTTAAATCATTTCTTATCCTCAAATAATTTTAAAATAGGGTTAATAGGCATTTACTTCCTGCCATATAGCGAGCTCTGATTTATAGCCCTCTAATTTTTTTTCCAAAAACAATCTTGTCATATAAAGATTATGGTTCTTTAAACCTTCTGAGATCTGAGGGGACTTGAACCCATGAACTACTTAATGCATGTAAGAGATGTTATCAGAGATGTTATCAGTGATTCAACTTGAGTGATTCAACTAGATTGTTATGATATGTTTTTCTACTAATATATATATATATATATATATATATATATATATATATATATATATATATATATATATATATATATATATATATATATATATATATATATATATATATATATATATATATATATATATATATATATATAAAAGTATATATTTTTGTTTAAACATAATTTTTTGCCACCCTTCATATTTTAAAAAAAAATGCTATTAATGTCATATATTATTTAAATAGTATGAAATTATTATAAAATACTATGATTTAATTGTTTTATATAATTTGTAGCCTTTAGTGTATATTTTAATTTTTACATATTATATCAATTTTATTTTTACTTACTAACTTTTTTTTTTACATATTAAATTAATAAAGTAAAATTATTAAATAAAATTTCTACATAATAATTTATCTATGTGAGTCCTTTAGAAAACTTTACTTGTATTAGTCCTTTAGAAAAATAAATTAATAAGTAGCAAAACTCCACAACTTTGAGGACAAAGATACTTTTTTTTTTATAAGCAAAAATATTTTCATTGATGAAAGTATATTGTACACTCATACTAACATACAAAGATAAGTCAAAGGGTGGTAGAGAAACACCAAAATCCAACACCATATTAAGGTGGTTACAATAAGAAATCTAGTGGTGCAATGGACCATTCAGGAAGCTGCATGAATATGATTTTTTTGAGAAGATCAAGGCAAAGTCAAGAGATAAATTTGATGTTGAATCAATATCCCTTGCGTGACAATATTCTTCTTTGAAAATCATGGCATTTCGCTTATTAAATGCACCAATATGTGATCATCTACAAGACGCCCTCACAATGTTTTTGAACCTTTCCTTTTAAAGCCTCCAACACGATCATAAAATCCATGATATTATGAATTGGCATAGATGTAAACATACCAATCCAATCCCACATATATTTTCGTACCAATGTCGTGTCTGGATAGTTAAACATCAAATGATCGATTGTTTCCATCTCTCTATAACAAAAAATACATTTGGCCAAGGATGGATCCAAAATGATATTTCTTCTAAGGAGTTGTTGCCTTGTTGGTAGCCTATTTTGCATCAATTTACAACAAAAATCCTTCACCTTTGTTGGGATGCCTTCACTTTTGTTGGGATTTTCATCTTCCATAATTTCCTCGAAGTGGATGCCAACTGATCTTGATGTAGTTGCTGCGCTCGAGCACCTACAAATTGTTGTAACATTGCTTGATAGAAAAAGTGTGATGAACAACTGTCGGCCAGATGAATTGATCTTTATCTAATGAGTTAGGGGAGATTTCTGTTAGTATCATCTTTAAATCATGAAGTTCACTAGCAAGAGTTGGATCCAAGGCAGCATCAAAGTCCTCAACTTGCCAATGCCAAACACCATCTAACCAATCACCACATTGACTTACCTGTCAAGTATCATCTTAATATCTCTAAAAACCCTAGCCGCCTTCTTAGATCAAGCAACTTAAGAACCCCTAATGATATATGAATAGAACTTCAATGACAAGGAAGTCGAGAAAGAGGAGCAACATCCAGATATATGGACAAGTTAAGCCCAAAGTACTTAAGCCCTCCTCGGTCAAAGATCGGGGAGTACTATCTTGTAAAAAAAAACAATAGGAGTTAGAGGGTTAATAGTACCAGAGTCTATAGTACAAGTGCGGAGGTCCTTGGCCTGATATTCTGAAGTTGGATCAGGAAAAAAAAGTCTAAACCCCGTCCTTCCATAGGAAAATCTGTCAACTCTAGCCTCTGACCACCTTCAGGGACTCCCGAAATGGCAGGATCCAAAACATGATTATATAACCGATCAAACAATTAAGAATTAATGCAAGTTCTTTAGAAATAAAAACCTGTCAAGGATTATCACACAAGAAGCAAATAAAGTCTTTAGACTCAAACCTTAAAATTTATGATAAAGAAAATACTTTGGATTTTTAAAAAATAAGTCTGAAAATTGAGTTAAAATTCCCATTTTTGAATTGCAGACTTAGCAACAAGTTACAAACAAATACTATACTAACCAATGTGATTTTCTCTCATACTCATAAACATTACAAAAATTCAAGCACCAAACATTTTAAAGACTTTAATCAGTGTAATAGAAAAGCGTATAAATAAATGCATAATTAATTTCCTTGGATTACCTCCCAATGAACACATAGTTAATGTCATTAGTTTGATGCCGCATCACCCAAGTTTGGGTGGATACTTCATACCTGAATCAATAATAACTTTCTTCTTTGAGCCTGATATCACTTTCTCTTTAATTATTTTGAGTATGTCTAGTCACACCTCCTTCTTCCTTAGCATAATGGGATATGGTAGATTGATTCAATATAGCATGACTTAATTTGACTTCGTTAGCTACTTCTTGGTTCTCTTGAATCATGGTCTCTCACCTACCAATCTTCATTTTACCTTGACCGTAGTTGTTGCATTTTCACATTCCTTTACTCATTCTCTACACCTTGGTTAAGATCAACAATAGGGTTTACCACCGATCTTTGAGTTGGTGGAGTTGGTGATTTTTATTGATTATTTTCTTCAAGTTGATGCATGGCTTCAAAAATATTGAAGATAATTTTATCGTCTAGAAATATTAAAATGATCTCACTTGACTCCAAATTAACGTTTTCTCTCCTAGTTTCCAAGAATGGTCTAAAAATGATGAGATGAACCTTAGAATCTTCATCCATATCAAGAATAATAAAATTAGTAAAAAAACAGGGTCATTAACTTTCACTAACACACCTTTTATTACACCATAAAAGTGTGTAATTGATATGTCTTCTAGTGTAAAATTCATCTTGGAAAGTTTTGCCTCTCTTCCCAATTTTTTCGTCACGAAGAGTGCTATCAGTTTTTTTTTAAAAGAAAAACAATTGAATAAAAACAACTCATCCCAGCATAAGGCATGCATAGGAAGAGAAACACCAATACAACAATACATTACAACACCAACATGAAACAATGGCCTACCAACTAGGCTTGGCAAGTCCCCTAACAAATAACCTGACTGCCAAAAAAACCACCTACCACAAAAAAAATTATATGGACCAAAACCATAAAGAAATAGGAACCCAAGCTATTGCCTTCTATTTCAAGACTGATAAAGCCAATGCGAACGCAACAATAGCGAGAACCAAAAGAAAACCACTAAGGGCCTCCAAGACAACAAGGACCAAAGCTCCGCAGCATGATCCTCCACCAACAAGAACACAAAAAACCAATGAAATCGGAAACAAAACATTTGCAGCTGCAGAAGCTCGCAGGCATGACAACACTACGAGCACAAACTGTGAAATACTAGCAGCACCAACTAAACAACAACAGAATAATGAAAATTAAACATGTGATAAAAATGAATAACCTAATGGAGAGGTGCTACCCCGATCCCACTGAACCTTGGTACCACAAGCTATATCCAACAGATACAAGACTGAATCTGATATGAATTATTGTGCCACAGTAGAAGAGCACCACAATATTGAAACCAAAATACCACCTCAAATAAAATTGCTCCTTGAACGCTACTGCAACTTAACTGATGCACACAAAAAACTCCAAACAGGAAAATAGACCACCACACTCTGAATCGAACTTTAACTATACCCTGAGCACTGCTACCTAAAGATAGGATTAGCCACTACTATGCTGAACCGAAGCCAAAAAACTAGAAACATAGACATATCAAGACAGCCGAAGATTTTTAAACAAATACAACCAATAAAGGTTTCCTATCCAATAACCAAAACATGAAAAGCCAGCGACAAAACGAGCTAAGACATAAGCAGCTAGACGGTCCTACTAACACCTCGTAAACTACCCAAGATGCACAAATAATGCTGGCAGCCATCATAAGACAATCGAAACTCCTTTACAAAGAATTTTTCAATGATGATTTCTTTTCTTCGGATAGCAATATCAAACCTGAACCTCTAGATATTCTACAGGCATGCAAACTGAATTACCAACATTTTTCGATTCAATAAGCTGCCGCCGACCTGCAAGAAGAGGAATGATCCCAGAGCTTAAACCCTTCAAATAATGTGGTTGATTGCATTTCGAACAACCAAAAGCCAAAATAAAATAGCAACATCACCTATGCCAAAAGAACCAACTAAATTACTGTGATTCCCACCAAGGCCAATTGTGACAGCCTCTGGGCACAAACTTTTGATCACACTAGGACTCCCCCACTCCGAGCCACAAACTGAAAATCCATATACCAACAAAATATTATTCTGTAGGACTGCACTGAAGGCAACACACCTCGTGTTGCATCAATGATGAAAAATCAACCAATCACTCCTCCTAATACACGGAACTCCATCAGAAAAAACAACATGCAATCGATACCCCGAAGCAACCAATTACTGATACAAGAGTAATTCGACACCCTAGAACACAAATCCAATAACTGCATCCTCCAGAATCATCAGAGAAACTATTCAAGCAGACTTACTCCACAAGGATGATACACAAGAATGCTAATGCCAAAAAGCGCACTAAACACCACCGCTACACGAAACTAATAATGAGGCTTGGATTCGAGTGCCATTACAGCATGTTGCAACTGAGATACTTATATTTTCCTATTAACGAATTCCAAGAGAGCCTTTGAACATTTTCAAAAATCCGATCAATGGATACAACTTTGTTCTTGAATATAGCATTGTTTCTTGCCTTCCAAATGCTCCATATACACGCGAATCATATCACCCTGATTTTGTTGATTACTTTTCTGCCGGCCCCGATGATGGATTCGAACTGCAAAAGATGGTCCCTGCTAAATCTAGGGAGAGAATAGGAAACACCTAGCCACCTGATAAACTTTTTCCAAATACCTGCGAAATTGGAACACTCGAAAAAATAGGTGATTTATCGGCTCTTCCTCGCCGCACACACCTATGCAATGAATCTTATCTTGACCTATAATACCCCTTCTGGATAAATTATTTTTAGATGGTATTCTATTGTGAAAAAGATGCCATATAAGACACAATATCTTAAGAGGGACCGACTTATTCGAAGCACTAACCAAGCCAAGTTGTTAGCAGGCCTGTCTATTGACCTTAATGACTTATATCTTTCCTTAACAGAGTATACCCCAGAATTATCTATCTCTCATATGTCAACAGAACATGTATCTTTCCACCACAAAGAGCTATGCACATTAAAGACTCTCAATAACTCCTCACTACTGCCATATCTCTCCTGTAATACCTTAAACCAGGGACCATTTCTTTCCTTATTGATTTTCCAAACCCATTTACCTAAAAGAGACCTATTTAATAAATCTAAGTCCTTTATTCCCAGCCCTCCCTCTTCTAAAGGTGTACATATAGTTCCCCATTTGATCCAGTTGATTTTCCTCCCGATTTCGTTACCTCCCCAGAAAAAGTGTTTAAATAAAGATTCAATTTTAGATGTGATACATTAAATAGATTCGGATATACATAGCACAGATTGGAAGCATTAAATAGATTCGGATAGGCATAACATAGATTGGCTTACTAAACTGAATTTCAGATTGGAAGCATTAAATAGATTCGGATAGACATAGCACAAAGGTCTATCGCCCAACCATTTTGATAACCAAAATAAACTCTTACAACCATCACCAATTCTATGAGAAAGATGCTTGATAATATTTCCATCACCTTCCTCACCAAGTAGTGACGTAATGTGCTTCCACCATAAGGATGAGTGTTACGGTGAGAATCAAATATCAGACTATTACTTAACTTGAATCACAAATCATGAAGTTCATCACTGAGTTTTGATTTATCCAAAGGAAAAGGTAAAGATTAAAGAAAATCCTAAGTGCTCTATGTAATAAAAAAGTTAAGAAAATCTAAGGTTCGGGGGTTGGTTAGACCTAGGGAAGGTGCTAGCATCCTAAGTATCTGTAGTACTCTACATAGTTCGGCTAACTACAAAAAGAAAGGAAAAGGATGCTCGCCAAGACTTCATCGTCTTGTGCCTACGTATTCTCATCTGGTATGAGAAATCAGAACAAACGTAGTTCGGCTAACTACGAAAAGAAAGGAAAAGGGTGCTCGCCAATACTTTGTCATCTTATGCCTACGTATTCTCATCTGGTATGAGAAATTAGAGCAAACATAGTTCGGAAAACGAAACCACAGGTTGGTTATGTGTTTTTTATGAGCGACGTTAAGTTCCCATTCCAGCAGTTAGGGTCAATGCCTGTTTGCGGTATAACGGAAAAGTAACGTACTCTTTTATGAAAATAATTTTGAAACAACAATCCTGAAGGATAAAAAAGTTTGAATTTTGTTTGTGGGTTTTAGAGAAGTGAATTGAATTTGTTTGAGATTCACGTTGCACTGAAGACTATGATATATGAACGAATGCATCGCATATCGCCCTCAGACGGGACGTACACTAAAAACTCTAGACAAGTAAGGAGAAATCCCCCGCTCATCATTTCCCGTATGCTTAAGGCTCGTGGCGCAAACGTTCATCGTCTTTATTAAGTGTCTTAGAATTGTTTTGATATGAGAAGAGAAGACTCAAAGGGTGAAAAGAAAACAACTAAAGGAAACTGAAACCCTAATTCATACAAAATGGTCCTAAGGTTAGGATAGAAGGGAAGTCTACCTAATGTTATCATGCAAATGATGGACTTAAGGTTGAGGTCAAAGAAGGAATATCCTAATTGTTATCATGCAAAGGATTGAAATCCTAATGTCTCTCATACTCCTAACTTAATCAGAAATTAAGTGGAACTAGGAATCCTACAGGATCATATGAACAAACACAAGTAAACACCATCCAATTCAATCACAAATGAAAACAAAATTGAAACTTAAACAAGTTTCAAGGAGAAAAAAGAGATGAAGAAGAAAGAAGAAGAATGAAGAAGATGCAAACAAGATGAACAATCATGGAAGTTCAAAGACAAGAGGCATAAAAAAACACACACACATCTTAAACACACAAGGTGAACACCCACATCATGTCAAAACTATAAGGAAGCATTCACATGTTAAACCATATCAAGAGATTTGAAATCAAAACCCAATGGCAAAATAAAGTGCCCACACACATTCAAATGACCTAAACGTCTTACAAGAAGCACTATCAATCACAATTCAAAGTGAAATGAAGTCAAATGATATGATAAACATGTTAGGGAAGTAGAAATATTACATCATATCCAATTCATTTCAATGATCAAAGAAAGAGCACAAAGAACTAAGTCATGCACCACATTCACAAATAAAACAATTGCCATACAAAATAAGCATACAAGACATAACCTTAAAGGAATTGACATGAGATTAGGGCATGAAATAAAGTTCAGGAAGCAACATCAACATTAATATTAAGTCAAATGTTCACTCATGAACACGCAAAGGAAATATCAAGGTTTGAATTCAAAACATGCATCAAGAACAAGTTCATACACCAAAGTCGTTCTCAAAGAAAAGAGATATTCAACAAGAACACAAATGATCAAGTATCAAATCATCATGGTCAGAAACAAGATCAAATGATATGCATCATGTTCAAATTCAAATCAAAAATCAAACTTAAGAAGATACAAACTCAAGTTGAAGCACAAAAGTCAAGCAAACATCTCTCAACTTAACTCATAAAAGACATAAATGATCATGTGAAGCAAATGCGATAAAGTGGTCATGCAATGAACCTCCATACATGAAAACCATAACACATGTCAACCAAAGAATATAAGAATCATCAAACATCCATTGAATCATCCAAGAAATAAACTCAAGAGACTAGGTCAAGACATACACAAAATCATAGTCAAAACAACAACAACTTGATGCACCATCAAAAAATAGAAACACGACCAAATAAAATCCAAGTAGGAATTGAAACTTAATTAATGTGTATTAAGAACCAATGTGCAAAGTATAACAACATGGATTTTATGAAAACATCATCAATTGCATCAAACAAAATCAAGTCTACAACTAGTCTAGCATAGTTCGAGGGCTAAATACAATCAATTAAAAATCAACCAAAAATGAAATATCAAGGCACAAAAATAAAATTCAAACAATCACCAAATATGTGCCAAAACATGGTAAAAAGTTAGGGTTAAAAGTCACAAAGGAAGGTCATGAAACAAGTTCAAATTTCAAAACTAGGTCAAATAAACACCTTATGAAAATAAACAAAATAAAATAATAAAATAAAATAAAAATAAAAATAAAAAATCATGAAAAATGAAATAACATGTCAAGGATTAGAAATGTATTTTTTGTGGATTTTTTAAATGGTTTGAAGTATTAAAAAAGAAAATCAAAATGAAAGTAAAATAAAAATAAGATAAAAGAGAAATGACAAGGCAAGGGGTGAGAAAGTAAAATTGAAACACAAAGAAAAACAATTCAAAAGAAAATGGGCTATAAAACGTGAGGTTTGAAAAGCAGAAGCAGATAAGCCCAAGTCCATTTGTTTCAGCAATTAGTGAAATGCATCATTTCACTAATTGACATGTCCTACATGTCAGATAAAAACGCACACGCAGGCGACACATGCACACCAGCTCAGCGTGGTCAAAATTCAGCCAGGCCGCATCATCTGAACATATTAGACACTGGAGCCCTAGCTCCGACCGTCTTCTCCGGCTACACACACCAGGGTTGCAGATCAGACATCATGAAAACAATCAATCCACAGATCATTTCAAAGGAAAAATCATTGAGAGTTCAAATTTGTGCTTATTTTTCATTAATAACAACTTTAACACCATGAAAACTCAACATGAATATTTGACACTCAAACAAAAAGTCACTTGAATCAAAACAACAAAGCACTAAACACAATCTACCATAGCATACCTCATCAAATCCATCAACAACATGCAAAAAAAACATGTAAGACAAGATAGGAAACGGTTAAAGAAATCTTACCAAATGATGAACTCGGGTAGCCTTCCAACTTGCTCTAAGCTCTAAATAAACACTTTTCTCTGGCTCTATAAGCTCCAAGGAGGAGGATAAGGTCAAAAAAGTAGGAGAAGAAACTTTGAAAACTCAAATTCGAAAAAGAAAAGTTTGAAATGAGAGAGAGAGAGTTTCAATGTTTGGCTGCTGAAGCATGGTGTCTGCCTCTATCCTTTAAGGTTTTTAGGTTTTAACTTGGATGATTTAGGTGGTAAAAAGAAGATTTACAGTGGTTAAAAACTTGTTTGGTGGTTTGGCAAAAAATTGGGGAAATGAAGTATATGATGAGTGGCACAGATTGCTCATGGTTTGTGGTGGTATTGTTGGTTGTTTTGGTGTGTAGCATGAGGCTCAAAATGGAGGGAGTGGAGAGAAAGAGTAGTGAGCAATTTTTATGCACAATATATCTTTTTCTTCTTTTGGAAAGAAAGTTTAAAAATGAGTACATGTAGTATATGGCTTGTTGGTTCCTTTGTAGTAAGATTTATGACACAAAAATGAGTGAGATGATACATGTAAAATGGAATGAATCATGCTGCAATACCAAATCAACATTGTCTCTAAGAAACATAACACGCCATGCCCTTGAAATCAGGTTTATACAACACACTTCCTTTGATCATAACTTGGTGACTTTAGTGTAAAACATTAGTTCTTGTGCTCGATGCAAAGCTAGAACTATAATAAACAATTTTAATGTTAATGGAAACTTGAAACAACCCTTGGATGATCATGAAAATTAGGTTCAAAGTCATGCCTCAAAATCTGTCCCAAGTGACTTAGAAAAATTCTAAGTCATGAACCTTTAACCTCATTAAAACCTCAACTTTGATGCTATACAACTTGAAGACTTTTGATCCAATAAAAGAGTTCCAGTAATGGATAGAAAGCTTGAATAATTATCTTTAAATTTCATGTTCAAATAAAAATGATTAGGAGTCAAGAACTTGGTGAAACGTGCCTTGGGAAGTTGCCTCAAAAATCTGCCTAAAACTTGTCCCACTTGACATCTTTGAAACCCTAACTTTGAGACATCATAACTTGAGTTCTACACATCTAATGGAGGAGTTCTAGCATTCAAAAGAAAGATTAGCAGATGCTCTACAACCTTCATGTTGGAGGAAAAGTCATTTGAAGCTTGCATCATTATGTAAGATAGGCCTGAAAACATGTACTTCAACCTGAATTTCCATACTTAGAAAAATTTCTAAGTGTTGGAATGACAAAACCTCATTTTCTCAACTTTAGCTCTTCATATATCTCAAACTATAGATTTTTTGGACTTAATTTCTTCTACAAACTTGTAGCTCATGATGTCCTCTTTAATTTGATAATAAATTTGCTCTCATTGGATCAAGAATGAGAAAGTTATGGATGTTACAAAATGGCTAGAATTAGGATTTTCTACATTTAGAAAATATTTCAACAAAACCTTAATCCAACCAAACTCCTAATTTTATGTTTCTCCTTGAATTTGATTGTTCCAAACACATGAACATATTTGAGAACACATGGAATATTGTTAAAGAGTATTTGCGGTAGTGTTTTATCGTATCCACAGAGATTGAAGTGAATATATGTGTGTCGTTCAACGGTTTAGTAACTTAAGAATAGGGGGTTTTAAGAATGGTATCAATATTTGTAACAAGAGTTTGCAATAATAAAATTGGAATAAAAATTGGTCTTTAAGTTTGATAAAAGCATGTCAAGATTAGGTTTCGTTAGTCTGTCCTAAATACATTTACCTAATCAAATATGTGAACAAAGTTCTAACCAACATAACCGCGTATCCTCGCAAAAGCGTTCATCTCTAAATCGTTTTCGTGAAAAATATTGTTTCGGCCGTTAAATGATCTCTCTACGTAACACTCGAAACAATAAGCATTAATGATTGATACAAAGCGAATATCAACTTCCAAATCTATCTCTAGCATTTGTTATAGTTGATAAATGAAGATATTAGGTCAAGACTTGGAAAGTTTATCTCTAATAAAAGCCAAATCAAAAATGGACAAATGGTAGAAAATAACTACATCTATATTGAATAATAACTTGTTCACATACAAGAGATTAAGAAGAATACATAAAATCTGAACCAACTACTTCTAACCTTGACACATGAGGGATTTAGCCACTCATTTCCATGATAGCTTGCACAATAAGTTTTGGAAGAAGGTTGATCAACATCTAAGTCGAAGAATTGAGATTGGATGGGAATCCACCTTCTTTTTGGAAAATATTGTCAAGAGATGATGAATAATGAGAGAATGGGTTTCTAGGGCACAAAAATCACTTCTGAAGCAAAAACAAAACAAAAAGATATTTTTACAAAAAGTAGCCCATGCTACTTATAGGAAATGTTACTGAGTTGTCATGCTCGCTAGGCGAGCAGAATGGTTCACCTAGCGAGCCCCAAAATGTTGCACCAGAAGAGCATGTGTCCTGAGGAATCAAACCAGATGAATTTGCAGATGTTCGCTATGCGAAGCCTTCGCTGCTTCACTCGCTACAGCGAATTTTGGTCCTTTTTCCACTGGAGGTGTTTGCTACTTGCTTGTTTTCGCCTAGAGAGCACTTCGCTACCTCCCTCGCCATAGCAAAATTTGATCCTTTTGCTACTGGAAGTGTTCGCTACTTGCTCGCTGGTGCTTCGCCTAGCGAGCACTTCACTACCTCCCTCGCCACAGCGAATTTTGATCTTTTTGGTTCTGTCCAAGTCTGGGAGTGTTCGCTGGAAGCTCGCTGAGTGCTCGCCTAACGAACACTTCGCTACCTTACTCGCAAGTGTTTCGCCTAGCGAGCTTGCTTTTATTTGCTTTCTTTCTTGATTCCTTTGCCATCTTTCTTGTGTCTTCAATTTCTACTCTTTCATGCCTAATTACTGCACAATAACACACAAATTAAAGGTACCAAGATCATTTCACATAATGTTGCGAATCAGTAAAAGCAAGGGCGATTTTAAACACTTTCTCGACAAAAAGGAGTAAAAGATGCCCACATCTAATAGCTCAAATAAGAAAAATTGGGCATCTAAAAAATATGCTTGGTTGACCTTGAAATCCATAACTTTGACCCCATTAAGCCACAATTGACTTTTTTTGATCAGACAAAACCCTAACACCTTTTCCATTGATTGAAGCTCTTATCATGACTTGTGATGATACCTAATACATGTAGAGAACCCTAAAGATGTGTATTGAGCCATGAAACCATGTCTTGCCTAAAGAACTAGCCACAAATGCCTTTTGACCAAAACCCTAATCCAGTTGTTCAAAAGAAAGGAGGAGGTGATCAAAGCTTGTAGTCTTGATTCAACCGGTTGTGAGACATGCCTTGATGATAAGAGGACCTTGGGGCTTGAAAATACCATAATGTTGAAAACAAACCCTTGCTTGAGCTTTGAGAATCAAGCTCTTATTCTTGAGAATTGAACAAGATACCTTGATCCCTTGCCTAGAACTAATGTTATGCACAAATGATAATCCAAAATGATATGAAACATAAGTCAGGAGATTAAGAAAAAGGGTGGGAAACTTTTGGGGTGTTAATCTAATTAGGGTTGGGGAGCTCTTGACTATGGTCAAGGTTTCAAGAGGAGTAAGTATTCATAACCATGATACTTATATAAAGTTAAAAAGCTATCTAAGTCTAAGTTGAAAGACTAACTTGGGTTGACTTTAAAAAAGTCAAAGAGGAAAGTGAGTACTCATAATAATGATACTCACATAGAGTTTTCAAACTCTACACCTAATTCTAAGTTGCAAAGTAAATTGGCTCTAACAAGGCCAAGAAGAGAAGGTAAGTACTTATAACAAAAATACTTATATAGGATTAATAAACCCTAACCTAAGGCTGGGTTAAAGAGGGGAAAGTCACTCTAACAAGGCCAAAAGAATAATCCTAACAAATTCAAGAGGTGAGTAGGAAAACATACTAACTATCCTAAGGTATCACTTACAAGTCAACAGAGAAAAATTTCATTTGGACTTGGGAATAAGCAACTTGTAACAATAGGGAGCTAACATATAAAGCTTAAGCACAAATGATCACAAACAAGGATGGAATGACATTATAATTAAGGCATATGCTAAATCAAATGACTAACTCAATTATATAAACCAATTAACAAGGATAAAGCATTATGATATATCAAGATCTTGTAGTAAACAGACAAAGGCGTAGACATGTAAGAGTATGGAACCCTAATCAACACCAATAATCAAAGTATCAAAACTAAATGGACCAAGTAAGATAACAATCAAGGAAGGTCAGTAGCTACATTAAGTTATGTTCAACATACTCAAATGGTTAAAAAAGATCACAAACATATCAAACATACACCCAAACATAAGCATACTAGCTACAAACAAGCTCACACAAAGATAAGTGCAAAGATGTGTCAAAACATGGAAGTCACAACTCAAAAACCAAATGGGAAGTAGCATACACACCATATACAAATCACATAGAGCATCATAATGTCAAGGAAAGCACTAGCAAGGATCAATCATGAGATGAACAAAGCAATAAACAAGGATCAAATCCAAACTAATCACAAAAGGGCTCAAGCACTCAAGACATGTAAAGAAGATTGAGTAGACAAGAAAACATACTTGAAACCATGAAGTCAGAAGTCAAAACATGTCATTTAAGTCACTAAAAAATCAACAATCATCAAGAAGACTTACACAAGAAACATGCCTAAAAATTAGGTCAAGACAAATACCAAAACATGTTCAAAATAAACTCTAATTTGGTGCATCAATAAAAAAATATTAAAATGGCCAAATAAAATAAAACTAAAGGCTCTAACGTATGTCCATACATTCAATAATATGTGTGCAAAATATCACTAAACGATTGGCACAAAAACTCATTCAAAATCAGCTAACAAACTCATGGTATCAAAATAATCAAGTCTTAACGAAACCAAACCAAAAGCAAAACAAACAACATCATTAATAACCAACAAAAATATCCAAATATCCTCCATTCATACATTACAAGTTGACAAAAAAATCAGCACTAAAAGACATGTGAAAGACATTCAAATAAAATCCCTAAATTTGAGGGTATTTTAGTAAACACCTCAAACTAAATAATTTAAATAAAATAGTAAAATAATTAATAAAAATAAAATAAATTTATTAAAAATAATTTAAGACATAAATGCATCTAAATATATTTTTTGTTAATTTTTTTAGTAAGAAGAAAATATTATAAAACAACAAAATGAAATAATAAGAGAAATAAAAGAAAATAAGAGGATGGACAAAGGGTGTGTAGTCAGTACCTATTACTGAAGAGAAAGCCTTGATGGGAACTAGTGGGGATGGCGAAAGCAAGCCTTCCTAGGCTCACATCAACAAGGGCGTATGGATTCCATGGGGAGAGTCTATTGAAACTCTCCCGTGCACCCTAACTCACCACCATCATATCTAAAGACTAACCCAAACACACGCTAATGATAGAAGGAACACCGTGAGGCTCAAAATGGCATGGGTACACTGGATCATACTAGATGGCCTGATGATGATGGATCTAATGGCCACGACGGTGACACGTGTCACCGTCGTCTAAAAAAATTCCAAAATAAATAAGCACGGTGGATTTTGGGAATGATTAATCATAAAATAAAATATAACAAGACGCTCCATCAGAAGAGACAAGCCTCACATTTTCAAGTCCTCTCTCTGAAAAAATGGCCTCGTCAGAAACCTTAATAAGTCGTTAGAGAAGAAGACTCACGGCGGAAACCGCCATCTTCTCCGGCGAGGATCCCTCATTCGGTCATGAATCCAACACAAACCCTCACTCTTTTTCTCTCCTAAACCCGAATCTGAAGTCGATTTAATAAAAAAACTTACTCAAAACCTCAAATCACCATCATTCCCAACCTAAACCCTAAGTTTAGACAAAACCAAAACCAATCGAAACGAAGCGAAAACGAGAACATGCTCTAGCAGAACAAAATAAAATAAAACAAAACAAAACAAGATGCTCTCAGAGGATCAATTATCAGCAAATATTAAAGAAGAATGGAGTTTTGAAGGATACCCCTTGAATACTACCTTCAGACAAGCCCTTGAGCGCGATTTTCAGGTGATATTGCTTCGACTTCCTTCCTCTTTCGTGCCTGAACTTTCCTTCAAATTTCCTCTTTGTATTCTATTTATCCTTTTGTCTGAATGAAATTCCTTTGAGAGTTTTTTTCTTTTTTATGTGATTGTTGTGTTAGAACAAGTGAGTCTTCCTTAGCAGTACCATCTCCTTTTTATTTCAAAAAAAAACTCCCTTTCTTCCAACAATCTTAGGCTATCTTATACACAATTAAACTGAATTCTGCTCTAACAATTTAGTGTCTCTTTCCATTTTTTGTGTTAATATTTTCTCCTATTGATTTGTAATCTTCAAATCCTTCCTTTTTTGTGAATTTTTACCTGTGGTGTATTGTCCATTTCACCCTGACATTCTGCATTAATTCTGGAATTATTGTCTTGTTCTGAAATTGGGCTTTATGATGAATTATTATGAACTTCTCTGCACCACTGTAATATATGTCTTGTTGTAAAATTAGGCTATGTGACACATAAATTTTTGTTTACATGTGGTGATGATTCAAATGGGATGGTTTTGTCTTGTACTTTGATTTCAATTGACATGGTTTGAATTGGATTTGATTAAACTTGGTTTTGGTTCTTGAATTAGAATGGTATGAAGATTATGACATTGTGGTTTAGGAATTTGTGATGTAGTCCTGAAAAAAACTTGGCTCGATGGTTTAGGATGAATTTGATTTTGTATGAAAATTGAAATTTGTTTCGATTGGTGTGGCTTTATGAAATTGAATGTGATTTTGGTTATGGTTATGAATGGGAATGAGTTTGTTTTTTGAATTTTTGTGTAGGTTAGAAGATGATGATAAACGCGGAGGTGGTCGTAAGGGTGAGGGCATTTGAGAAATATGAAGATCATGATGAAGACTTGTAAATGTATCTCAATTTGAGTTTTTTTGGAATCGTAATGACATGTATCTCAATTTGAACCAATTTAAATTCACACCACTTAAGAACTTGTACCCATTGTATTCGCACAATGATTGTTGAGTTTGAATTAGAATTTGAAAGAAATTGGAACACAAAACTTGATCATGAAATTGAAAAATGGTCATGAGAATGAATTAGGAGGGAAATGGAGTTTGAAACAAATTGGAAAATGGAAATATAATGGAATAGGAATCTTGGGGTAGAACATGGAAAAAAGGAATGAATTTGAAACTTATAACAAACTAGATGACAAACAACAACAAGGGTGAATCCTAATTCAATATTAGCACCAAAACTTCTAAAGATTAAAATCCCCAATGTCTTAGAGAAGATATTCTCACAATCAAATTATGAGACCTTAGTTCTCTATAGCCAACTCTCGAATGCTGGTTTCAACACCCCCATCCCTTTTTGCAAGTAGTCTTGATCCTTTAACGTTTCTTAATCAAACTCTATGAGATCACAAAATATGACTTGAAATGTTCATAGTTGACAAAAAAACTCTAAAGTTGACTTTTGTGTGGCCATCAATTGACCCTTTGACCAAATGAATTCAAACCTCTCAATCTACTTAGGATACCTTTGAAATGAATTATGGTGAACCAAAAGCTATCTTAGGAACCCTTGAAATATGTGAGGGCTTGCATGGTTGATTCCTTCTTCAAATCTTGATTAATCAGGGCTTTCACTTTCTTCTACAAAACCCTAATTTCATAAAGAAACCAAACAAAAAAGACTAGATGAACTTGGTAGTTCATGCATGAATGATTGTCTTAAAATGCTTATGCGAATGATGATGACATCTAAGAGGTAAATTTTGGGGAATGACATTTGCCCCTATTTAAATATCTTTACCGTATGACATGAGTGATAACAATCCTCATGAAATCAAGGTTAAAGGTATTTAAATATAGCAAATCAATTTTTTTTCCCTTAGATGCAATGATATGCTAAGAACAAAAGAAACTGTGAGAATGTTGACATGTTGTGAACTCTAGCGTGGCGATATGATGGTATGATGATGCACAATGCAGACAGGGATAAAAGCAAAAAGGGTAAAGGTCAACAACCAAAGGTAATAACCCACTGGGGATGGCCAAAACAATGGGGAACAAAAATAAAAGGGGAAA
Source organism: Lathyrus sativus (assembly GCA_963859935.3). NCBI lineage: Eukaryota > Viridiplantae > Streptophyta > Magnoliopsida > Fabales > Fabaceae > Lathyrus > Lathyrus sativus. The sequence goes on from OZ012735.1 coordinate 825,184,549, forward strand.
TCTAAAGTGATCACACAATAGGTTCAAACATGACTAGGTGATACTTTAGAAGCAAAAATCCTCATTGGAGATAGAACCAAGACAGTCGGTCTCCACTGGGGAATATTCAAAGTAATTAATCAATAGGTTCAGACATGACCGGGTGATACGCTAGAACAACAGGTAAACAGACGAGCTCTTTATTGAGGATAGAACCAGAAAGAGAAGCAAGCAAAAACAAGAAATGATCTTCTAACAAGAGATCAAATAAATTGAGAAATGATCTTCTGACAAGAGATCAGACAAACATTGGAATTTCACAAGGGAATAAACATACAAATTTTTGAAAATTCTTTAAAATGAAGAGTTCAAACGGGATCTTCAAGAACGTTAGGAAGAGACAAGGTAATTACAAACTCTGTAAGCACCAAATGAGTTGGACTTAGACCAAAAGCGAGGGTAACAACTGGCTTTTGCCAGGTTGATGCCAGTAACTACTGGACTTTCAAGGGGTATTGGTGACAACCAAATTTCCGGTACCAAACAAAGTTTGATAAGGGTGTCAAGATCAATTAAACTTTAGGTATCAATAACAATTGGACCTCTAAAGCAATACCAGTGACAATTGGATTTTAAACAATGCTAGTAACAATCAGACCTAAAAAGGGTCTGGTGACGACCAAACAAGCAATACCAATAAGAATTGGATTTTAAACAATGCTAGTATCAACCGTACTTGAAAAGGGACTGGTGACGACCAAACAAGCAATACCAATAATAATTAGATTTCAAACAATTCTAGTAACAACTGGACTTTAAAGAAGGGGCTGGTGACGACCAGATTATCAAAACCAGTAACAATTGGATTTAGAAGATTCTAGTAACAACTGGACTTAAGGATACAAATAAAAATTGTATTTTAAATAATGCCAGAAACAACTGGACTTTATAGGGATATCGGTAACAACCAAGTGAACAGAAACTGATAACGGTAATCTTGAAAGTGCCAATGACAATTTGACTTGCAAACAAAGGTGTTAATAACAACTAACTTCTCAAAAATACTGGTGACAACCAGACAAACAATACCAAAAAGGGAACTATTAACACTAGACTTTAAAGGAGAAATTGGTAACTACCAGACAAACAATACCAATAACGATTGGATTTGCAAAGTGTGTCAATAACAATTGGACTATCAACAGAGATTTCTAGTAACAACTAGACTTTAAATATATGGTAACAACCCGATTCAACAATAAAAATGACGATTGGGTTATAAAACAGAGATGCTAGTGACAACTAGGCTTCAAGAGGATACATGTAACAACCAAAGTTCAACAAAATGCCAGTGACAACTGGACTTAGGTAGGAAATTGGTGAAAACCAACGATCTCAATAGAGGTTCCAGTTATAACTGGGCTTGGGGAATCAATCGGTGACAACCAAAGATCTTAACAAAGATGCCAGTCACAAATAGACATAAGAGCCAAGGGAAACAGCCAACAACCAACTTTCATATGTCATGATGCAGATGCTCAATGATATGCAAGAGCCGACTCTAAAGAGAGACAAAGAACTTGGAGACTCAAGGGGAAATAGATAAACTTATCCACTCCACAGGGGAACAAAGAGTCACACTGAATCTAGGAAACAAAAGGAATCCAGAGGTTCACTGGGAAATACACCCACTTCACTTGGGGAAGTATGAATCCATGGTGGCTTGCTAGGGAAAAATAATATAACTTCTATGAGAACAAAAGTGGAACTCCACTGAGGATAAAATCTTCAACATTCAGACATGTATCACATGGAGGGTACTGGGGAGATTCTCTTTAGTCTTGGTAACCACACACGACCAAAGAATCAATTCAAAGAGGTATTCTCAAGTAAATGCTTCAATGGGGAATTTGTTGGAATAGTCTAACAGTGCTTCTGTCACCTCAAGTCTTCCTGGAGAACATGTGATTTCCACTAAATCATTCCACAAGCCAAAGCAAATTTATGTCTTTCATTATGTTTTCAAAAACTGTTTCTAATTCAAAACTTTCCGCTTTCACAGTCATTATTAAAAAATAAATGACATTTTGCATAACAAGGAAAATTAAAGTAAACAGTAAATGACAAAAATTGAACGGTCCAAAATCTGATTTTATTCAAGAATGGTAGCTCGCAAATGGAAAATCTCCATGGAACATTACAATTTGAAAATGGCAATAGGGAAAGGTTACATTGAATCCAATGACAACTACTAGCCCTAATAACTAAGAATCCCCAAAACCTTGCTTATGACGAGAGTGGCTGGACTGGACTTCTGCTTGGATCCTCTATAATGGTGACAACCAATCTGATGCAGTGAAATGTCTTTTTCCCCTAACTTTTGCCTGGATTGCCTTTTCTGGTTTTCAATCCACCAGGATGCTCATTTTTGCCTAAGATTCCCTTTCAGGTTTACAACTTAGCGAGCTCTTATTTTTTATTTTCATCCCTAATTTTTGCCTAAATATGCTTTATAGGTTTTGACCCACTGGGATACCCATTTTTTTCCTAAGCCGCCTTTCCAGGTTTTTGACTTAGCGATTTTTTTAGGTATAATATTTTCTTACTGCATCATTATTCATAGGGTGTGTATGTTGTTCACCATCCATCATTGTGAGAATTAGTGAGCCTCTTGATAACACTGTCTTCACCACAAACTAGCCTTCATAGTTGGGTGCCCATTTTCTGTGCATATCCTTATGAACTGGAAAGATCTTCTTGAGTACAAATTCTCCTTCTCAAAATTCCCGGATACAGACCTTATTGTCGAACGCTCTTTTGATCCTCCTTTGATACAACTGACCATGACACATCGTAGTCATCCACTTCTCATCAATAAGGTTCAGTTAATCAAATCTTTCTTGAACCTATTCTGCCTCATCAAGCTTGGTCTTCATCAGGACCCTCAGAGATGGTATCTCAACTTCAACGGGAAGAACTACATCCATCCCATATACCAAAGAAAGTGGGGTTGCCCTTGTCAAAGCTCGAACAAATGTTCTATATCCATGCAAGGTAAATGGCAACATTTCATGCCAATCCTTATAGGTCTTCACCATTTTCTGCAGAACCTTCTTGATATTTTTATGTGCAGCTTCAATAACTCCATTCGTCTTTGGACATTAGGGAAAAGAGTTGTGGTGCTCAATCTTGAAACTTTCACACAACTCCTTCATTGTCTTGTTGTTCAAATTAGTCCCATTACATGTTATGATTCTACTCGGGATTCTATAACGACAGATGATTTCCTTCTTGATGAAATGGGAAACCGCTTGGTTACGTTGGTATATGATATAACTACAACCCGTTTTGTGAAATAAGCAATAGCCACCAATATGAATTAATGACTGTTGAAAGCCATAGGTTCGATTGTCCCAATCATGTCAATGCCCCACATTGAGAAAAGCCAAGGCGATGACAACACGTTTAGCAAAATTAGAGGTACATGCACCTTGTCGGCATAAATTTGACATTTATGGCATTTTATGGCATATTGGATGCAATCATATTCCATGGTTAACCAGTAATAACCAGCTCTCAAAATCTTTTTGGACATGGCATAGCCGTTGGCGTGAGTGCCAAACGATCCTTCGTGAATATCCTGAATCAACAAGTCTATTTCTCGTTTGTCAACACATCTAAGCAAAAACATGTCGTGATTTCTTTTGTAAAGCACATCATTACTGAGAAAGAATTTGGACGCCAATCTCCTTAGGGTCTTTTTATCAAGAGTTGTAGCGTTAGCTGGATATTCCTGATTTTGCAGATAATTCCTGATATCATAGAACCATGGCTTCCCATTAGTTTCTTGATTCACCACTTGACAATAGGCAGGCTTAGTCTTCCTTTCAATTTAGATAAGCGGCCCTTCATTAACAAATCTGACCTTCTACATCGAGGCTAGCATAGCCAAGGCATCAGCTATATGGTTTTCCGACCTTAGAACATGAAGGAAAGTGATCTCATTAAAGTATTGGATCAACTTCACAATGTAAGAACGGTATATAATCAACTTTTTGTCACAGGTTTCCCAATCACCCTTGACTTGATAAATTACCAAAGTCGAATCTCCACTGACTTCAAGGATCTTAATTCGGAGATCAATGACTGCTTCAATACCCAGAATGCGCACTTCATATTTGACGATGTTGTTTCTACATTCAAACCATAGTCTCGTTGTGAACGGAGTGTAACCACCATCAAGATTCATCAAAACAGCCCCTATACCATGTCCACTGTAATTGGAGGAACCATCAAACATCATCTTCCAACAGGAACTTGGCTCGGGACCTTCATCAAGACCTGGTTCTTCACAGTTTTTTACCACTATGATATATTTATCCAAAAAATCAAACTTTAGAGGTTCATAATATTCAACAGGCTGATTAGTAAGGTAATCTGAGAAGATACTCCCTTTGATTAATTTCTGGGTGACATATTGGATATCATACTCGGATAACAACATATGCCAACTGGTGAGTCTCCCAGTCTGAGCAGACTTCTCAAAAATATACTTTATTGGATCCATTTACGAGATCAACATAGTAGTATGACAAATCAAATATTGCCGCAGACGCTTAGCAGTCCATGCTAAAGCACAACAAGTCTTCTCTAAAAGTGAGTAACGAATTTTACAATCAGTGAATTTCTTACTTAAGTATTAAATGGCATGCTTCTTATGTCCAGACTCATCGTGTTGGTCCAACATATAACCCATTGATCCGTCGAGTACAATCAGATACATGTAGAGTGGTTTTCCTGGGACAGGCCGGATCAATATAGGAGGTTCTTGTAGGTAACCTTTAATCATGTCGAAGGCTTGCTAACAATAAGAATCCAATCAATGGTCTGATCCTTATGAAGCAAATTGAAAATAGGTTCACATGTGGAATTCATATTGGAAATAAATTTGGAAATGTAATTCAGGCGTCCAAGAAAGCCTCTGACTTGTTTCTCAGTTTGTGGAGGTGGCATTTCTTGAATAGCTCGCACTTTATCAGGGTCCACCTCGATTCCTCATTGACTAACGATAAAACCAAGTAGTTTTCAAGATCTAACACCAAAGGTACACTTTGCAGGGTTCAGCCTCAACTGACACTTCCTGATTCGTTCAAATAATTTCAACAGATGATCCAAGTGATCCTCTTCACTTTGAGACTTGGCAATCATATCATCGACGTACACTTTAATCTCTTTGTGCATCATGTCGTGAAAAAGAGTGACTGTTTCCCTTTTATATGTTGCCCCTGTGTTCTTCAGATTGAAGGGCATAACCTTATAACAAAAGGTTCCCTAAGGAGTAATAAATGCAGTTTTTCCATATCATCAGAATGCATCTTGATCTGGTTATAACTAGAGAAACCATCAATGAATGAGAAAAATGCAAAGCGGGCGATAATGTCCACAAGAGTGTCAATATGTGGCAGAGGGAAATCATCTTTTGGACTCGCCTTGCTCAAATCCCTATAATCAACACACATTCTAACTTTACCGTCTTTCTTTGGCACAGGCACAATGTTGGTCAACCACTCAGGATACTTTGATATTGTCAAAAAACCTGCATCGAGCTATCTTTTAACTTTATCATGAATCTTCAGAGCCATATCTGGTCTAGTCCTTCGGAGATTTTGTTTCACAGGCGGGCATTCTGGTCGGAGTGGAAATTTATGAACCATTATTTTTGTGTCTAAAATGGGCATATCCTGATACGACCGTGTAAACACATAAACATACTCTTCTAGAAGCTTCACCTATTTTTGTCTGATCTACCCCAAGTGTAGTACAAATCTTGACCTCTTTTTTTCTTCCTCAGTGCCAAGATTAATGACATCCACTTTCTTCTTATGTGGTTGAAGATCTATATACTCATACTCAACCATTTTTGCCAATTCATCTGGAATCTCATAATCTTCGTCATCCTCATCTTTAGCTTGGTAGATGGGTGAACCAAAGTTAGGAGTGAAAACATGGTCATTAGATTCAATAGGGTTTGGGTTGGTTTTGCATGTTTTTGAATGATTTAATTTATTAAAAGCACAAATACAAATGCAAATGAAAAAAGTTTTTGGTAGTTTTGAAAGATTGCCATTTTCTTTTTAAAAGTAAAATAAATAAAAAAACAGTAAATGAAACAATGAGAATTTAACAAAATGTATCCGTTGATTATAACGATTTTGAAAGCATGAGGGCTCTACAAAATAATATGATAGCTTTGGGCATAGCTATGGAATTTTGAAAACAAAAAAGACAACACATTACTTTGGCAAAGGAATAATTATTGGGATCTCTATCGCTTCCCAATTGTCTAATGCAGCATCACACTGAAACACCAAATGGCTACATCTTCACCTTCAATGTCTTTATCAACAACGTTGACTTGGAAGCCTCCACTATTGAATACCTCTTGGATAGTCTTCGGACGTCCTTTAGCAGAGGTTGATACTCCATTATGAGTTGGTTTGTAACCCAACCCATGGTGATCCAGCTTCGTCTTCACTTCAATGATCTCTCCCTAGCCTTCAGGAGTTCCTTCCTCGACAGTTGTCCTTATACTCTGAACGGATGAAAAAGATGGACCACTTTTAACCACCGGTTCTTTGATTTCCAACAAAATAACATTGGCTATCTCGAGTTCTTGGAAAGAAGTTTCCAACGCATCCTTGTCAATCTTGATATATTTGAATGAAGAAAGATTAATCACCATTAAATCTTCTTCCCCGTGAACGATTACCAACTTGTCATTGACAACAAACTTCATCTTCTGATGTAATGTGGAAGTTACAGCACCTGCAACATGGATCCACGATCTTCCCAACAAACAGCTGTAAGTTGGGTTAATATCCATCTCTTGGATCATGATATCAAATACATGTGGCCTAATTAAAATTGGCAGTTCCACTTCCCCAATTACAGTTCTTCGAGAGCCATCAAAAGTTTTGACAATCAATAACGTGGGTCTCATTTCTGCCCCTTTGTATGCAAGCTTTGCAAGTGTTCTCTTGGGCAGAACATTCAAAGATGAACCTATATCAACCAATACTCTATCCAGAGCATCCTCTTGACATCTTGTAGACAAATACAACATACAGTTGTGATTTAAACCTTCTCTTGGTAACTCTTCATTACTGAAGCTAAGGGTGTTACAAAAAGTTATGTTCGCAATTATAGTATCAAATTGGCCGACTGCAATGTCTTTAGTAACGTGGGCTTGAGCCAATAGATTCCTTAAAGCAACTCTATGAGCAGGAGAGTTCATCAAGAGAGACAGGATGAATATTTTTGATGGTGTCTGGTGAAGTTGGTCAATAACCTTATAGTCACTTTTTCTGATGATTCTCAAGAATTCTTCATCTTCATCATTCAAAACTACATCTTTATCCTTAGTAGGTAAATCATCAATAGTTTCCTTTAGGGAAACTTCATTCACTCTAGGCTGATAGATATGACCACTACGAGTCATCTTGCTTGCCCCAACAATATTTGTCACATCTTCGTGAACACTCTTCACATCTTCTTTCTAAACGACCTTCCCAGATTCTTGATCAATTACTGTTACACCATACTTCCATGACACAACTTTAGTATCTTTGAAGTGGAATGGATTGGGTTTCGGAATGATCACATGTCTTGGTTGACTGACAGGTGGATCAACAGGCTTTGCTATGTTAAAAATTGGCTTCGGCACATTGAGAACAGGCTTTGCAGAACTCGATTCAGGCAAGTTGAATATTGACACTTTACCATTCAACTTAGGTAAATTAAAGATGGGTTCAATCACTAACACCTCATCTTTCTTCACCTTGCTACCCACTTGCAGGAATCCACTATCAATCAAATTCTGAATATCTTTATGAACCAACAAACATCCTTTAGGGTCACTAGCAGAATCTTCACATTCTGAATGACAGTCTTTAATCAAACCATCCTCTACCAACTTCGTATGAAAAGCTTGGAGCGGGGTTCTAATCTCATCAACATCAAGAATCAAATTCTAATCAAATACATCTTCAACAACATTAGTTGTTCTATGGGTGGGCAAAGGATTGTTCTTAACATTAGGCTGAGAGTCACCAAAAGATAGAATCTTCTTCTCCATCAATTCCATTACAATATGCTTCAAGGAAAGGCACCCTTCTAAATCATGGCCTGGTGCACCCTTGCGAAACAGGCAATGAGCGCTTGGGTTGTAAAAATGTGGAAGAGGATCAGGAGGCGGACCCAAAGGCCTTGTAGTTATCAAAACTTGCTGCACTAATGAAGGGTACAACTCGGTGTAGGTCATCGGGATAGGAGGAATAGGAGGTTTTCCACCCTGTCTTCTGTGCGAAACATTCTGGCGAGGAGCCTATGTTCTTTATTGTTGTTGATATGCAGGAGCGTTGGGCGCTTGTTGATAGGTTGGTTGTTGTTGAGCCAGCTAGTAAACAGGTGCTTGTGGTACAGGTGGATACGCAGGAGCTTGATTATTGAACATAAGGGTGACATCGACCACATATGGTTGTTGAGGGTACTGAACAGGATAAACAGGATGTTGAACATAACTCTGTTGTATTTGTTGTTGACGCTTCCAAGACTGATTCGGCCTTTTTCTTGACATCACAACATAGGTTTCTCCCTCTTTTCTCTTATGGAAATTGTTGGAGAACTTCTTTGCATTATTATTGCTGCTGCTTGAGCTACCAGCTCCACTAGTCATCTTTCCATTCTTCATACCAAGCTCGACTTTAACTCCCACAGCCACAATATCAGAGAAGTTAGCAGACACACTACTGATCAACCTTTCAAAGAACTTTGGTCTCACAGTATCAATAAACCAATCAGCTAGCTCGTTTTCAATTAATGTTGGCTTTACCTGCAAAGTCGTTTCTCTCCAATGTTGCACGTATTCTTTAAATGACTACGAGTTCTTCGGGGACATACTCAAAAGTTGTCTTCTGTCTGGAGTACGATTCATATTATACTTGTAATGCTTAATGAAGGCATCTGACAAGTATTGGAAGTTGTGGATACGAGATTGATCCAGACTTAGGTACCATTCATCAAAGGCACCTTTCAGGCTATCCTGAAAGCAATGAGTCATCAGCTTGTCATTGTTAACATACGCAACCATTTTTCTGTAATATATGACTAGATGAGTTCTAGGGAAAGTGGCACCCTCATATTGGTCGAAACTCGGAGTCTTGAACTTCGGCAAAATAACCAACCTAGATACTAAACACATCTCTCTTGCATCAGCCTCAAATACCTGATTACCTTCCATGGCTCTCAATCTTTTATTGATAGTTTCAAAATTTTCTTTCAGCCTTTCATGGCTCCCATCCCCCTCTTCAGATATGTCGGGAATGTCGTAGACCTAATATGGAACATGGAATACATAACACGCTTGCATTTTCACAACAGCGGGTGTGAAGGTAGGAATTGCTTGAGGAACTTCAGATGTCAGAGGAACAGTCTGTTGAAGCAACGGTTGAGTAGCTTGCACTGTAAATATTGGTGGTACAAAACCAAAAGAAAGACGATAAGGAGGCACACTGGTAGCAGCTGTTACATGTGCAGGTTCTACTGCTGTGTTGACAATATCAAAAACCACGGTTTTCTGGGTGTCCATCTTTGCACGCATAACTTGCAATATCTCCATAATCTTTCCTACACTCCCTCGTAGCTCTTCCAACTCATCACTAACTCTTTCAATCTTTTAATTTTTCTCTACCATTCTTCTATGATCTTGGGCCCAAGTTTTGTAAGGGTGTAGATTATTCAGTATGAACAGCTGGACACGAGACAACGAGATGAGCCACAACATAAGAAATGCATATGTAATGCTCATGAATGCATGAAAATGCAAAATGAAACAAAACATTCAAAGAACCCAAAATTATGTTTACAAACATTATAATAATAGAGAATACAACTTATAATAAAAGCAACATTTCCATTAATCAATAATTGTAAGTTTTACAAAGCATTCAATATATATTCAAGAGCCAAATTACAAAGAGAAATAAAATAAAAGACAAACAACATAATAAAGAAACTAGGAGTCTAATCCTTTTGACAAAATGATCCTCCTTCTCCATGTGCTCCCTTTATAAGCTCGTCAATCCTTTCTTGCATCTTTGCCTTTTCCATGATAAGCTTATCCACATAAAGCTTCCACGCCACAAAAGTCAGAGGCATGCTAGAGCTAGCAGCTGGTACTGGAGATGCACGAGAGGGAAATAAACCCTCCTATGCCTTCCTCTTCGTTGCGAACTCTTCTTCTTCCTTCTGATGGTGAAGTCTTTGGAGCTCTTCATTTTCTCGACTGAACATGAAGTATTTGTTCATCCAAGCCTTTCTTTCCTTTTTCACCATAGATAAGTTAATCTTCAACTTCTCTTCCTCACTCATAAAAATGAGAGTTGGATCTATAGGAGCCATATGGATTGGCTCATGATAAACGTAGGGAATGTTTAGCTTAATGGCCCTCTCTTAAACCCACAACAGATACGGTTTCAAAACAGTTCAATCAGGGTACCCCAAGGCAGTCATTCTCTTTCGTCAAATATCCAAGCTCACAACGAGAAAGGACACGGTTGTAGCTGATGCATCATTTAGTGCCAAGAAGAGGCGTGTTAGGGAACTCCCCACATCTATAGATCATGAAGACTCCCCCATATATTAGATCATACCATACAATATCTAAATGAGTGAGTGACATGCTTTTCTTAGACCACATCAAACCATCCTTCAAGTCCCAAAAGGTTGCTGACATCGGCAAGCGCGAAATAAACCACTTGTAGAGGAGTGTAGCACAACAAGTGATTTCGCCCCTCCACTGGAGTTCCTCAAATGAATCGAGTGATAAGCATCTACCAAAAGGGTGAGGATTGGATTCTTAAGCAAGAATATCCTAATTGCATCCATATCAACAAAGTCATCATCAATGTTTGGGAACAAAAACAACCCATAGATCAACAGAGCGAGAATAACTTCAAAAGCTTTTTGATTCTTCTTGTCAGGAGGATGTTGAGTTTTCTCTATTAGGAACTTGGCAATCACACCAGGGGTCCCTCCCTTGGTGGTCATGTTGTTTTAAACCTCAGATAACTTCAGGAGCGTTGCTTCAACAATTTCTTTCTTACTTGGTATATCTTCCAGCCCAGAGAATAGTGGACGAGAAGTGATATGGAGCTCCATCAAAGCTAAGTATTCCTCTAAAGTAGGTAGCAAATAATATTCTGGAAAGGTGAAACAATGATACACTGAATCGTAGAACTGAACCAAGGTAGCCAACAAGCCATCTACCATGTTAACCTTCAACAGTGGTAAACGTTTTCCATACTTGTCTTTGAATCCCAAAGGGTTTTCTACACGGCCTCCTAGTTTCTTCAAGATTTCTAGTTTCTGACTCTTGAACGTGTACTTTTGGGTTCTCTTCCTCCCAAAATCTATATTATAAAGTCTGTAAAACAAATTTCAAGTTCCTTGAATGGGTTAGAAAAGATGCATGAATGGAATGGATGCATGGATGTATGTATGCACAAACACAGGTAAACGCGTATTCACAAATACACATATATGCACATAGACAAAGACCCTAGGTTTGAGAATCATTGACGTGGAGCCAATGGTCTACCCAACCCAGAGGTGTGTACTAGGTTTTTTCATCTATGCAGAACAGGTGTAACACCCTAATTTTTGACCTTAAGATCCTACCTCCTTGTGCATTTTTTGTGCATATCATTTTTAGTCAATCTTTCGTTAGCTAACCATTTTAACCAGTTTGTTTATTTTGTAGCGTGAAGTTAGTTTGTTGTTGGAAGTTCAGGAAATCATGGAAGCTTTACATGTACCTCTTATCTCCTGCAGACTCCTCAATCAATACAAGGCCATCTCCTTCAAAATTCCGCAAGGTTTCTTCCAGAGGGTGTTAAGTCTAATGTCTATTTTGACCTCGGGCAAAATCATGGTGTACGGTACTATAAGAGGATTTCATCAAGGTCAAGATGCTCCTATCAAGAGGAATGTGATGTCCCATTCTTGAATTCATTATTTTTTTAATAAGAATTATTTGAATTGCACTATGAAGTTTCAAGAGGCCGAATTATGAAGGATTTCTGTATGATGTGTTTTAAGTCTAATTTTAAGATTTGAGAATGAATCTCAAAGTTGATATGATGCATGACCATTCAAAACTCAATTTCAAGATCCAGAACTCTCATGCCATAAATCTTCACGAGTTTGAGTACAAAATTTGAATTAAATTACAAAACAATATTCTTTGTTTGGGATTACATTGGAATTTATAGCAAAAGTGTTTACAAAAACAAAACTTGTCCATGATTTTTGAATAAGCTTCTTGGAGATCCGCAGCCAGCAAGTACGCTCGAATTTTTGGTGATGTTTTCTTCATCACGTACAACAGACCTGGAAAATGAAAACAATCTATATCATAAATTAAATCATAAACAAGAAAAAACGAAAATTTGTAAGCCCTCAGATTCAAGATCATCATCAGGTTTCTTTTACAATCCGGAAGGGCAACAATGATTTGCTACCAAACTCTCATCATCAAATAGCCCAAAACGGAAATAGAAATAACATCAATAACCAAGAAACGAAATGGAATATTTCAAATCCTTTCCATAAACGAAAATGACAGCAAAATACAACCATCAAAAGCCCAAATCGAAAATGGAAGATCCAAAAACGAGAATGGAAAGAAAGTAACCGCTTCATCAAATTCTAAAACAAATAAAAAAAAACTTTCCAAAATGAGCTTCAACAAGATCAAACGAAAACGGAAGGTCCTTTAAGGACTGTTTTCAAATCGTTTTGAAAAATGTTATAAAAGGGCGAAAGAAGTTCAAAAGAGAGGGGATCGGGAAGAAATCGAAAAATAACAAAAGGCTCAGAGAAAAACTCATCATAGCCCGGAAATCCCCAAATCACAATCCAAAAGAAAACCCTCAAAACACAGAACAACAAACAAATCGAAAACCGTCATCAACGAAACCCAACATCAACAAAACTGTCAATGCAAAACCCGCAAACCCATCGCGAGTCACCACTAACAAACCGGCTCAGAACTCCGTTCATCATCGCCGAATAACCACAACACCGTAAGCGGCTTCCGTTAACTATTTTTTGGTTTTCGTTTATGTTATCCTTTCAAGATTGAGAAAGAAGAAGGGGCGTCGCGAGAAAGAGAAGAAGAGAGATCATCGGAGATGAGAGATCGCATGAACGGAAGAAGAAGAAGAGAGAAAGTTCAGAGAAGAGAAAAAGAAGTAGGGGAGAGCGTCGCGGCTCTGTGGCCCCTTTAGGGTTTCAAAACCCTTTCTCTTGTCCTTTTACATGTCGGGTCGGGTTGGGTCCTGGGAAGTCATAGCACGGCCCAACCTGTTTATTTTATAGTGTTTTTAATTTTATTTTATTTTTTGTAATATGTATTAATAATAATATGAGTACTAACAACTAACCTAATTAGTTAAATTTAAAATAAATCTGAAAATATTAATAATTAATAAAAAACGAAAATATAAAAAAAATAATATTTAATTTTAATTTATCCTCTTTTTATAATAAAAATAAAAATAACAAAAATATTTAGTTTTAATTAACTTTTTTTCAATTTATTTAAATAACAAAAAAATAAAAAAATGTGTTTAGATTTGGTTTAAAATTTAATTTCACTTTTTTTCCATAATAAGTAAAAAACCATAAAAATATATATTTAAAAAATCAGAAACTTGTTTCTAGTTTCTAATTAATTAATTTCACTTTTTTAACTTAGAACTTTTAGGGTTTAATATTTTAGTTAAAAAATATTCTCAAAAACCATAAAAACAATTTCTTCTCCTCCTTTAATTAATTTACCACTTAATCAATCTTATTTCCTCCAATCCATTTCTAACATCATGTCTCATCATCCATTTAAATTCAACTTCTAAACATTGCTTATTGTACAGTTATTTACACTTCAATATCTCATGCTATCACTCATTTGCTTTACATTTTCCATTATCAACTGTGTGTTTCCGAAGGAAAGGTATTTCCATTTGGCCACCGTGTCAATGCCTCTACCCTTCAACCCCATCCTAGCCTTAGGATCCGAGTCGCCGTACTCGTGCTTAGGCGTCCCACCGTGGAATACCTACTTACATTTTCAATTCAACTTTACAACGTAGAATCGGAGTCGCCACACTCCACGTAAGCGCTTCCATATGAACGTTTACTTCCCCCTGGAACCTTGACCGCAATCAAGAAGTTCCTCTCAATCCCTTTTAGGGGAACTACAAATACTCTAATTTCATTCCTGTCAGGATATGTAGGCACAAGATGCAACGTCTTGGCGAGTATACTTAGGACTAACCCTTTAGGTCCTTCTCTTTACCTTTAACTCCTTAGCATTACCCTTAAGTAGATAACCATTAGCAAATAACACATTTTTAAACAAGAGGTTCTTGTAGAGTACTACAGAAGTTTAGGATGCTAATACCTTCCCTAAGCTTAACCAACCCCCGAACCCTAGATCTCTCCCCGCATTGTGTTCATGATGCAAACTAGGTTTTTCCTTTCTTTAACCTTTTCTTCGGATAAATCAAAGACCGGTTGTGAACTAAGATTGTGATTCAAATTAATCAATAATTTGATATCATATTCTCACCGCAACAACAGAGTTCTAAATAGTTCCCAAAGTCAACAACCCATCTTTCGAATATTATCGACACACCAATTAACTCGGGAGCCAATAATATTCTCAAGAGAGTCTCGTTTGAGTGTAGTATCGCGTATTAAATACTTCAAGTTTACACCCTCGTAGTCATTGCACTACATCCTAACAAGGACAAAGTGGGGCAAAGAGGTCATCTAAAGGTCCTCAGTATCACAAACTCATAGGTCAAAAATAGTAGTGCATTCACGATGGCTCGTTCAATACTATTACTCCTAAGAAGGCCTCAACTGAGTGGGGTTTCTCAAGTCAACTCCTTTGGCATTAAACTCCCTCGAAGTCTCCTTGACTATACCCACCATCCTATCATAAGTGTACACTCAAGTCTGGGTATAGGACTTATCCTCACCACTCAAAGTTACAACCCTACATACAGAAAAACCCAGGCGCAATAGATATATATACAAATATTCACAAATATACAAGTATACAAGCAAGCAAATATATAAACTAACATAAATACAAACAAGGTGGGTTTAACCCTCTTAGAGGAGTATCTCCAATGAAGTCACCATTTCTGTTGCAGTGAGAATCAGATATCAAGCTATTACTTAACTTAAATCACAAATAGTGAAGTTCACCACCGAGCTTTGATTTATCCAAAGGAAAGGGTAAAGAACGAAGAAAACCATATTTGCGCTATGTAATAATAAAGCCAAGAGGATATAAGGTTCGATGGTTGGTTATACCTAGGGAAGGTGCTAGCATACTAAGTATCTGTAGTACTCTACAAGAACCTCTTGTTAGTATTTGTGTTATGCTAAAGTTTGCTTACTAAGGGAAAAGGTGCTAAACTAAAGACCTAGGGTATATAGAAAGTACGCTTGCCAAAACGTCGCATCTCGTGCCTACGTATCTTAACTAGGATGGAATCAGAGCATTCGTAGTTCACCTAACTAGGGTTAAGGAGATCTTGACTCTGGTCAAGGTTCCAAAGGGAGTAAGTATTCATAACCATGATACTTACATAGAGTTAACAAACTCTCTAAGTCTAAGTTGAAAGACTAACTAGAGTTGACTTTAAAAAAGTAAAAGGGGAAAATGAGTACTCATAACAATGATACTCACATAGAGTTTTCAAACTCTACACCTAATTATAAGTTGCAAAGTCAATTGGCTTCAACAAGACCAAGAAGGGAAGGTAAGTACTTATAACAATAATACTTATATAGGGTTAACATACCCTAACTAAAGGCTAGGTTGAAAAGGGGAATGTGGCTCTAGCAAGAACAAAGGAATGATCTTAACAAGTTCAAGAGGTGAGTAGGAAAGCATACTAACTATCCTAAGGTATGACTTACAAGTCAACAGAGAAAACTTTCCTTTGAACTTGGGAGTAAGCAACTTGTAACAATAGGGAGCTAACAGATAAAGCTTAAGCATAACTGATAACGAACAAGGGTGGAATGACATTTTAATTAAGGCATATGCTAAATTAAATTATTGACTCAATGATATAAACCAAGTAACAAGGTTCAAGCATTATGATATATCAAGAGCTTGTAGTAAACAGACAAAAGCACAAGTATGCAAGAGTATGAAACCCTAATCAACACCAAAATAATCAAAGTATAAAAACTAAATGGAACAAGTAAGATAACAATCAAGGAAGGTCAGTAGCTAAACCAAGTTATGTTCAACATACTCAAATGGTTAAGAAAAGATCACAAACATATCAAACATACACCCAAAAATAAGCATACTAGCTACAAACTAGCTTGCACAAAGATAAGTGCAAAGATGTGTCAAAACATGGAATTCACAACTCAAAAACCAAATGGGCAGTATCATACACACCATATACAAATCGCATATAACATCATGATGTCAAGGAAAGCACTAGCAAGGATCAATCAAGTCATGAACAAAGCAATAAACAAGGATCAAATCCAAATCAATCACAAAAGGGCTCAAGCACTCAAGACATGTAAAGAAGATTGAGTAGACAAGCAAACATAATTGAAACTACAAAGTAAGAAGTAAAAACATGTCATTTAAGTCACTCAAATATCAACAATCATCAAGAAGACTTACACAAGGAAAATGCCTAAAAACTAGGTCAAGACAAACACCAAAACATGTTCAAAATAAACGCTACTTTGGTGCATCAATTAAAAAAAGAAAAATGGCCAAATAAAATCAAACTAAAGGCTCTAACTCATATCTATACATTCAAGAATATGTGTGCAAAAGATCACTAAAAGATTGGTAAAAAAACTCATTCAAAATCAACTAACAAATTCATGGTATCAAAATAATCAAGTCTTAACGAAACCAAACCAAAAGCAAAACAAACAACATCATTAATAACAACCAAAAATATCCAAACAAATTAGCACCAAAAGACATGTGAAAGGCATTCAAATAAAAACCCTAAATTTGAGGGTATTTTAGTAAACACCTCAAACCAAATAATTTAAATAAAATAGTAAAATAATTAATAAAAATAAAATAAAAATATTAAAAATAAGTTAATATAGAAGTGCATCTAATTTTTTTTTTTTGGATTTTCTTAGTATTTACAAAATATTAAAAAAATGAAATAATAAGAGAAATAAAAGAAAATAAGAGGATGGGCAAAGGGAGGTGTAGTCAGTAACTATTACTGAAGAGAAAGCCTTAATGGGCTTTAGAGGGGGTGGAAAAAGCAAGCCTTCCTAGGCCCATATCAACAAGGGTGCATGAATTCCATGTGGAGAGTCTATTGAGACTCTCCCGTGCACCCTAACTCACCACCATAAGATCTAAAGACTAACCCAAACACACGCTAATGATAGAAGGAACACGGTGAGGCTCAAAATGGCGTGGGTACACTGGATCAAACTATATGGCTTGATGATGATGGATCTAATGGCTACAACGGTGACACGTGTCACCGTCCTCCAAAAAAATCCAAAAGAAATAAGCACAGTGGACTTTGGGAATGGTTAATCATAAAACAAAATATAACAAAATGCTTCATCAAAGACACAAGCCTCACATTTTCAAATTCTGTCTCAGAAAGAATGGCCTCATCGGAAACCTAAATAAGCTGCCGAAGAAGAAGAAGACTCACGGCGGAAACCATTGTCTTCTCCGGTGAGGATCCCTCATTCCGTCATGACTCTAACACAAATCCTCACTCTTTTTTTCTCCTGAACCCAATCTGAAGTCGACTTAATCAAAAAAATCACTCATAACCTTAAATCACCCTCATTCCCAACCTAAACCTTAAGTTCAGATAAAACCAAAACCAATTGAAACGACACGAAAACAAGAACATGCTCGAGCAGAACAAAACAAAACAAAATGCTCTCAGAGGATCAATTATCAGCAAAAAATCGAACAAGAGTGGAGTTTTGAAGGATACCCCTTAAAGACTACCTTCAGACAAGCCCTTGAGCGCGACTTTCAGGTAATATTGCTTCGACTTCCTTCCTCTTTCGTGCCTAAACTTTCCTTCAAATTTCCTCTTGGTATTCTATTGATCCTTTTGTTTGAATGACACTTATTTGAGAGGTTTTTTGTTTCTGTGTGGTTTTGCGTTAGAACAAGTGAGTCTTCCTTAGCAGTACCCTTTACTTTTTATTTCAAGAGAAAAAACAACTCTTCTTCTTACAATCTTAGGCTATTTGTATACTATAAAACTAATTTTTTTCTTTGACAATTTAGTGCCTCTTTCCATTTTTGTGTTAATATTTCCTCCTGTGGATCTGTAATCTCTAAATCCTTCCTTTTTTGTGAATTTTGACTTGTGGTGTATTGTCCATTTCACCCTGACATTCTGCATTGATTTTGGAATTATTGTCTTGTTTTGAAATTGGGCTTTGTGATAAATTGTTCTAAATTTATCTGCACCACTGTAATTTATGTCTTGTTGTAAAATTAGGCTTTGTGACACATAAAAAAAATGTTACATGTGGTGATGATTCAAATGGGATGGTTTTGTCTTAGACTTTGGTTTAAATTGACATGGTTTGAATTGGATATGGTTGAACTTGGTTTTGGTTCATGAATTGGAATGGTATGAAGATTATGATATTGTGGTTTAGGTATTTGTGATGTAGTCTTGAAAAAAAACTTGGCTCGATGGTTTAGGATGAATTTGATTTGGTATGAAAATTGAAGTTTGTTTGGATTGGTGTGGCTTTGTGAAATTGAATGTGATTTTTGGTTATGGTTATAAATGGAAATGGAAATGATTGGAAGATGATGATAAACGTGGAGGTGGTGATAAGGGCAGGGCGTTGGAGAAACATGAAGATCATGATGAAGACTTGTAAATGTATCTCGATTTGAGTTTTTTTGGAATCGTAATGACATGTATCTCAATTTGAACCAATTCGAATTTGCACCATTTAAGAACTTGGATCCATTGTATTTGCAAAATGATTGTTAAGTTTGAATTAGAATTTGAAAGAAATTGGAACACAAAACTTGATCATGAAATTGAAAAATGGTCATGAGAATGAATTAGGAGGGATGGAGTTTGAAAGAAATTGGAAAATGGAAATATAATGGAATTTAAATCTTGGGGTAGAACATGGAAAAAGGAATGAATTTGAAACTTATACCCAATTAAATGACAAACAACAACAAGGGTGAATCCTAATTCAATCTTAGCACCTAAACTTCCAAGGATTAAAATCCCCAATGTCTTAGAGAAAATATTCTCACAATCAAATCATGAGATCTTAGTTCTCTACAACCAACTCTCCAGTGCTGGTTTCAACACCCCAATCCCTCTTTGCAAGTAGTCTTGATCGTTTTGACTTTTCTTGATCAAACTCCATGAGATCACAAAATATGACTTGAAATGTTCATAGTTGACAAAAAAAACTCGGAAGTTGACTTTTGTGTGGCCATCAGTTGACTCTTTGACCAGATGAATTCAAACCTCTCCATCCACTTAGGAAACCTTTGAAATGAACTGTGGTGAACCAAAAGGTATCTTAGGAACCCTTGAAGTATGTGAGGGCTTGCATGGTTGATCCCTTCTTCAATTCTTGATTAATCAGGGATTTCAATTTATTGTACAAAACCCTAATTTTACAAAGAAACCAAACAAGCAAGGCTAGATGATCTGGTTAGTTCATGCATGAATGATTGTCTTAAGATGCTTATGTGAATGATGATGACATCTAAGGATTAAAATTTAGGGTATGACAACGAGGTCTTGCGATAGTTGAGATATACATTGGAAATGATAGATTTTATAAATTCATCATATCGCGCTTCATAGATTCCCAACCAAATAGCATCTTTTTCTGTTAGAAACCTCCATAACCATTTTGATAGTAGTGCTTTGTTTAAGAGATCAATGTCTTTCACACCTAGGCCACCTTCCTCCTTAGGCTTACATATAGTTTTCCACTTTACCCATGTAATACCACGCGCCTCCTTCAAACCGTTCCACAGAAAATGACTCTAAATAGAGATAATCAGTGATTGCACTTTCCTTGGCAATTTTTAAAAAGCTAGGTAGTGAATTGGGACACTGGATAGAAAAGATTTGATAAGAGTCAGTCTCCCTCTAATGGATAATAGTTTTCCTTTCCACAATGTCAATCTTTTCTTCAAACACTCTATCACCGGTTACCAAAACGAGATTCTACGATGGTTTCCTCCCACATAAACACCTAAGAATTTGAATGGTAATGAATCATTCTTACAACCCAAAAATTGTTTCACCGCATGTAAGTAGCTTTCATCCACACCAATGCTAAATAGAGAGGATTTCCCAATATTAATTTTAAGGCCAAAGATCATTTCACATATCCTTTCAAAAATTCCTTAAATGCCCAGAGGTTAGACCATAAACCGTCACAAATGATGACCGTATCATCCGCATATTGCAGAATGTTGTAGGAAATTGTCGCATTTACCTTAAAATCATGCAGAAGATCACAAGCTGCAGCTCTTTTTACCAGTAGCGACAAACCTTCGCCTACCATGGAGAATAGGAAAGGGGAAATTGGATCTCCCTGTCGAAGTCCTATCGAAGCTTTGAAGTCGTGCGTGGAGCTGCCATTGACAAGCACTAATAAGAAGTTATTCATCACTGTGCCCTCCATCCATTTTATCCAAAGCGCTCAAAACCCCATAGCCACCATAATTTTCTTCAATAATGTCTAATCTACGGAATCATATGCTTTTTCGAAGTCGACCTTCAATAGAACACAACCCTTCTTGTTCCTCTTTTAGAAATCAATGATTTTATTCAAAACTAAAACACTATCTAGTAGTTGTCTTCCATCAATGAATGCAGTTTGAGTATTCGAAATTATCTTCCTTATAATCAAATCAAATGAGGATGCAAAGACAGGGAAAACATGGAAGGAAGAGCAATAGGGTAGTTCACAAAAATAAAGAAATCAAACAAACAAATCTTTGGAAGAGAGAAAATGTAGCGCAACATAGAGGAAAAGATTTCATGAAGCAGAGATACACAAAAACGACTCAGGGAGAGAAAATATAGGGGTTACATTTTTACTCTTTTTGAAAATGAGAAAAGGGGTGATACACTTGATAATGTAAATTATTTTTGCACTGTCAATCAATGACGACCATGAATTCCACCACATTACACTGACATTTTAAATAAAATTTAATGACATGATAGATTGTTGATTTTTTAATAAATGATTGTGTAAAACTATTTTATACTTTCAATGCATATCCATTAAATCCTTTGAAAATTAGGATTTTAGCAAAACAAAATGTTATAAAAAAAATATTTAGAGTGTGTTTGGATGAAACATTTTAATGAGAGAAAGTAATTTTTTGAAAGAATTTAAAATGACTTGAGGAAAAATTATTGTTTGGATAAAAAATATAGAGAATTGTTAAAATGATGTAAATTTATAAAGTATTTTATTCAAATTAAATTTAAGAAATTTTAAATGACACTAAAAAATAAAGAATTTGAAATTGTTCATTCACTCTATAATGTTATATTGTTAATTTTTTTAATTTTTTCAAGATGGCCTTAAAATTTCAAATTCACTCTTAAAATTTTTAAAAACTTTGCAAATAAATTTCTAATAACTTTCAAAATTTTCAAATTAGTCCCTTACAATTTTCAAATTGGTTTATACTTTTTATTTTAAATTTTTCTAAAAATTTTTAAAATTTATTAAAATGACACCAAAAATTTAATAATAAATCATTTTAATACTCTATCCAAATAAAAGAATTTAAAAATAAATGAATTTCAAATGAACAATTTAAATTGCTTGGAATTTTGAATTCCTTAAAAATTCTCAATTAGCTCAGCATGTTTGGATGAGAATTTTAATGAAGAGAAGTAAATTTCAAAAAAGAATTTAAAATAACTTGACCAAAATCTATTGCTTGAATAAGAAAAATGGAGAACTATCAAAATAATATAAATTCATGAAGTATTTTATTCAATTTAAATTTAAGGAATATCAAATGTCATCAAAAAGTAAAGAATTTAAAATTGTTCCTTCATTCAAAATAATGCAAATGTTAAATTATTTATTATTCATTTTTTAAATTTTACAATATGGTCCTCATATTTTATAAAAATTTTAAATTTACTCTCATTTTTAAAAAATTGCAAATAAATTCGTAATAATTTTCAAATTTTACAAATTAGTTCATTCAAATTTTTAAAAATTGCAAATTAATCTATATTTTTTATAATTAAAAGTTGGCCCAAAGATTTTATAAATTATAAAAATGACTCTAAAAGTTTAACAATGAATTATTTTAATATGTCAAATAAAAAAAAAAATTTTAATTAAATCATTCAAATTGATATAAATTTTGAATTCTTTAAAAAATTTAAATTATTTCATTCAAACACACTTAAAGGAAATGAACTACTATTTTATTGTTAGGATGATTGATAAAAAATAAAATAAAAAATATTGTAACTTTTACTTCAGCAAACCCAATGCTAAACATGGAATATGGAGTTCAAATATTATAATCTACTACATTTTATTGGGTTGTAATGGGAAATAAGCACAAGGTTAATTGTAATCTTTTTTTAAAATAAACTAAAAAAGAAAGAAGATAATTGATAGTGCTTGGCATTTTTTTTAAAGTACTATTATTTGTTTCAAAATAGTATGCGGTCAGGGTTAATAGTATTTTTTTAAAAAAATAAAAAAACACTATTGAAAGTAGAATTTAATAGAATTTAAAAAACCATGTAAATTTGATAACCCTTTAATAACATAGCCTTTTATAGTGTTTAAAAGCGCTATTAAAGATTTAAAAGTTATATTAATTGTATGTCAAACAAATCTAGGTAGTAACAATGTGTGATGATCTCTACAAAAATGGAACAACAGGATGGAATTGTGAATAGTGTGAAGCTGAAGAATATGAACTTTTGGAAAAATATGGTGAACTTAAGGATATAGTGATTTGGGTTAAGTCAGATGGGACATGGCCTTAGGCCCAACATTCCATTACAACTAAGTGTTGGAAATAATAATTTATTTCCATTAAAGTTGTTCCAAAATGACAAAGTGGGTGTTATAATAAATGCTTAGTCCCACATTGGAAGAGGAGTAAAATTAAATAGCATTTATAAGGCACTTGGAACAATGTAATTTCCAAAAGAGCCAAAAAGGATAAAGTGCCACAAAGTCACATGTGGTGGTGCCAAAACTTATGTCACTTGTCTCATACAAAACACCCCTCGTCGGTGTCGCCACCGGCGACACCGGCTCCGGCTCCGGGGGCGTGGGCGTAGAGGCGCTAGTGGCGGCTTGTAGACGGCACTTGAGCACTTGAGCACTTGAGCACTTGGGCACTTGAGCACTTGAGCACTTGGGCACGACGCATCGGAGCAATCGGGCTATTCGCGGCGCTCCGGCCGCATGATATTTTATGTGAACCATTGCAAATGCTCATTAGAGAGTGTGTTTATGAAGAATTGCAAACTTCTGAAAAGACACATGCATGGTTATAAATATATGCTTCATGATTCGAAATCATTCACTCCAAATTCTGAAATCCTCTTCCATATAATTCCAACATTTTCTTTGCATTCGAAACTTCATCAGTCTTGTGCAGTTTCGAGAAAAAGGCTGACTTATCCTGGGTATTCAGGCCGTTCCAACTCTAAGACAATCTGAGAGTGTGCTTGAAATACTTTTAAGGAAAGTGATTTCGTTCACGATTCAGTCTGGATCCATTCGACATAGAAGAATTATCTAACAATCTTAAAAGTATTTGTATCATGGATTCCGACGCTGCTGTTTCAAGTATCAAAGTTATGAATCAGGACCTTGTCAAATTGGATCGTTTCGATGGAAACAACTTTACCAGATGGCAAGACAAGATGACGTTCCTGCTTACTGCACTCAAGGTTCACTACGTCTTGGATCCCAATCTGACACCAATTCCAGAACCAACTGCAGATGATTCTGACGAACTCAAGAAGAAGCGCATGCTGCGAAGGGAGGACGAATTACTATGCCGAGGGCATATTCTGAATACGCTATCTGACCGCCTATACGACTTATACACAGACAATCCGTCCGCTAGAGACATATGGAATTCCCTGGAGTTTAAATTCAAAGCCGAAGAAGAAGGTACGAAAAAGTTCTTAATTTCTAAATACTTTGATTTTAAATTTATAGATTCCAAGCCCATACTTCCTCAAGTGCATGAATTGCAAGTCCTGGTGAACAAAATCAAAGCAGTGAAAATAGACATTCCTGAAACCTTTCAAGTTGGTGCAATCATTGCGAAGTTACCAAGTTCGTGGAAAGGCTATAAAAAGAAACTGTTGCACAATTCTGATGACTTTTCCTTGGAGAAAATCCAGAAGCATCTTCGAATCGAGGAGGAATCGAAGGAGAGGGAAAAATCAGAATATGCGGGTCTTTCCAAAGCCAATGCTGTGACCAGAAAGGAAAAGAAAAAACATGATGTCAAGAAAAGTCACATCGCACCAAAAAAGGAACATACCAAGTTCAAGAACTTCGGTGGTCCGAAGGGTCCGAAAAATGGATGCTTTGTATGTGGAAAACCTGGACATTATGCTCGAGATTGCAGGCATAATAAATCAAAAAAGGAGATCAATGCAGTGAATGCTAATGATGATATAATTGCTACTGTGAGCGAAATTATGGCAATCAAAGGCAAGGTCCAAGGCTGGTGGTATGATACATGTGCCACGGTTCATGTCTCATATGACAGGGCTGCATTCAAAACATATTCTGAGGCAAATGATGGACAAGAAGTACAAATGGGAAATGAAGTGCGATCCAAAGTTGTTGGAACCGGAACGGTCGAACTCAACTTCACTTCTGGAAAGAAAGTTACTCTTGTTAATGTGCTTCATGTCCCAGACATGAATAGGAATCTTGTTAGTGGGGATTTATTGGGAAAACCGGGTATTAAATCTGTGTATGAATCGGGCAAACTTATCTTGACCCGTAATGGTGTGTTTGTTGGAAAAGGATATTCCGCTGAAGGAATGATCAAACTATGTATTACTGATAACATGATTAATGAAATTTCTAATTCTGCTTACATGCTTGATTCAGTTACTTTATGGCACAATAGATTAGCACATATTGGTATTAGTTCAATGAAGAGACTAATTAAACTTGGCTTGATATCATGTAATATCAAAGATTTCAATAAATGTGAATTATGTGTTAAATCAAAAATGATTAAGAAACCTTTCAAAAGTGTTGAAAGAAATACAAATCTGCTTGATCTTGTACATTCAGATTTGTGCGAATTTAATGGCATGTTGACCCGTGGGGGAAATAGATATTTCATTACATTTATTGATGATTGTTCTAGATACACTTATGTATATATCTTAAAGCATAAAGATGAGGCTTTTAATGCCTTTAAGAGTTACAAAGCAGAAGTGGAAAATCAATTAAGTAGAAGTATAAAAGTCCTTAGGAGTGATAGGGGCGGTGAATACTTCTCCACTGAATTTGATGCATTTTGTGAAGAACATGGTATAATACATGAATGTTCGGCACCTAGAACACCACAACAAAATGGCATAGCAGAAAGAAAGAATCGAACATATCAAGAAATGATGAATGCCATGTTATTGCATTCCGAACTACCTTTCAATTTGTGGGGCGAAGCTTTATTATCCGCTTGTCACATAATAAATAGAATTCCCTTAAAGAAAAGTGGAATTTCTCCATATGAGGTATGGAAGGGCATGACACCAAATATTGGCTACTTTAAGGTGTGGGGGTGTGTGGCATATTACAAAAACATGGATCCTAAGAGAACCAAGTTGGGTCCTCGAGGGATAAGATGTGCATTTGTAGGATATGCACAAAATAGCAAAGCATATAGACTGTTAAATTTAGAGTCTAATATTATTGTTGAATCCCGGGATGTAGAATTCTTTGAAAACCTTATAACTAAGGATAAAGAATCAGAGTCGGCCATAAATAAAGAATCTTGTGAAAAAGAATCTTCTCGGATTGTAGAAATACAACCTGAAGACACATCTCGAATAAATGAACCACGACCCGAACCTAGGATAAGCAAAAGAGTCCGGAAAATAAAGAACCTAGGACCAGACGAAATTGATTCTCAATCCATTTCATTTTATCTGGTTGAAGGAAATAGTACAAATTTTATTAAAAGCATTCCGGTAATTCTTCAAGTAGGGGAAGATCCTAAAACTTATAAGGAAGCAATAGCTTCAAGAGACTCCTCTTTTTGGAAAGATGCTATCCGAGATGAAATGGATTCAATTATGTCCAACCACACTTGGGAACTTGTTGATTTACCAAAGGGATCAAGACCCATTGGATGCAAGTGGGTGTTTAAAAAGAAATATCATAGTGATGGTACATTAAACACTTATAAAGCAAGATTAGTGGCAAAAGGATTTAGACAAAAGGAAGGTATAGATTATTTTGACACTTATGCACCTGTAGCGAGAACAACCACTATAAGGTTGTTGTTTGCTTTAGCATCTTTAAATGATCTGATTGTTCATCAAATGGATGTTAAAACAGCATTCCTAAACGGAGACCTCGATGAGGAAATCTACATGGAACAACCAGAAGGACACGTCCTTCCTGGAAATGAACAGAAGGTGTGCAAACTTGTCAAATCTCTATATGGCTTAAAACAAGCACCAAAACAATGGCATCAAAAGTTTGACTCTACGATAATGTCAAATGGATTTATTCCTAATTCTTGTGACAAGTGTTTATATACAAAAGTGTATAATAACACTGTAATATTTTTGTGTCTTTATGTTGATGACATGCTAATAATTAGCAATAGACTTAATGGAATTCTAGAAACAAAAAGGTTTCTAACTTCCACTTTCAAGATGAAAGATCTTGGGCTTGTTGACACAATTTTAGGAATAAAAGTTAAGCAAAATAGTGGGGGTTATGAACTTAATCAAACACATTATATTGAGAAAATGCTTGATAAGTTCAAACACCTGAAATTCAAGGAAGTAACTACTCCATTTGATCATGTAATCAAACTTGAAAAGAATGATGGAAGAGCAGTGGCTCAATTAGAATATGCAAGTGCGATCGGATGTCTTATGTACTTAATGCAATGTACTAGACCCGATATATCATTTGCAGTTAGTAAAATGAGTAGATTTACTAGTAATCCAAGTAATGAACATTGGAAGGCAATCACAAGGATATTTGGCTATTTGTTGAAAACCAAAGATCTTGGCCTTCATTATGGTAGGTTTCCTGCTATACTAGAAGGATATACCGATGCCAGTTGGATCTCTGACGTGGGAAATCACAAATCTACAACTGGGTGGATATTTACACTAGCTGGAGGAGCAATTTCCTGGAAGAGCAAGAAACAAACATGCATTACTCTTTCGACCATGGAATCAGAATTCGTGGCTCTCGCTTCCGCTAGTCAAGAGGCAGAGTGGTTGAGGGATCTTCTTTTGGAAGTTCCATTGGCTAAAGACAATGTTTCAAAGGTAATGATACACTGCGATAGTCAGGCCACTTTGGCAAGAGCATTTAGCGAAGTGTATAATGGAAAGTCCAGGCATATAGGACTTAGACATTCGTTCGTAAGAAAACTGATTAAGGATGGAATCATTTCACTTACGTATATACGAACAAGCTATAATTTGGCTGACCCGTTTACTAAGCCGCTGGCCATAGACTTAGTAAGAACAACCTCGAGAGGTATGGGGTTGAAACTCCTTGAGTAAGAGTTCCGACAATGGCGGCAACCCAATCTTAAGTTAACAGAACATTAACGTTAAGATTTTCAATGGGTAACAACAAGTCGTTGATTTGGATAATTGTCTAACATTTCATAATTATGTTGACATTAGAAAAGAGGGTTGAGTTTTATCTTAAACTCTTAATGAAGTTCAATACCGAGGGTACGTATCTATTGGAAACAGATACTATATGAACTTCACCTATGTGAATTATGAGATGGTGCCGTCTCAAAGTGAGAGTTGGAGTTTCTCTCATGAAAAATTCATGAAACAGGATAGCACATGGCCATAAATAAGTGCTAAGCGAGTTATGCAGAGGAAGAATCTTTAAGGAGTGTGTGTAAGGTAACACCGGTCTATTCAAATGGATTCATGGTTTAAAAGCATTGCTACCTAATATTCCGATTAAACCTTGTGTTATTCTTACTAAGGTTAAGTTTAAAATCGAAAGATACTTAACTGTATTAATACTTCTTATGTCCCATTTCTGGAATTATTATTTTGTCATTATTAGAACAAGTGGGGGATTGTTGGAAATAATAATTTATTTCCATTAAAGTTGTTCCAAAATGACAAAGTGGGTGTTATAATAAATGCTTAGTCCCACATTGGAAGAGGAGTAAAATTAAATAGCATTTATAAGGCACTTGGAACAATGTAATTTCCAAAAGAGCCAAAAAGGATAAAGTGCCACAAAGTCACATGTGGTGGTGCCAAAACTTATGTCACTTGTCTCATACAAAACACCCCTCGCCGGTGTCGCCACCGGCGACACCGGCTCCGGCTCCGGCTCCGGCTCCGGATCCGGATCCGGGGGCGTGGGCGTGGGCGTAGAGGCGCTAGTGGCGGCTTGTAGACGGCACTTGAGCACTTAGGCACGACGCATCGGAGCAATCGGGCTATTCGCGGCGCCGGTGGCGCTCCGGCCGCCTCCGGCGGGCGGACCGGCCTTCGGCCGGTATACTGCGAATTTAATTTTTAATTATCGCTCAGACTTATTCGTTGCCTAGAGTTTGATTTTGAATTTGAATTTGAAATACATGACACTTGACGAAGTGGTGCATGATATTTTATGTGAACCATTGCAAATGCTCATTAGAGAGTGTGTTTATGAAGAATTGCAAACTTCTGAAAAGACACATGCATGGTTATAAATATATGCTTCATGATTCGAAATCATTCGCTCCAAATTCTGAAATCCTCTTCCATATAATTCCAACATTTTCTTTGCATTCGAAACTTCATCAGTCTTGTGCAGTTTCGAGAAAAAGGCTGACTTATCCTGGGTATTCAGGCCGTTCCAACTCTAAGACAATCTGAGAGTGTGCTTGAAATACTTTTAAGGAAAGTGATTTCGTTCACGATTCAGTCTGGATCCATTCGACATAGAAGAATTATCTAACACTAAGAAGTTGCATATTTAAGACCTGGAACTCCTAAAGTTGTAAGACAACCCTACATATTTTGATAATGTTAAAAATATCTCTTTTTTTTTTTTATCTGTTTCAAATCCTTGCAAATATTTTAAAAGGCGCAGAAAAATATACAGATAACTTAGCTTTTTCGAAATTTTTTTCTACAATCAGCAACAAATTCCTCAGGCAAAAGTTCAAACAAATAAAAAATTATAAAAATCCCTAATATCGAATTTGTAAAACCTACCCTATGCATGTTTACTGGTTTTTAAAAAATGCAAAAAATAGATACTGTACTTTTAAAACTTCGGTAATAATACATAAAATGCATATATTCTGAAATCCGAAAAAAAAAAAATAACGTATTTTCTGTGGAATTTCTCTACAATCCTTGAATAAAAAGTTAAATTAAAAAAATTTATTTAAAAAAGGCATAATATCTTTAAAAAACACCGGTGATAGCCTCATATATATTATCAAATTTTTTGAAAAAAAATACAGTAAAAATACATGAAATTCAACATCTATCTTTTAAAATCCAATAAAAATACATAAAATAAATTTATTCTGAAATTCACAGAAAAGTTAGCGTTTAATATATTTATCGCATAAATTATAATACATTCTGCTGAAAAATCTACATGTAATGTATTTGTTGCATAAATTTTAGAATAATCTACATCAAATTTTGCAGGTAATAAAAATCAAATAATTAAAAATTATAAAAAAATTTGCAGCAATTTAACTTTATTTTTTAAAAGGATATTTTGTTCATAATACCTCACTTGGGGTTCCAACATCAACTTGGAGGGGTCTTAGGTAGGTTTGTCATATTTAGCACGTATGTGATGCAAGAACGAGGAAGAATCTACCTACACCCTCCAATGTTGTCCTTCTAACCCCACATCATCCTTGATTTGGCCATAATACCCCCAAATCTAAAATAAATAAATAAATTCACATTCCGAAAACTCACTTTTTGGATATTTGAAAAAAAATAACATTTTTACTAAAGTTTTTTTTTTTGAAATACCGAATATTTACAAGAAAGTAGTGTTTTTCATTCAATGTATATATTTTAACCAAATATTTTAAAAAAACATGTTTTTTTTACCCATTTTTTGAAGTTTTAGGTACAAAATTTATGTTTTTATACTAACAATTTAGAAATATTCAGTAGAATTCCAAATTTATGTTTCATTTTTTCCAAGAATTTAGTAATATTCGACATAGATTATATGTGTTTTTACAAACAATTTTAAAATTATTTGTAAAAAAATGCATATATTCATATCCAATATTTACAAATTGTCGGTAAAAAGGCATACATGCATACTAAATATTTTAATATTGTCACAAACAGTAGGGGTGTGCTAGATATTTCTAAAAATTCTGTAGGTTAATATTTTAAAAAAAATAGTTTTTTTGTGTGTTTATTGAAGAGAAGAGGAAGAGACAGCAAAATCATACATAGATTGAAAGAGAGAGTAGTTGCAGAGAGTTCTGGTGGAGGCAGCAGAGATGATGAACACAATCATCCAAAATTTAAAGCGAGTATAGTAGTCCTTAGCGCTTTTCGCCATATGAGGATTAAGTAGTCCCATAGATCACACACTCTCCAGCATAATAGAGGTAGAGTTGGTCGGTCCAGAGATTATGATATTGAGCCAGATGTTGACATTATTGATTATGTCGAGGTAGATGTGGTTGTTCAAGATGATATAGAGGTTCATGTTTAGACAAATAATTTGGTTCGTGTTTTGACTTATAGTGAGGTGCTGACTCAGATTGATATATAGGTATATGTTCAAGCTAACACAAATGGGGAGAACATTTGAAGACCCTCTGACCCTACCTTTCTCACTAGGTACTCTGATCATATGTCATTTAGGTATATGGTAGACAGTGGCATAAATATTTTAATTTAAGTTCTTTTTATTTACTAGTGGTTAATTGAATGTAACTGATAATTTATGATTTATTTGTAATCTATGTGTCCACACTCTTGGTTTGAAGTTAAAGAAATTATTGGGAGTGCAAATGTCTGATCAGGTCAGAACGGTTGTTGTTGATGTTGGCTTACTCTCGTTGATGGATTGTTTGCTCATGATGTGTGTTGCTCCTTTGTTATCAGCTTTTGTTTAGTTATGGCATAAGGAGACATCTTTATTTCATCTTGCATTCGGTGATATGACGATTACTCTGGATGATGTTTCTAGTCTATGTTGGTAACTTTTTCACCCATCCGTTTATGAATCAGCCGAATGGATGTAAGGTTTTTGAGACATACCTAGGTGTTACACCTGGGTATGTATTGGAGTAATTCATATCTATCAAGGCTTCTCATTTTAGTCTTTCTAGACTCCATGATATGTATCAATCATTGGTGGAGCATTTTATGTATGAGGCGACTACTAGGATATAAATATTGTATTTTGTAAGATGTACTATTTTTGCGGATAAGTCTCATGTATACATTAATGTCATTTATTTATCCATGTTTGCTGACTTTGAGTCTCTTCATCGGGCATGGGGTTATTTTGCTTGAACGATATTATATACTATCCTTGGAGAGGCAACTAACTTTGAGACAGTACATTTTGTCGCTTAAAAGAGTTTATTTTAGGTATGAATATTTATTATGTTTTATTTATTTTCTTATTATTTATTAAAGACATTTCATATATCTAATTTGTTTTATTATGCTTTGTTTTAATGTGGTGTTGAATATACGAGCATTTACCGTCAATTTGGTGACATGCATGATTGTGGTCCTATCTCATATGGCTTCCCACATGCCACTAGATGGAGCTTGAGGCATTCTCGTTCAAGAGGTCTTCTAGAGTACATACGAATGATCAATGCTCTGACTATGGATAATGTCATATGAATGCCATGTGTAAATAATATAGTACATCGAAAGTTCGATGACACTTTCATATTTTCATGTTATTTGCGATGGGAGAGTTATGTGGCTGCATATATATTTGAGAGGTGTCTGTGGTAGTTTGGCTAGGCTTAAGGAATTTTAATGTCAGTTCCTTTTGTGCCATCTGGGGGCATTAATAGATGGTTTGGGTCTAACATTATGAGCAGTGCCATTGCTATTAGAGAAAATGAACTTGAGGTATTGATCGAAAAAAATAGCAAGTGTACTATTTTTTCCAATTGTAGTTAAAATAGGGGTTTATCCTCAGTATCGATCTCGAGGATTGCGTAGAAATATAAGTTTTTCTAGTAGTTCAATTAAACAAAAAGTACTTAGGGTTTAGGATTGTTTGGTGAAGTTATAAATGAACAGTAAGAAAATAAAGCAAACTAATAAAATTGAGTTTTTAACAGATATGAGAAGCATGCTAGGGCACAATGTATGAATTGCATTGTAAAAACCTTATTCTTTGTTTATGAGACATGGCTTAAAACAAACCTTTACCGATTCTCAAGTGTATTTTTCCCTAAGGCCTTAGGAAGAAAAACCTTTGATATTCATCCTAAACCTTAAGTCCTTAGAGATTTAGGATGAAATCAAACATTATATTTTATCAAGAATATTACGGTTACTATAGGGTATCCCTAGTCCTAGGTGATATCTACTATAGTATTATCGCATGAAAAGCGTTAATAATGGTTTGTCTGACCTAAAAGTTAACCGTAAATCAATTTCTATTTGTCCGATAGAAAAAACATTAAACACATTGTACAATGAAAATGTTAGATAAAACCCGCATCTAACAACTTCACCACTTCTTTTCTAACCACTTCTTTTCTAACCACTTCTTTCATGGCGAGGTTAAGTCTTCTTTGGGGTTGGACAACCGGTTTATGATCATCTTCCATGAGAATCTTATGCATGCAAACCGTAGGACTAAATACCTTTCAAATCCTCAAATTCCCATCCAATAGCATTTTTGTATTTTTTTAGAACTTGGATGAGTTTGTCCTCTTGGACACTCTTGAGGCTTGAATTTATGATAGCTGGACATTTACCTTCAGTGTCGAGGAAGACATATTTGAGATTCTCAGGTAGTTGTTTCAACTCCGTCCCTTTTTTAGTCTCTTTATACTCTTCTGATAACTGAGGTTGCCTTAGATCTTCCCACCGGTGTGGTCTAGATCCTTTCCATTGAGGTTGTGCTTCCATCATGGCTAACACTTCTGACTCTTTGCTGTCAACTTTGTGATCACTTTCAAAAATTGACAAACTCAACACTCTTTCCAAGTGCATTCAGAGGATTCTCATGAGAAATCACTTGATCCATCACCTCTATTGTATGACTAATGCCAACATCATCTTTGTATTTCATGGTGTTTCGAACATCAATTTTCAATTCCTCATCATAGACTTTCAACGTCATAGTGCCTTCCTCTATGTCAATCAAACACCTTTCAGTCTCTAAAAAGAGTCTCCCAAGAATGAGAGGAATCTCCTTATCTTCCGGCATCTCTAAAATCACAAAATACACCGGGAACACAAATTTATCAATCTTATCCTCAACGACCCCATAAGGTCTCTTTAAAGAATGATCAGCAAATTAAAGTCTCATCCTAGTATCCTGCATCGTTCGTATCCCCAATTTCTTGTAGATGGATAGAGGCATGAGACTCACACTTGCTCCCAAATTAATAAGATAGCTTTTGAATGACATATCCCCAATGGTGCAAGGGATGGTGACGGAACCTTGATCTTTCTTCTTCGCTGGAATCTTCATACCCTGCAAAATAGCACTATAAGTTTTGGTTAGAATAATCGGATCAGTGTCAATGGTTCGCTTCTTTGAGATGATGTCCTTCATAAACTTGGCATAGGTAGGTGATCAGGAAAATAGCAAGTGTATTATTTTGCCAATGAAGTAATAAGGGAGAATTCCCCGAATATCGATCTCGAGGACTGCAGAGGAAACACAAGCTATAGAATAATTCAATTGAACAAAAGTAATTGGGATTTTCAAATGGTTTTGCGTAATTATAAAAATCTTTTCAAGTGAAAAGGGAAAATTGACTAAGTGGTTTGGAAATATATGAGTAACATGCTAGGGTAGGTGTATGATTTGACTTCGTAACAACCCTAAATTAACACTGCAACAACTTATTGTAACTGCTAACTACTGATTCTTTAGAATGTTTACTCCTAAGGCATTAGAGAAAACCTTTAATCATCTACCCTAATTCCTACGTCCATAGAGAATTATAAGTGAGATTAAGCAATCAAGTATAAATAAATATTCTGGTTCCTATAGGGTATCCCTAGTCCTAGGTGATATCTATTATAGGATGATCAAAAGCAAAGCCTTAACAACGACGATCAAGCCTAACTGTTAATCGTAAATCAAACCATGTTGGTCCGGTAGGGTAAG
Organism: Lathyrus sativus; assembly: GCA_963859935.3. NCBI lineage: Eukaryota > Viridiplantae > Streptophyta > Magnoliopsida > Fabales > Fabaceae > Lathyrus > Lathyrus sativus. The sequence goes on from OZ012735.1 coordinate 825,219,235, forward strand.
CATTAAGAACAACTAGAGATCAAATCAGTTATTAAACAAAGGAAATGTCATTGCAACAATAATATCAAAGTCATTACAGATTCAAATCAATGACACCCCCTAACAATGGGGGGTTTAGCTGCTCATGACAATAAAGGAAAATGAAAGAAAAGAAGTTGTCATTACAGAAAATCAAAGGAAATCAATCTTCAATTGTGAAAACTATTAAAAATATGACTCTGTGGCGAAAATCTGAGTTCTCTAACCTCCAAAACGCCATTTTTTCTCTCTCCCCTGGTTCACCCTTGGTAAAATCGCGTCCTGGGAGTAAATAGTTAGCTTCTGGGCATTGGAACTTTTTGGGCCTCATTATGTGTAATGACCAAGGTGTTACGCATAATGCCCACAAGAACACCCCAAGTATCATACGCGTAACCACATTTCAGGCCATCCGCATAAACTGATACACGTAATGAATTGCCTGTTACGCGTATCGGCAGAGGGTGGATTTTTCCCTTTCTCTGTTGATTCACGTATCCTGCCCGTTCATGTGAGGTCCATATGCGTAACAGCTAAGGCATTACGTGTATGACATCAGAGTCTTCAATTTTTCATTTTCCTTCAGCTTTCTTGCTCCGGCTCGATGTTACATCTCACATTTGATCATCTGAGCTTTCAAACCTGTATTTGACCTAAAAAATACCCAAACGCGTAAAATGTCCTCGAGAAACTAAAATATTACGACATGCTATGAAAAACCCTAATTACGACTAAAACACATGTAACTTCATATAATTTACATGACTTATTGATGATTACCAGATGATTCCATGATGATTACATAGCATAAATGGTGACTGATCAGTAGGCATTTGCTCAAGTGCCTCTAAGAACGGGATGTTGATTTCAAGCTTCTTGAACACCTTTAAGAATTTTTCAAAGATTCTCTCATGCTGCCCCTTTTTCTTGTTTCTTGTTGGGAATGGGAGCTTCACGACCGGTTTTGGCTCAATGGTTTTCTCTTTCACCATCTATTTAGGTTCAACCACTTCTTTATTAACAATTTCATTTTCTTTAATCTCTGAATCTACTTCAAGCAATTGGTATTCATTTTCAGACTTTTCCTCAGGAGCTTCAATGGTTGTACCACTTCTGATAATCACAACACTAACATTATTATGATCTCTAGGATTGGTTACACTTGCACTTGGAAGAGCACCTAGTCCTTGATAATTTTCTATTTGTTGTGCTATCTGACCCATATGTAATTCAAGATTTTTAATTAATGCAGTGGTATTTCTTTGATTATTTCTTGTCTCCTCTTGGAATTGGGAACTTTGAGCGGCATCTTTTCAATGGAAATTTCCTTATCCGCTTTCCTTGGTGCCCGTGGTTGATATTGTTGTTGAGGTTGTTGATATTGTTGCTGGTATGGTTGTTGTTACTATGGTCGATACTGTTGTTGTTGTGGTTGGTTCTGATATTGGATGGGTCCTTATTTTTAAACATTCCCTTGCTGATCTTTCTAGGAGAAATTTGGATGATTTTTCCACCCCGCATTGTATGTATTTGAGTAGGGATTTTCTGCTTCAGAAAATTAATTTTCTTTACCTGTTGTGCAGTTGCAACACAATGCATGGAGAAATGAGGTCCACCACAAATTTCACAATTAACCGCTTGGACGGGTTAAACTTGTGCCATAGTTTTAGTACCTACATTCATAGCTTTTAGTCTTCTTCCAACTTCTGCGGCAATCTGATCTTCCATTTTTATTACTTAATCAGCCAACTTCAAATCAATAATCCCTTCAGGTTGGCTCATGCTTCAATCGTACAATTCCAAATGCTCATTTACAACAATGGCTTTAATGATCTTCTTAATACCAGTGGCTATTTTAAAGTTAGACAAGCCACTGACATCTGTATCAATGAGTTGCTTAGTCTTTATCCTTAGGCCACTTACAAAATTCTGCATCTGTTCAGTTGCATTCATGTTGTGAGTTGGGAAAGCTAAAAATAACCTCTTGAACCTTTTATACACATCACCAAGTGACTCTCCCTTCTTTTGTTTAAAATTCACAATATCATATATTTTTTGAATGTAAACAGAAGCAGGAAAATACTCGTTAAGAAAAGTCTTTTCCATCTCTTCCCAAGTGGTAATACTCCCGGCAGGTAAAGAGTATAACCACTCTTCAGCATCTTCAGAAAGAGTGAAAGGACACATTCTCAACTTTTTAGCTTCTTCAGAATGCTCCTCAATCTTCAATGTTATGCTCATAGTGAGAAACCTCTGTAAGTGCTTATTTGCATCTTCATTGATCTTTCTAGTGAAAGGTCTCTTTTCAAGTTGACGAATAGTTTTTGGGTGCAGCTGAAAATTAGCAACGTTACCCGGTTGATTTACTATTGTCAACCATCCCGCTAGAGCACTTGCTACTCCATAGTCACCTAGAAGTCTCTCTGCTGGTGGAATTTCAACCATAACAACAGTCTCTGGATGTGTTTTTGTATCTGTGTTTGTATCTGAATTAGAATGCTCAGAATGAACAGAAACTTCTTCTTCTTTTTCTTATTCTGAAATTATCGATCCTCCTTCTGACGCTGCCAGTCTTTCGTGTTTAGCTTGACGGAGTCTAGCATGCAAAGATCTTTCTAGTTCTGCGTCAAAAATAAATTCAGCTGAGGGCTTTCCTTGCATACACATATTAGACAAAAATGAGAAATAATAGAAAAATATAAAAAAACAAAACAAAAAAAGAAAATTGTAGTCCGAGAGCAACAAAATTTCAATTGAATTAAAATGAAAACTTATATTTTAGCACTCCCTGACAACGGCGCCAAAAACTTGATCAGAAAAATAGCAAGAGTACTATTTTTGCCAATTGTAGTTAAAATATAGGTTAATCTCCAATATCGATCTCGAGGACTGCGTAGGAATATAAGTTCTTCTAGTAATTCAATTGAACAAAAAGTACTTGGGGGTTTAGGATTGTTTTGTGAAGTTATAAATGAACAGTAAGAAAATAAAGCAAAATAATAAAATTGAGTTTTTAACAGACATGAGAAGCATGCTAGGGCACAGTGTATGGATTGCCTTGCAACAACCTTAATCCTTATTTACAAGACATGGCTTAAAACAAACCTTTACCGATTCTCAAGTGTATTTTCCCCTAAGGCCTTAGGAAGAAAAACCTTTGATATTCATCCTAAACCTTAAGTCCTTAGATATTTAGGATGAAATCAAGCATTATATTTTATCAAGAATATTATGGTTACTACAGGTTTCTCTAATCCTAGGTGATATCTACTATAGTATTATCGCACAAAAAGTATTAACAATAGTTTGTTCGACCTAAAAGTTAAACGTAAATTAATTTCTATTTGTTCGATAGAAAAAACATTAAACACATTGTACAATAAAAATGATTACGAGAAAAGCACTTATGTCATTGAATAAAGGAAATCAAGATCATTACAAAAGCAATTCAGGAACATCCCCTAGCATTGGAGGGTTTAGCTACTCATAATATTCAAAGTAAATTCAACAATTAGATTAAGCATTACAAGAATTTTGGATTACTTCGATCTTCAATTGCTCCCGCGCATGAAAATCTTCAATTCTCCCTTTTCTCTTGATCGCTCAATTCTTGATCGTGATTTTACTCTCCAGTCTAAAGTCCTTTCTCTAGTTCCAAAAGTATCTCAAATAGTCACAAGTCCAATACATTAGTGGCGAAATACCAAAAATACCCTCACAGATCACTTAAGTGAAAAATCTAATAAAATTGGAATATGAGGCGCCTCAGCTAACACGGGTCGTGTCAGTTGACACGGGCGGCCGTGTTGGCCCTCTGTTTCTCTGCTAAAAAATCATCCTGTATCAGGCTTGCTGACACGGGCCATGTCCGCTGACATGGGCGGTCATGTCAGCCCCCTGGATTCTCCTTTCTTGTTCTTTTCTTGGCCTCTTCCTAACACGGCCCGTGTCAGGTGACACAGGTGACTGTGTCAGACCCTCTTCTTTCTTCCAAAAACTCTTCTAAATTCCTGGAACTTCTATTTTCTTTGCACGAATCATTTGGGCTTTTCCGCTTAGACCTGAAACCATCAGAAACTACCAAACCAAAGCATAAAACACAACATAATTGAAATAAAACAACAAATCATAAAATGCGAGAATAAAATACAAAATGTAAAATCAACTCAAAAAATAATGAAAAGACGAAACAAAGTATTACCAATTCATGGATTAATGTCGAATAAATGATGGAAGCATAGTAGAAATGGTGACCGATCTAGTATCTTTTCCTAGACAATGTCTGCATGGTTATTTAGAGGGGTACTTTAGAGTGTCACACCCTCGCACCATTCCACCTATTTAGCGCGTAGATGTTGTCAGATCTTCAAATGATTGAGGAAATTTAGATGATTGACCAATACTGACTGTAGATTATATCGCTTCTCTTTTATAACTTCATGGGCTTCATAAACCTAGATGGTGAAGTCTATATCAGGCTATCGCAGATATCACATATTACTCGTAGTGGACCAATATAGATTTTATTTGCTATATCATTATTTATCGTCACAGAAATTATTTTGGGTTTGTATTGAATTATTTGTATTTTGTTGACACTTTATCTTAACATTGCATTACATCAAAATTAGCATTACATTACTGTGGGATGGACGTAACTTAGCATGAACATAGCCTAACATAACATGAACCTAACTTAACCATTAATATATGATTCATGACATTTCAACATATTTAGAATATCTTCAGTAGATCTCGCAAATGTCACATCCACCTCAATTAAACCCTTTGTTTCGTATCAGTGAAATATGCTCAACATAAATCTTAGATCTTAACCCATGTTGAACTCAAACTCACTGAGCCTAATCTTCCCTTAAGTGTCAATCAATGGTGAATGGTGTTGGATCTTAACCACCCTTCGATTGTCTGAGTAGCGCAAGAGATTATCAAGTTTGAATTTCACAACATCAAGAGGGGTGTCCTCTGTTATCCTAAATTCAATAGGAGGGCTCACGTCGTTGAAGTAAACAAATGCGAGATGTCAATATTGAGATATTGCAAGATGTTTTATTAACAACATATGAGACATATTTATACATGTTTTAAATCATTATGGACGGTAAAAAGTGTCTGTGCAATCATAACCCTACAAAAGTTTCAACACAATCACATCCGCACAAAAATAACACTATTAGATTTTTAAAGGTGGAGAAAATTTTCGGTATACCGAATTTTTTTAAACTTCCGATAAACCATTTAAAACTTGTATTATTTCAAAATCTGTTATAATATTTTTAAAAACAATACAGTTGTTAAAAATATATTATGTTTCAAATAATATATTTTATATAATATTTATTAATAATAAATTTTAAGAATTGAAATGTAGGAGAGAAATTATTTATTAATTTTTTGTTTAATACTTCAATGATCAAAATTTCATCTCTTTAAGATAAATAATCAAAATGTTGTGAATTCAAACTCTCACTTCAATAATCAGATGTCTCTTCACAACTATGAATTGAGAATACTAATTAAAGTTAAAATATCGCGTAATTAGAAAAATTAAAAACATATTTATATTTTATTTTATTTTATAAAACATGTTTAACTTTATTCTTTATATAAGTGTTTCTCTATTTTCCCTATTGTTGCACCCCAAAATTTGCTCAACCTTTTCTTGCCTGATTTATGTTTCCTTGCATTTCATTTGCATAATTACATCATTCACCTAGTTCTAATCATTTGCATATCATAGCATAGCATGCCTCCAACAAGGGATCAAGGGTGTCTATCAAGAGAAGAGTCTAGCAAGAGTTCTTATCCAAGTTAGAGATCATCCAAGCCATCAAGAAGTGATTTGAAGTCTTGAGAAGTTTGAGTGCCTACATGTGGGTTTTGCTTCTATCTTGAGGAATATTGAGAATCATCAGTGGGATGTGAAACATGGAATGTGAATTTGAGGTGTGTATGGATCTCATGGGATGCCTAGAGGGCCATATTGAAGCTGAAACAAGTCATGGATTCAAGTACAATAGCCACAGTTGAGGTGCAGTCAACTAGGGTTTCATTTGGGTCACTCGTAGTTCAATTGTGCAAAGTGGAGAGCATCAAAGCCTACTTTGAGGTCATGAGATTCATGGATTGGCATGTTGATACATGTGTGGTGTTGTGCCAAGATCAAGCAAAGAAGAATCAAGAATGTGGGAAGTTGCTAAATTAGGGTTTTAGTGCAAATCACCCTGTTTAGTGCCTAATTTCAAAGCCACATAAGTCAAAATACAAGTTTCAAATGGATATTTTGCCAACATGAAACTTGTAGAGCATATCAATACCTTTAATTTGAGTACTAGAAGTCCTCAAGGGGATTTATAGAACTCAAGTTATGGTCCTTGCAAATTACACGTCATCAGATGACTATGAAATTTATCTGTGAAAGTCACTTGACTTCCAAGCAACGTTTGCCCTTCAAGGAGTTTTCAAATGGACTTTTGGCCAACATGAGAGTTGTAGATATTGGTCTTAGCTTTCCATAGAGTACTAGAAGTCCTCAAGGGGATGTATAGAACTCAAGTTATGACCTTTGCAAGCCAAGGGTATTTTGGGTATTGGTGATTATAGGTCATTTGTGATCATAGGTCCATAACTCCAACTTGCAAGCTTCAAATGGAAACTTGTTCAACATGAAACTTGTTCAAAATGATGTTTTGAGTGCAACCAAGTGGTTATGAGAGTTTGTTTTGGCTTGGAACACAAAGTTTCTTGAAATGGCTTAAAAAGGAAGAAATTAAAGTCATTAAAAGGCCAAAATTTGGGGAAAATTGTTTTGTGGCCAAATTGAACAACATTATATGCCAAACTGATCAGAAAAACCATTCTAAGAATGATGGCATTGTCACATTTTTGAATTGAGGCCATTTTCACACACTTTCATTTTGTGACTTAAGGTGGAAGCAACATATCAATCCATTACCATGGGATCAAAAACAAGGAAGATACACATCCCATTCATTTCAAAATGTCATGAGGTGAGAAATTCAAGCAAGATCAGGCTGAGAATAGGGCATATTCATGATAGTTGCATATGAGATTTTGGAAGTGCATGAGAAATTGAATTTCTCATTTTGGTAGTTACAAAACTTTCTAGAGAGTTCTAATCAACTCTATATAACATTTGCAATGTGTTCAGATCATTTTTTTTGGGCCAGGATTGAAGAGAAACAAGAAAGAGCAACTGAATTTTCCTCATTGCATATCAGAATCGGGTTTAGAGATTGAAGGGGATTCAAAGTAAATTGGTGATTGGAAAAGCTTGGGGAGTGATTCTTGAGTGATTCTGGAAAGAATTGGAGCTTGATTCGAAGGAAAACCTACTCTGTTCATCCATTTTTACCAGGTTTGCACTTTTCAATTTTCAGCATAATTTGTAGTGAATTGCTTAGGTTTTGATATGTGGATAGGTTAGTGATGATGCTAGGTTGGATTTCAGTACAAGAATTGAGTGATTAGAGACACTTTAGGTTGTGATCAGATTTCTGTTGAGAGGAATATCTTGAGGTTCTTGAGGTTTTGATCATGTTTGGATAGCAAGAAATCATGCCTGATGCGTGTAGTTGAGTTTAGGATCTTTAATTTTAAGATTTGAGTGATTCACGATTTGAGCCATGGCTGAACTTTGGATCGGTTTTGGAGTTAGGGATAGAATCAATGAATTTGGAGGTCATATTCGTGCTCAGGGGTTGATTTTGAGTAGGATAGGATGGTTAGTTTTGTTGTTTGTTGAACTTTGGGGATGACCTAACCGGAGACGACGGTGGCGCAAAGCTCAGGCCACCGTCTGAGCTTTCCCTCTCTTATTTGAATATTTGGAGAAAATGATGTATCTGCCCTTGGATGATAGTCTGACCTTGACCACTAACACAAATCCACAGCCACGATTTGATGAGATTTCTGAAGAGGATTGAAAAAGAGATGAAACGCATCGTTTCATTTATTCAAGTTTGGGTGGGCTTAATGAGTTCTTGCTATACACACCCCGCACTGAGGCCCAATGAGAAAATACACTAAAAACCATTGCTATTTGCCACAAGCATTTTCCAATTTTCCATTGTTTTTCCTGATTTTCTTTATTTCGCTTGGGCTTAGTATCAGATACACTATCCACACCCCACCTTTGGGCCCAGCCTGGATTACAACTGGTTTGTATTGCTATTTGGCACGCAGGTTTCTTTATTTTCATTGTTTTTCTTTTATTTTTATACTTTCATATAGTTTAGGATTAAATTTATAATAAATAGGAAAATTAACATTTTTAGGTGAGATTTTTTCCCCCTGACTACTTAAAGAGTCTAGAATTTAATAGGATTGAGAAATTATTAATTCATGCATTTTAGAATTTAATTGCATTTTTTGAAGTTTAATTGCTTTTATTTTGAATATGGTTGGGGTGTGATCTTGCTGATTTTAGTATTGATGATTGGTGTGGATTTTTGGAGTAATTATTTTTGGGTTATTTATTTTATATGTGCATGTACCACTAGTAATTTTATCATAATTTTGTGAGGGAATTTTAGGTTGTTTTTAATATTGAACATTAGGTGTTGTAGTTTTAGGGTTTTAAGATAGTACCCTTAGGTTTAGGGCATAGTTTTAGGATTTATTGAATGGTTAACCGCCTGGTTTTTGTATGGAATGATTCTTAAGAGGCTTAGGAACCCTTATAATTTTTTATAGGATTTTACAATCACTTTTGGTATTTTAATTAGAATTAGTTTTAAGACTAACTTTTAGGTGTTTCTAACACACTAACTTGACTAGTTTAATTCAATAGTTCCCCTTAGATTAGGGTAGTAGTGCTCTTGTGCTTGGATGAAGATGAAGACCAATTGAAGATGCTTTGGAGAGCTTGAAGAAGCTTGGAGTTGAAGCCTTGTCCTCTTGTGGGATGCTTGTCAGGAGCTTAGGAAAACTAGGGTTTTAGGAAGGGCATTAGACTAGTTTTGTTCCTTTCTTCAAACATGGAGTATGTTGTTCATCTCCATCCAATCCAGTGACATAAAGTCCTCTTAAAGAAGTTAGATCTCTCCTTTTTAGGGATGAATGACATGCTTTAAGAGTAGAACTTTGAGGGTACTTTTCTACTACAATGTTAAGCTCTCAGTGGCTTCCTTTGGTTGTCATTAAGTTACTTAACATTTCAACTTGATCTTGTTAATTGATTCTCCCTTGGAGGTTTCTTGTTGAAGCTTGTTGAAGCTAGGAGTGTTTTGCTTGTTGAAGCTGCTTGCTTGATGAAGAAGTTTGTGCTTGTTGAAGCTAGTTGCTTGTTGAAGCTAGAGTTTTGCTGCTTGTTGAAGGTGAAGTTAAGAGCTTGTTGAAGCTGTTCACTGGTTGAAGTCTGAGCTTGTTGAAGCTAGGTGCTTGTTGAAGAGTGAAAGTTTATTGAAGCTTGAAGATAGGGGCTATTCATGAAGATCAACTTGTTGCTGTCAGAGCTGCTGCTTGTGCTGTCAACTCTAGGAGTTTGGTGCTGCTGCTTGGGGCTGCCTCCTCTGCTTTGTGTTTTATCTGTGTTGGCTTGTGTAGCTTGCTCCCTAGGTTTGAAGTGAATGTGGATTCACTTTGCCTATTGTTTTCCCAGGTTCGAGGTTGAGTGGGACTCCCTTGCCTCGCTTGTATTGCTGCATTGCATGCATTTTACTGTATTTGCTTGCTTTCTTTTCTGTTTATACCCTAGGATCTCTGATTTCCTCTGTGCAGGAGGAAATTATGACAGACATTAGGATTCTTATCCATGCATGACAACATTAGGTTAGTTTTATTCCCTTTTCAACCCTAGGCTTTTTAGAGCTTCTTTCTCTTCTTATCTCAGAACAACTCAAAAATACAGTAATAAGGTTAATCGACGTCGTACGTTACGAGCCTTAAGCTATTTGAGAAAGGGTTGCTGGAGAGCTTCTTTCCAGTAGTCTGGCTACTTAGTGTGGTACCCTTTGGATGACACGCGACGTAGTCACTCTCAAATCATAGTCTCTAGTGCGTCAGAGATAGCAAACAAACTAAAAAACACTTCTTTCATAAAAGATTCAAACAAACATCAAAGTGTCATTTTTGTCCGCTTGGACTCTTAATCAAGAAAAATCCTTTCATAAGTGTTGCCCCCCAAAATTTGACTAACTTCACTTTACCTAGCTTGTGTTTCATTTCATCCACATTAGCATCATCATTTGCATTTCATTAACATGTATGCAGGAGATCAAGAGGTATGATTACCAAGACTATGAAACTAACTATGAAGGTTATTCATGTATTCAAGGGTGGATGTCCTTGTCAGAGAAGTCAGAAGATCCTCAGAGAGAGTGGTTGAAACCAAGGTTGTGTGCCTTCTAACTTGAGGGTTGTGGGAGCTCCTCAGATGATTCTGAATCCAAGAATGTGGACTTGAAGCCTTGAGAGAGCTTATGAGATGTCTTGAAAGCCATCATGAAGCCCAGACAGGTCATTGGGGCAAGATTAAGAAGCCTCAGCCATGAGTGGTGCAATTAGGGTTTGACTGGGTCAACCCTAGGTCAACTGATGATTTGAACAAGGTTGAGACCTAATTCAAGGGCCATGTGATCATGGATTGATGCATTGAGATGCCATAAGGATTATTCCAAGGTCAACTCATCATGATTGGAGAGTTTGAGAAGTTTCAAACTAGGGTTTCTAAAGCTTGACAGTGTAAAATCCCCTAATTTGACCCCTATCTTCAAGGTAGTTTAGCTCAAGATTTGATTGTCATCTCATCTTTCCCCCAACATGAATGTTGTAGATCTTGTTCTTAGATTTAATTTGAGTACTAGAAGTCCTTGATAGGATTTGTAGAGCTCAAGTTATGACTTTTACAAGTTACAGGTCATCTGAGGTATGTGAATCTGGGGCCTTGAAAGTCACCCAACTTGCATCAAAATTTTGCCCAAGAAGGATGATTCCTATGGACTTTTGGTCAACATGAATGTTGTTCCTTATCCTCTTAGCTTTCTAGAGAGTACTAGAAGTCCTTTATAGGATTTGTAGAACTCAAGTTATGGCTTTGACAAGTCAAGGGCATTTTGGTCATTTGGAGATTACAGGTCATTTCAAGCATAAGGCCATAACTCCTATTTCCAAGCTTCAAATGGAAAAATCTTCAACATAAAGCTTTCTTAAAATGATGTTTTAAGGCTAGTAAAGAGGTCATGAGATTTTGAGATGGCTTGTAGCTCAATGTTGCAAAAATGACCTAAAATAAGGGCATAAGTTAAATAAACCAAAGTTGGAAATTGATATTTTCAACCTACACATCCAAAACATGGCATGTAATATATCATTTTGACTCTAGAAAACATTTTCAAAATATTGGTTTAGCCACATTTTTGATTTGAGGTCTGAATCATGGACTTGCTTTGAAAAGCACTTGCTTGCATATTAAGTAACATATGCATAACTCAAAATTAAGGCATGAACAAGGAACCTGGCAAGCTAAACACCTCTAATATCTCACTAGGGGAGAAATTAAGAGTGAATGGGATGAATTCCAAGCTGTTGGCAAGGGTTGTACATGTCATGATAAGTGATTCAAAATCTCATGACATGAGATGTGGAAAATCCCATTGGAAGGATCTAGAGGGTTCTAGATCATCCAAACTTCATCTATATAATAAGTAGAGTGGATCCATGGCAGAGGTTGGTGATCATTGAAGGATTGAGCATAGTTTGGAATTGAGTTTTCATAGATTGCAATTGAAATCGGTTTCATCAAATTCCTCCATTTCCTTCCATTTTCTTGATTGATTCTTCTTCCATGAGTATCAAGGATTGATTCCAGATCATTTCCAAGAAGAATTGGTGGCTAGATTGTGTGTGAGCAAGTGATTTTCAGCACCTGCAATTCATCATCGTGTTTCAAGATTGAAGCACTTTCCATTGAATCTTTTGCATACAGAAGCAAGGAGGAAGTTCAGTGATCGTGTCCAGAAGATTTGAGAACTTGAAGTGAAGATTTCGTGCATATGTTATTCAAGAATTTCCAGGTTGGTAACCTTCTTCCCCTAGCATGATTTAGATAGAATTAGGTTGAATTAAGGTGCTAGATTAGTTGTAGAATGGCCTAGGATGGATTTCAGATGGTTAATGGATGAATTAGAGACAAAATAGAAAGATCACCATTTTCGGTTGAGATTGGGAGATGATGATTCTTGGGGTTTCAGAAGAAACTAAGGGTATGGTTGAGTTCGTGGCAAGATTTGGAATAAGTTTCATGTTTTGACCTCTTGGATTGGAGGCCTCTAGGAAGAACTAGGGTTGAAGGGGATGATCGGAGCTCCATCGACGATGGCCGGAGCTGGGCGCAAAGCTCAGAGGTTTGAAAGGTAGGAGATGAAGTTCTCACCATTAGATCATGGTCTGACCATTGACTGAGAGAAGATCCAAGGGCCACGTTTTAATTCTGATTTGTGAAGGATTTCTGATGAAACGATGCGTTTCATTTATTCAGGTGTTTGGGCTTAGTGAAATAAGTGTTATCCATACCCCCCAACAAGCCCAACCCATGTTTTGAACTGAAAATGACTGCTATTTACACCGCGCATGTATTCTTTTAATTTGGATTTTCATTTAATTTCCATTTAATTCATGGTTTTTGTAAAATTCATATAAAATTGAAAATTAATCCAATCCACCCCATTCTTTTTGCATATTACTCATGATTGAGTCTATTATTTTTTAGAGAAAAAATATTTTCATTTCATATAATTTCTGATTTAATTGGAATTTTGTATTTTAATTGATATTAAAATGTTTATGTTTGATGCATATTTTTGTAGAATTTTGTGTGATCTCATGGTGATGAATTTAAGCCTATTTTTTTGTGTGTGATTAGGTTAGACATGTATGATCCCATAGAATTTTTCTCACATTTTTGTGATGAAAATAGGTGTGCTTTCTAGATTGATGTTTAGATGCCTCTTTTTTAGGGTTTCAGGTTGATACCTTAGAATGTAGGATTTTGGTCTAGGTCCAAATTGATGATTTGATCTTTGAAACTAATGTGGTAGAGTCATGATTGACCTAGGTTCCCATAGTAATATTTGTAGAATTTTACAATTGATTTTAGTATTTTAGTTAGGACTAACTTTAGTACTAGGTTTTAGGTGATCCTAATTTACTAATTCAACTAGTTTAACTTCCCTAGTTCCCTTAGATTAGGGTTTGTGCTTGGTTTGCCTTTGGTTGAGATTAAAGACAAGTTGCATACAAGAGAAGGATGCTTGAAGTTGATTGAAGGTGCTTGGAGCTTTGGATTTGTTTGTGCCTGAAGGTGTCTGATGAAGATTAGGAGATAGGACATAGGGAGAACCTTGTAGTTAGAATGATTTCTTTCATAAACATGGAAAGCATCTTATGCTTCCATTCCTCCCAATGACTAAAAGTCCTTCTCAGATATTCACATCCCTCATTTGGAAGGATGAGTGGCTTTATCTGGGAAGTAGAACTTTGAGGGAACCAGTCTTTCATAATGATGAACCCTTACAGGCTTCCTTTGGTTGTCAATAAGCTGTTTATCATTTTCACTCATCCTGTTAAATCAATTGTCTTCTGGTTTGAGTATCTTGAAAGATGTTGGACTTGAGTTTGAAGATGAAGACTTCATTGAAGAGTGTGGAAGAGGATGATTCCTTGAGCATTGCCATTGTAGCTGAAGCTTGAAGAGCAAGAAGAGCAGGTTGATACTTGAAGACCCCATGGAGATTGAATGAAGAGCTGAGGCTTAAAGAATTGAAGGATGAAGTTGAAACTTCCATGTGATTGAAGACTACTCTGAGAAGTTGAGGCTTGTAGGAGAATAAGACCAAGTTGAGACTGGTAAAGCAAGGGGAGCTGAAGCTTGAAGACTAAGTTGATACTTATGAAGAGGATCTAATTGAGATTGAGTGTAGAGCTGAAGTTTGAGGAATAAAAGATAAGTTGATACTTACACTGCATTGAGAGCCTGAAGGAAGCAAGTTGATACTTGCAGTTAAGAGTGAAGCCTGAGGGTGGAACTGAATGTAAAGCTGGAAGCTTGGAGAAGTGAAGATTAAGTTGAAACTTATGTTGAAGGGTTGAAATATGGAAAAGAAAATTGATACTTGTCCTGAGAGAGGATAGCCTTGAAGGGTGATGGAAGTCTGAAGACTGAGTTGCTGTCAGAAGAGCTGAAGTTTGGAATGGGAAGAGAGGGGTTGATCTGCTTTCTTGTCTGTTTTCTTTTCTGTATTGCTGATGTGCCTTGTTTGACTTGTCTGATGCATTAGAATAAGTCCATGATTAGACTGACTTTAATCTAGGAGCATGATTGCACTAGAGGTTGAGTTGCTCCCTCTGCTTGTATTGTTACTGTATGGCTTTTCTTGCGGGTATTCGGTAGAGCCCAGCTCCCTTGCCCATGTGGTTTAGTTTGCTTGACAGCATGTTTTACTTTTCTTCTGTATGATTGTTTTACTGTATTTTGCTTGATAGCATGTTGTATCTGTTCAGTATGATTACTGTTATTCATTCTGGCTTGAGGTTGAGATGAGCTTGTGGAGGCTGCTTCCCCACACACATTTCCTCCCTCACTTGCATTGCATGCATTTTACAGTCGTTTACTGTTTACTGTTGAAGCTGATGCTTTATCTGTTGCTGTTTATCATTGACATGATCCCTTAGGACTCTCATTTCCTTTGATAAGGAAGTGATGATAGAACTTTAGGTTGAAACCTATGCATGATAACTTCTAGGAGTTCCCTGTTCCAAACTTCAACTATAGGATGAATCCTTGGCATGATAACATTAGGACTTGATAGTCTCCCTGTAGTTGAGCCTCTCTCTTCTCATCTTAAAAAGCTTAAGATACAGTAATCATGAATGATTTCTTTCGTACGTTACGGGCCTTAAGCTATCTGAGAAAGGATTGTGGGAGAGTTTCTTTTCCACAGTCTGGATGTTTAGTATGGCACCCTTTGGGTGACATGCGACGCATTCACTCTCAGATCATAGTCTTTAGTGCGATTGAAATTGCAAACACAATAAAAAACACTTCTTTCGTAAAAGACAGAAAACAAACTTCAAACCTTTTTGCCCCGTGGGCCCATAATTCAAAGGAAGCTTTTCTGAAGAAAAGAGTGTCGTTAAACTTCAGCGCCAACGCAAACAGGCTTTATCCCTAACAGCTGGAACTGCTGTTTAACCCTACTCGATAAAACAGATGAATCTGAATTCCCATAATCCGTATTACCCCGAACTACGTAAGCTCTGATCTCTCATACCTGTTGAGAGTACGTAGGCACAATACTGATGTATTGGCGAGCCACCTTCCCCGTAACCCGTAGTAGGTCGAACTACGTTGACTCTGATTTCTCATTCTCTGATGAGAATACGTAGGCATAAAGTGCGACGCTTTGCCGAGTCATTTTCTTTTCTGTTTAAGCCAGCCTTGATAGGTAGATAGATAAACCAACTCGTCCAGTAAACACAACAAGCGTGGATCCCATCGAGTACGATGGACGTGAGGGGTGCTAATACCTTCCCCTTGCGTAACCGACTCCCGAACCCAGACAACGGTTGCGACGACCTTGTCTTACCCTTTTCGTAAGGTTTTTCCGATCGTTTCCTTTCCCGTTCTGAGGGATAAATAACGAAAGGTGGCGACTCTTCTGTTTTGCCGACACCTTATTTTCGCGGAAGCGACAATAAGGTAATAAAAAACAGTCAGACAAGCTTGTGTCTTCCGTAGCCCGAACTACGTTTGCTCTGATCTTTCATGCTGTATGAAAGTACGTAGGCATAGGATGTCGTATCCTAGCGAGCAACCTTCCCCCTTTCATCCGTAGTTAGCCGAACTACGTAGACTCTGACTTTCCCATTGCACGAGGGAATACGTAGGCATAGAGCGGTGAAGCTCTATCGAGTATCTTTTCTCTTTTCTTTCCTTTTGTCCCTTGACCTCTAGAGTAGATAGAATACAATCCCTTAGATAGAAAACAAGCGTGGATCCCGTCGAGTACGACGGACGTGAGGGGTGCTAATACCTTCCCCTTGCGTAATCGACTCCCGAATCCAGGATTTGGTTGTGATGAACATTCCTTTCCTGTTTTGCGTTAGGTTTACTCTGAGCGTTTCCTTTCCCTCCGTTGGGATAAATAACGTACGGTGGTAACTCTTCTGTCATAGCCGGCGCCGATTTTCGCAGTAGCGACAGCTGGCGACTCTGCTGGGGACTCTAACGGTTTCCTACGCGAGTCAATCCTAGCGCTTGTTTTCCCGTCGTGGGTTTTGTATGGATTTACCTTTCTGTATTTACTTTCAGCATTATATTATTATTGTTATGCTGGGTAGGGGGTCAGATTGAGAGATAAGCCGGGCCTGGGCTTGAGTGCACCTAGAATTAGTTGTGGAAAGTAGTGGGCGCGTGCATGCTTTGCATGTACTAGTGTCCTGCAAAATCCACGCTCGGACGAGGTTCTTCTGGTTGACTTCTTTTTCAACCCTTTGGGTTGAGGGGGTTGTTGGTTAGTTGGATTGTCGACTCCGGGGACCGATCAATTGGAAGTTGGCTAAGTGAGGCCTCTTCAGAACATGATGATGCCACACCTTCTGGGTATCGTATCATCAGTCTTGAAAGTCTGTGACGCTGAAGACCGCATAGGATGCCGTACCTTGTGTCGGTTGATAGGACACCTACCTGTGAGAGGGATTGGGGCATGCAGGAAACTTGACCTCCAGACTACCCGGTTTTCTTAATATTGGATCAATATGTGTGGTTACTTGGGGTTCTTCATCAGGACGGTGTTATAAGTCTGTTGAGACCAGGTTGGAGCATTGTTATGGGTCTGTTGAGACCAGGTTTGAGCAGTATTACGGGTATGTTGAGACAGATGTGGATGGATCTCTTCAGCAATATATCACTTGATCCCTGTTGCATGTTTTCATATTTCATTGTTGCATACTTATTTTGCATATCATTAACGTGTGTCTGTGCTGCAGCTGCATTTCATACCTTCTGATTCTAGTTGCCCGGATTTCTGTTTGCTGTCATGGGTACTTTGAAGAAGACTGTGGCATACAAGTTGCCTACTCCAGAGGTTTCTTCTTTGCTTGGTTTGATGTCTTTAGCTGATGATGATGTGAAGAGAAGCTTCAGGAAGAGTTATGGGAAACTGCTTAGGTTGGTTTGCAAACCATCCACGTATGAGCTGAACTGATTATATGCACTTATGTAGTTCTATGATCCCCCGCTGAGGTGTTTTACTTTCCCTGACTTCATTCTGTCTCCGGCCATGGAGGAATATGCTGAGATTTTGGAGTTAACCATTTAGAACAGGGTACCCTTCATTCATATGGATGCTGAGCCCAAACTGGAGGATTTGGCTGTTGCTTTGCATTTAGACTCCTCAGAGTTGCTGTTAACCTCGTGGAATGGAGTTTTTGGTTTTTCTCTCAAGTTCTTGGTTGGAAAAGCACAAGAGTATGCCAAGAGTGGTTGTTGGATTGTGTTTAATGCTATCATTGCTTTGTGTATCTATGGCATTATACTGTTCCCTAATATGCCTGACTTTGTTGATTTGGATGCATTCCATATATTTGCTTCAGGCAATCCTGTGCCTACACTTATTGGAGACTTCTATCATTCTCTGCATTATAAGAACGAGAATAGGAGGGGCAAGAATGTATCTTGTTGTGTGCCTTTGTTGCATATGTGGTTTGATAGTCACCTGCTCAAGAAGGGTATCTTGGCTGAGTCTGCAGCTACGGTGGAATGGTCTGAGCGTCTGATGGGGCTTTCTTTAGAAGATGTTATCTGGTTTGATAGGGATTTACTGGGATCTGAGATTATCTAGAGCTGCACAGGATATCCTAACGTTCCTCTGATTGGGAGGAAAGGGTGCATTAACTACAATCCGTCATTGTTGGTCAGGCAATTCGGTTATGCTTTGAGAAGCCCGCCAAAAGAGGAAGTGCAGGAATCTCTGCACTTCACAAGTGATTTGAAGGGAGAATTGTTATCCAAGCTTCAGCATGCTTGGAATAACATCTGCAAGAAGGGTAAGCCGTTGTTGGGTAAGAATGATTGTCAAGCCTATGATCCGTACCAAGTCTGGATCCAAGATAGGGCAAAGCAGGCGCTGATGCCGTTTCCTGCAGTATTACCTCCTGCTCCCCTCGTGGTTGAGGAGCCAACTATTGTGTCTATTTAGAGATATGAGCAGGTTGTGAAGGAGAAAGAAGAGCTGATGAAAGCCAACGAGAAGTTGGAAGAAGAACTAGTGCAACTCAGGAGCGAAAGGAATAAAGCCGTATATTCTTTCGAGCAACAAACAAAGCTGGTGAACCAGTTAGGTACAGAACTGACTGAACAACGAAAGAAGCGTGAATGTTTGGGGATAGATTTCAAGAGCTCCCATGATATGCTGGAGTCTAAGAAGAAAGCACTTGATATAACTTACCGGGAGATCTCCACATTTAACAAAACCTGGAATGCTACACTGACCAGTAATAAAGGAAGATAAGACAAACTGAAGCAACAGATCTCTGAACTGGAAGATCAGTTGAAGGCTAGCCAGAAAAAGTTTGAAGAAGAGGTTATGCGGAGATACGACGTTCAGAATTCGTTGAACAAAGTTGTCAAGCGTAAGAAAGAGTCTGCATCCCAGAAGCGGAAGCTGGAGGAGTGCTTTGGAGAGGGTGCTTGGGAGGAATCCATTGGGGATCTCCAGCGTGTTATCAGGCAAAGAGACTCGCTCGTTGAAGGGTTGCTTTCCCAGCCGGATCATCCCAAGACTAAGGAATTGTTAGAGGAGTATCGGGCATATGGTCGCACTTGATTACCTTATGCACTGTTGTATAGGCTTTATTTGCATTGTGCTGACCATCACCAGACTTGTTGGTTGAGGTCATGCCTTCTTGTTACTGTACACTCAGTGATATTGTATTTCTGCCTTGATGGGCTTTTCAGTAATATATGAGATGTTTTCTCCATGGATGAATCCAAGCTTCTTAGCACTGTCACTGCACTGACACTTTGGCACTAGAATCAGGGGTTGATCTCCCTAATGCACAGACACATATTGCATCTGCATATTCATTTTTGCATTGCCGGTTACTTGTTGAATCTGTATCTTATTTCCTGCATCTCACAGGTTTTTTAGGATTGACGACCAAAGAATCCACCGCTACTCAACCAGAAACAACTGTAAGAAAGCAATGTATCAAGTTCAAGTCGAGATGCAGGAAATCCGTGAGAAGCTGACTCTGTTCATGCAAGCTATGGAGAGCATGGCCAAGGGCCAGGAGAACCTTCAGACCTTGGTGCAGCTGCTGCTGACGCGGACAAACGGAAATGGCAATATTGACCACAATTCTATTGGAAGTCCTCGCCGGGAGGATGAAGTACCGGTAGTTACTCCACCTGTTGTGACTGTCAACGGAAACACTGGTACTGGTGCAGGTGCTGGCGCTGGTAATGGCAATACTGGAAATGGTGGTGATGGGCATGTGGTTAACAACAAAGGCAACATTGGGGATGCCGATCAAGGATTCGGTGACAATGCTGGCTTTGGAAACAATGAGTATGGCAACGTCAATCAGGATGGGAACTTCGGGTTCAACAATCAAGGCTTTGGTAATGACGGTTACGGCAACAATCAGGGGTATGGCCACAATATTGGTGGATTCGGTAATGTGAATAACAACGGCGCTGGAGCATTTCCTTTCAACAATGGTTTTGGACCTGCTGGGGTCAATCTAGGGTTCGGCAACCGGGGACAGGGTCCTATGTTCAATCAGCAAGGATTTGGCAGTAACATGGGTTACGATGGGTATGGCAATGACTGGAATGCGGATCACCAGGACGACGCTTTTTCGGGAAGAGGTATGGGACCTGAGGGCCCCATTGACCCTGTTCAGAGGATCAGAATGCTAGAAGAGCAGATGAAAGGTGTGGTTAATCAGAACTCCGCTGGGTTAGATATGACTACTATGGGGTTGGTACCAGGGCTGAGGGTGCCATTAAAATTCAAGGCTCCAACTTTCGACAAATACAAAGGGGATACTTGCCCAAAGGTCCATGTACGTTCTTATTATAGAAGGATGTCTGCATATTCCAATGATGAAAGGATGCTCATGCGTTTCTTTCAGGATAGCTTATCGGGACCATCATTGGAATGGTACATGGGACTGGAGCCCACTCAGATTAGAAGCTGGAAGCAGTTGGCTGATGCTTTCGTTATGCATTACAAATATAACAACGATTTGGCGCCAAACAGAGTTCAGTTGCAGAGTCTGTCGCAGAAAAGTGGTGAAAGTTTCAAAGAGTACGCGCAGCGGTGGCACGATATGGCAGCTCAGGTGCACCCTCCTTTGGTTAAAAGGGAGATGAATGACATGTTTGTGGGGACATTTACAGGAATGTACTATGACAAGTTACTCAATGTTTCGATGGGTAGCTTCTCCGATATGATCCTTATGGGAGAAAGGATCGAGAATGGAATTAAAATTGGAAAGATTCAGGCAGGTGAATCTACTTCAGCTGGGGGTGCGAGAAAAGCGTTCGGCGGAAGACGACAAGGTGATACAAGCGCTGTATTTGGTGGCAGAGGCCGGGGCAGAGGCAGAAATCAATACAGTCAACCTCAACAAATAGCCAGTGTTACTATTCCAATCCAACCACAACAACAGCAGCAGCAACAACCACAGCAGCAGCAAAGGCAGAATCAGGGTCAGAGAAGGTTTCAGAATGCAAAGCCGAAGAGGGTATTTGATAAGCCTCCGTCGACCTATGCAGAGCTTCTTCAGACACTGTCGGGGTTGAATTTGGTCGAGAAAAGAACATTGGAACCGCCTACAGGACCGGTACTTCCTTATGGGTATGACGCTAATAAGCATTGCGAATTCCATTTTGGGGCGCCCGGACATGATGTAGAATCTTGTCATGCTTTCAAGCATAAAGTTCAAGACTTGTTGGACAGTAAAGCCATCAACTTTGGCCAGGTGGGGCCCAATATTGTACAACAGCCTATGCCTAATCATGGGGCAAATGCTATCTTAACAGAAGAGAGTTTGAACTTGGTGATGGATGTTAACGAACTGAAGACACCATTGAGTGAGGTGAAAAGTAGGTTGCTCAGAGGGGGAGTATTCCCTGGTTGTGATGAATACTGTTTAGAGTGTTGGACCCAGCCTGAGGGTTGTACTGATTTGAAGCAGGGCATTCAGGCCATGATCGACGAAGGGACCTTGCAATTTGATCGAAATGCAGTTGAGAAGCCTGTGGAGGCATTATGTGATGAGAAGAATGATATTGCAACGATGACGATCCTGAGGAAGACTATAACGATAACGACGTCCGCCAAGCGGCCAACTATTACGATTACCAAAGCAGGGCTTGTTCCCTTTGAGAGTACGAAAGCTGTCCCGTGGACATACGGATTAGAAGCATATTGCAACGGTGAAAAGATTGTGGTGAATAGCCAGCCAGCTGGGGCTGTTGATAATGTCGTTGGAACGGGGGGCATGACCCGTAGCGGAAGGATCCTTACCTCACCTGAAATAGAAGCGGAGAGATTGGCCAAAGGCAAAGCCAAAGTAAATGAAAGCGGGCCTACTCAGTTAAAAGAAAAGGATACGTCACTCAAGGACGTAGAGGAGTTCATGAGACTGATTCGGAAAAGCGACTACAAAATTGTTGAACACCTACAGCAGACGCCGTCGAAGATTTTTATCTTGTCGTTCTTGTTATGTTTCGAGGCCCACCGGAACGCCTTGCTAAAGATTCTGGATACGTCATTTGTGCCTCAAGAAGTTTCTGTAAATCAGTTAGAGGGGATAATGGCACATGTCAATGCTGGGCATAGCTTGGGTTTCACAGATTTTGATCTAACACCCAGGGTCGAGAGCACAACATGGCTTTGCATATATCGGTGGAATGTCGGGGCACCATAATGTCACGTGTATTGGTGGATACTGGATCGTTGTTGAACGTACTGCCAAAGAAAGCCATGATGAAATTGGACATACGGAGAATTATTTGCACGCCCAGCGATTTGGTTGTGAGGGCGTTTGACGGGACAAAAAGATCAGTGTTTGGGTCAATAACATTATCGCTTCAGGTGGGGCCAGAAATTTTTGATACCAAATTCTACATCATGGATATCCATCCAGCTTATAACTTCCTTCTTGGGCGCCCATGGATCCACGCTGCAGGGGCCGTAACGTCCACATTGCATAAGAAGTTGAAGTACATGGTGGGTGATAGTGTTGTTACCGTTTGCGGGGAGGAGGACATTTTGGTCAGTCACCTGTCATCTTTCAGATATGTTGAGGTCGACGGAGAAATACACGAGACACCTTGTCAAGCCTTCGAAGGGTTGCGGATTAAAGACAAAGCTCAGGGTCCCAGCAAAATGCCAGAAGTGGCAGTGTCCTCCTACAAGGAAGCTCAGGCTTTAGTGCAGACTGGTGAGACTAAAGGTTGGGGGCAGGTTTTGGAGATTCCAGTGAAGAATGACAAGTTTGGGCTAGGGTATCGACCGACGTCGTCAGCGTCATCTTCAGTAGCGCCCAGGTTCAAGGTACCGATAACGATTATGCCCAGCGGGGTGTGCTTTGAGACAATCAACGCTGTTTCCGATGCTGAAGACGGAGATAGTGACTGCGATATGGACGCGTGGATCAAGCCGAGCGTGTCAGGACAAAGTCTCTGCAACTGGTCCATCCGGGAAACTGTCCCAGTGACTCTTAAACAGTAATGATTTGTTTTGTCAATTGTTGAATAATCCTATGTCCTACCCGGGGCATAGTGATTTTACCTTAGAGCTACTTGATTATGTGTACTGCATTATTTTAATCATGAAATAAAGGCGTTTTTCATATACAAATATTGTGATCCCTGTTTTTCTTGTTTTTACTTTAACAATAAATGGCAACGTGGTTATTTGCTTTGTTTGCGTTTTGAAGCGTTTAACCATTTCCTTTGCAGGACTAATATTTCAGATGACATCTTCTACGAACCGCCTATGACTCATTTCGAATTCGAGCACCCGGTATTCCAAGCAAAGGGAGAGATTGTTGAGGATAGCGACTTGCCAGAAGAGCTGACTCGTTTGTTGAAACAGGAAGAGAGAATCATTCTGCCTCATCAGGAGGAAATTGAGATTATCAACTTGGGGTCGGAAGAAGTTGTGAGAAATATCCGTATAGGGGTTGTGCTGCAGAGCGACATCAAGCAAAGGCTGATTGAGATACTGCGAGAGTATAGTGATATATTTGCTTGGTCGTACGAGGATATGCCTGGGTTGGATACGGACATGGTTGTGCACCGTCTGTCGTTGCGAGAGGAATGTCCGCCTGTTAAGCAGAAACTCAGAAGAACCAGACCATACATGGCTGTGAAAATCAAAGAGGAAGTTCAAAAACAGTGGGATGCTGGTTTCCTAGCCGTTACAACTTATCCGTCATGGGTCGCTAATATAGTACCAGTGCCGAAGAAAGACGGTAAAGTGCGAATGTGTGTAGACTACCGTGATTTGAATAGGGCGAGCCCGAAAGACGACTTCCCACTTCCTCACATTGATGTGCTGGTTGATAACATTGCTCAGTTCTCTGTGTTCTCCTTCATGGACGGCTTCTCGGGCTATAATCAGATCAAAATGGCACCAGAAGACATGGAGAAGACTACCTTCATTACTCCCTGGGTAACATTTTGCTACAAAGTGATGCCCTTCGGACTGAAGAACACTGGGGCAACATATCAACGTGCTATGACGACTCTCTTTCATGACATGATGCACAAAGAGATCGAGGTTTATGTTGATGATATGATTGCCAAATCTCAGATAGAGGAGGAGCATTTGGTTAATCTGCTGAAACTGTTCAAAAGACTTAGGAAGTTCAGGTTGAGACTGAACCCTAATAAGTGCACCTTTGGGGTGAGATCGGGTAGACTGCTGGGGTTTATTGTGAGCGAAAAGTGAATAGAGGTTGATCCTGCAAAGATAAAAGCTATACAAGAAATGTCGACGCCTAAAACAGAAAAAGAAGTGCGTGGGTTTTTAGGAAGGTTGAACTACATTGCTCGGTTCATATCTCACCTAACTGCGACATGCGAGCCGTTATTCAAGTTGTTGAAAAAGGATCAGGTGTTGACCTGGAATGAAAATTGTCAAAAGGCGTTCGATAAGATAAAAGAATACTTGCAGGAACCTCCTGTTTTGATACCCCCAGTGGCCGGGAGACCTTTGATTATGTATTTGACGGTTCTTGAGGAAAGTATGGGTTTTGTTTTCGGTCAACACGACGAGACCGGACGTAAAGAGCATGCGATCTACTATTTGAGTAAGAAGTTTACCGACTGTGAGTCCAGATACTCAATGCTCGAGAAGACGTGTTGCGCGCTAGCCTGGGCCGCCAAACGTTTGAGGCAATACATGCTGAATCATACAACCATGCTAATTTCAAAGATGGATCCAATCAAATATGTATTTGAGAAGCAAGCACTCTTCGGAAGAATCGACCGATGGCAGATGGTGTTAACAGAATACGATATCCAATATGTCTCGCAAAAGGCTATTAAAGGTAGAGTTCTGTCAGAATACCTCGATGAGCAGCCGGTTGAGGACTACCAATCGATGATGTTTGATTTTCCTGACGAGGATATCATGTACTTGAAAATGAAGGATTGTGAAGAACCGTTGCCGAACGAAGGACCAGAGTTGGGTTCCAAATGGCAATTGATATTTGACGGAGCTGTAAATTCTTATGGTAGCGGAATAGGTGCAATTATCACTACTCCTCATGGGTCGCACATCCCATTTACTGCCCGATTGACTTTTCCTGTTACCAATAATGAAGCGGAATATGAGGCTTGCATCATGGGTCTGGAAGAAGCCATTTATTTGAGAATCAAGAACCTAGATGTATACGGAGACTCAGCTCTAGTGGTGAATCAGATTAAAGGAGAATGGGAGACACGTAAGCCCAATTTGATACCCTATATGAACTATGCAAGGAGATTGTTGCCTTTATTTGACGAGATGGAATTGCATCACGTGCCACGAGCAGAAAATCAAATGGCTGACGCCCTGGCGACATTGTCTTCAATGTATAAGGTTAACTTCTGGAACGAGGCTCCCCAGATTGTTATCTCTCGGCTCGATAGGTCTGCATTCATATTTTCCATTGACGAAGCTCCCGATGGTAAACCCTGGTATTTTGACATCCAGAATTTCCTGAAGAACAAGGAATATCCGGCTGGGGCATCCAGTTGAGATCAGAAGACTCTCAGGAGATTGGCTGGCAATTTCTATCTGAACCCGGACGGTGTCCTATACAAAAGAAACCACGACTTGGTGTTGCTACGTTGTGTAGATGAGAAAGAGGCGAAATTACTCATGGAAGAGGTACATGAGGGTACATTTGGTGCACATGCTGGTGGGCATGCTATGACGAGAAAACTGCTGCGGGCAGGTTATTATTGGCTGACTATGGAAACAGACTGTTTCAAGTTTGCAAAGAGGTGTCATAAATTCCAGATTTATGCAGACAAAATCCACGTGCCTCCAAGTCCTCTGAATGTGATGTCATCACCGTGGCCTTTCTCGATGTGGGGGATTGATATGATTGGCAAGATTGAGCCTACGGCATCAAACGGACACCGGTTCATTTTGGTGGCAATTGATTACTTCACCAAATGGGTGGAAGCAGCATCATATGCCAATGTGACCAAACAAGTGGTAGCCAGGTTTATCAAACGAGATATTATCTGCAGATATGAAATCCCCGAGCGGATTATCACCGACAACGGTTCAAATTTGAATAATAAAATGATGAAAGAGCTGTGTCAAAATTTTAAGATTGAGCATCACAACTCTTCTCCTTACCGGCCCAAGATGAATGGCGCTGTCGAAGCGGCCAATAAGAACATAAAGAAGATTGTTCAGAAGATGGTTGTGACGTATAAGGACTGACACGAGATGTTACCCTTCGCTTTGCACGGTTATCGTACGATGGTACACACATCAACCGACGCAACCCCTTTCTCATTGGTATACGGGATGGAGGCGGTGTTACCATTGGAGGTCAAGATTCCTTCCCTGAGGGTTTTACGTGATGTCCAACTCGACGAGGCAGAATGGATTAAGGATAGACTGAATCAGCTCAGCTTAATGGATGAGAAGAGACTGGCTTCTCTAGCATACGGTCGGTTGTATCAGAGCCGGATGAAGAAAGCTTACGACAAGAAGGTGTACCCTCGAAGCTTTCAGACGGGCGATCTTGTTTTGAAAAAGATTCTCCCACCACAATCAGATCACAAGGGCAAGTGGACTCCTAATTACGAAGGTCCCTACGTTGTCAGAAAAGTCTTCTCTGGAGGAGCCTTGTTACTATCCACCATGGATGGTGAGGACTTTACGTCTCCTGTGAATTCGGACGCAGTTAAAAAATACATTGCTTGAAAGTGACCCGCTGGACAGTAAAAAGAGAGTCCAGGCAAAAATGGGGCATCCCGGCGAACCATAAAAAAAATAAATAGAGGGTTCGGGCAAAAGTTAGGGATAAAATTGAAAAGATGTACATCCGTGAAGTCGAAAACCTGAAAAGGGCGACTTCGGCAAAAAAGGGTATCCCGGTGAATTGAAAACCCGCAAAGGGCGGTTCACGCAAAAGTTAGGGATTGAAAAAGCAAATGAATGCGGTCCGGATTTGATACGGCATTGCTTAGTGGTTTGGGAGTACCTGGGGGCCGTCTATCCAAAAACAATCTCTTCCGAAGATTGAGTACCGGGAAAGCGCAGGGTCAGGCGAGTCATAGGAGGATCAGCTCATGGTGTTTGTCTGTGCCACGTTGCCGACATGTATACAAATATTGTTTTGTATTTTCTTTATGCTTCTTGTGCATATATTTATGTGTGGTTGTGCGTAACTTCCTCTTTTCAGGAGTTGCATCCAATGTACAAAACTTTGCCTATTCAGAGGCCCGTTATCAATAAAACATGTTATTTAGTACTTGATGCTTGTCCTTTACTGTTTTGTTTGTGAAAGACGCCGATGTTTTTGATAAACTTGCACTTACATAATCTTGCTGGCCCTTGCCAATAATTGCTAAAACTTCGAATTGACTGAAGTAATGTCACAGATACTAACCCGGATAGATTCTGTTGTATAGGCCTGTTTTGTCTCGTTTGTGTTTTGCAGGGTTCTTACCTTTGGAGCAAACGGCCAGGAATTGTATTCCCCAGCCAAGGTCGCTTGACGTAAGACCTGACTCCAGATGATGTCATTCCTCAGCTAGTCGCAGCTTATCCCCAGAGAGTTGAAATGACATTTATCCCTTCCTAAAGGAGGGAATTATTTTCCCCAGGAGAGTGTCCTCATGGAAAGCCGTCCATAGGATTAACCCCAGCAAGTCAAAATCAACGTCCCCTGCAGAGGTTGCGCTCCTCAGCGAATCAAAGATGTGCACGTTCAATCTCCAGCATGGGAGATTCCCGTAATAGTTAACCAAGTTGTTGGTTCGAGAGGTTTATATCCGCGAAGGATGGTTTTCTTGCTCACCACAGGTCGTCTTGCCTCCGTCGGGATGATTGTCCCCCAGCGGAGTGGTAACTCTGAACATGTAAACTGTGCCCAGACAGTGTGCTTTGCCCAGAAGTGTCGCTTCTTCCCCAGCTAAGTTTGTTCACCAGCAGGGTGTTTGTCCTTTCCTCCCAGTGGAAATTGGTGTTTAATCTCTCCCCGGAAAAGTTGACTGTGTTTCCGGCATTTATTTTACCGGAATACCTTATGATACTTGTTCTCCCCAGCGGAGTTGGCTTTATCCTCAATATTCATGTTGTTGAGACAACACTACCAGAGTGGCCCCGACAGCTTGAGCCTGCATTTGCATTTGCATATATCATCATATTTTTCATCTACTCAAACGCGTAGCATTTCCGTGCCGTACGGAGCATTACGCCATTTTTAAACATACGCATTTTGAAACATAAATCAGGTTGGTTAACCTTTTGCTTTCACGTGTGTTTTCTCAGCAGGAGTATGAAGTTCTAGCTCAGATCCATTACCAAGTATTCGAGGTCTCGCCGTAAGACGTGTGATGGTACGGTTCATCTTACTATTTTCCCCACAGAGTTGTTTGTTGAAGTTTCTCTTATCCGGCCAGTGGATTATTTTCTTCAAATTTGCTATTATGTCAGCGTCAAAGGGTTTCATGAATCAAAATTTCAGAAGTTGCCGCCGGTTATCGAAACAGGAGTTCGGCAGTTTGGTTTCCAAATATCCCCAGTAGAGTCCGCCTCAAAGTCGCTGTCACGTCAGTGCTAAAAGGTTTGTAGGTTGGGACCAATGGAGTTAGCTACTGCAGAGATAAGCAGAGAACTGTATTCAGAGTATCTTCTCGTGTGGATAAACGGATGTATTTTCCTACTGGTT
The DNA here is from genome assembly GCA_963859935.3 of Lathyrus sativus. Lineage (NCBI taxonomy): Eukaryota > Viridiplantae > Streptophyta > Magnoliopsida > Fabales > Fabaceae > Lathyrus > Lathyrus sativus. Next base: position 825,247,714 of record OZ012735.1, read on the forward strand.
GACAGAAGTACTTCCCCGGAAGTCGCCAAAATTTTATTTCCTATGTTGATAGGAGTTCCTCGTGTTGACGAGATATGAGTCCTGACGTGGAAAATTTATTCCTGTATTGACGGGATTTCTTTGTGTTGGCGAAGTGTGTGTCCTAACATGGACAGATTTATTTTCTCGTGTTGACGAGACGTGCTAGTCCTAACGTGGACAGATTTGATTTTCTCCGTGTTGACGGAATGTGAAGTCTTGACGTGGACCATTTATCCCCAGCAGATATCTTTCTCCGTATTGGCGAAATATGCGTCCTGGCGTGGACAAGTTTATAGTTCCTCGTGTTGACGAGATGCGCGAGTCCTAACGTGGACAAATTTATCTTTCTTCGTGTTGACGAAACAGTGTCCTGACGTGGACAAATTTAAATCTCCTCGTGGTAACAAGGTGCGGACAACTCATCCCCAGCGATGTCGCCGGGATTTCTCCGTGTTGACGGAATGTGGTGTCCTAACGTGGACAAAGTCTTATTCCTATGACGATAGGATTTCTCCGTGTCGACGGAATGTGGAGTCCTAACATGGACAAGTTTATGATGGGATTTCTTCGTGTTAACGAAGTGTGCATCCTAACGTGGATAAAGTTTTGCTCTTGTTGAGGGGATTTCTTCGTGTTGACGAAACAAGCGTCCTAACGTGGACAAATTTCTATTCCTGTGTTGAGGAGATTTCTTCGGGTTGACGAAATGTGAGTCATGATGTGGATAGATTTGTATTTATTCGTGATTTGACTAAATTTGGGTCCAGATGTGGACAAGGTTACTCCTGTGACGACATAATCTCTATTCGTGTTGACGGATTTGTTTCTCCTCTTGTGTTGACAAGGTTAGTCCAGTTGTGGACGGAGGTGTTTTTGAAAAAATAGTTCAGTACCTGTGGCGTTACATAGGTGGTTGAAGTTGAAATCAGAATTATTATCAGACGTTGGATCAGTTGTTGCCGTAACAACCAGATTCAGTTGGTGGATGTCGTTCCCCAAGCAGTTGTGCAGTTTATTTATGCGGTTGGCAAATTTCCGGGTTTCTTGGTATTCAACCGTCTTGTACCTCGGTTGTTTGAAGTACGTTCGCTCTTCACCCAGTCGGGTCCAAGCCGTTTGAATAGGGGCAGCTGTTGCACCCCAAAATTTGCTCAACCTTTTCTTGCCTGATTTATGTTTCCTTGCATTTCATTTGCATAGTTACATCATTCACCTAGTTCTAATCATTTGCATATCATAGCATAGCATGCCTCCAACAAGGGATCAAGGGTGTCTATTAAGATAAGAGCCTAGCAAGAGGTCTTATCCAAGTTTGAGATCATCCAAGCCATCAAGAAGTGATTTGAAGTCTTGAGAAGTTTGAGTGCCTACATGTGGGTTTTGCTCCTATCTTGAGGAATATTGAGAATCATCAGTGGGATGTGAAACATGGAATGTGAATTTTAGGTGTGTATGGATCTCATGGGATTCCTAGAGGGCCATATTGAAGCTGAGACAAGTCATGGATTCAAGTACAATAGCCACAGTTGAGGTGCAGTCAACTAGGGTTTCATCTGGGTCACTCCTAGTTCAATTGTGCAAAGTGGAGAGCATCAAAGCCTACTTTGAGGTCATGGGATTCATGGATTGGTGCCTAACTTCAAAGCCACATAAGTCAAAATACAAGTTTCAAAAGGATCTTTGGCCAACATGAAACTTGTAGAGCATCTCAATACCTTTAATTTGAATACTAGAAGTCCTCAAGGGGATTTATAGAACTCAATTTATGGTCCTTGCAAATTACAGGTCATCAGATGACTATGAAATTTATCTGTGAAAGTCACTTGACTTCGAAGCAACTTTTTCCCTTCAAGGAATTTTCTAATAGACTTTTGGCCAACATGATACCTGTAGATCTTGGTCTAAGCTTTCCATAGAGTACTAGAAGTCCTCAAGGGGATGTATAGAACTCAAGTTATGACCTTTGCAAGCCAAGGGTATTTTGGGTATTGGTGATTATAGGTCATTTGTGATCACAGGTCCATAACTCCAACTTGCAAGCTTCAAATGGAAAATTGTTCAACATGAAACTTGTTCAAAATGATGTTTTGAGTGCAACCAAGTGGTTATGAGAGTTTGGTTTGGCTTGGAACACAAAGTTGCTTGAAATGGCTTAAAAAGGAAGAAATTAAAGTCATTAAAAGGCCAAAATTTGGAGAAATTGTTTTGTGGCCAAATTGAACAACATTATATGCCAAATTGATCAGAAAAACCATTATAAGAATGATGGCATTGTCACATTTTTGAATTGAGGTCATTTTCACACACTTTCATTTCGTGACTTAAGGTGGAAGCAACATATCAATCCATTACCATGGGATCAAAAACAAGGAAGATACACACCCCATTCATTTCAAAATGTCATGAGGTGAGAAATTCAAGCAAGATCAGGATGAGAACAGGGCATATTCATGACAGTTGCATATGAGATTTTGGAAGTGCATGAGAAATTGAATTTCTCATTTTGGTAGTTACAGAACTTTCTAGAGAGTTCTAATCAACTCTATATAACATTTGCAATGTGTTCAGATCATTTTTTTTGGGCCAGGATTAAAGAGAAACAAGAAAGAGCAACTGAATTTTCCTCATTGCATATCAGAATCGGGTTTAGAGATTGAAGGGGATTCAAAGTAAATTGGTGATTGGAAAACCTTGGGGAGTGATTCTTGAGTGATTCTGGAAAGAATTGGAGCTTGATTCGAAGGAAAACCTACTCTGTTCATCCATTTTTACCAGGTTTGCACTTTTCAATTTTCAGCATAATTTGTAGTGAATTGCTTAGGTTTTGATATGTGGATAGGTTAGTGATGATGCTAGGTTGGATTTCAGTACAAGAATTGAGTGATTAGAGACACCTTAGGTTGTGACCAGATTTCTGTTGAGAGGAATATCTTGAGGTTCTTGAGGTTTTGATCATGTTTGTATAGCAAGAAATCATGCCTGATGCGTGTAGTTGAGCTTAGGATCTTTAATTTTAAGTTTTGAGTGATTCACGATATGAGCCATGGCTGAACTTTGGATCGGTTTTGGAGTTAGGGATAGAATCAATGAATTTGGAGGTCATATTCGTGCTTAGGGGTTGATTTTGAGTAGGATAGGATGGTTAGTTTTGTTGTTTGCTGAACTTTGGGGATGACCTAACCGGAGACGACGGTGGCGCAAAGCTCAGGCCACCGTCTGAGCTTTCCCTCTCTTATTTGAATATTTGGAGAAGATGATGTATCTGCCCTTGGATGATAGTCTGACCTTGACCACTAACACAAATCCACGACCACGATTTGATGAGATTTCTGAAGAGGATTGGAAAAGAGATGAAACACATCGTTTCATTTATTCAAGTTTGGGTGGGCTTAATGAGTTCTTGCTATACACACCCCGCACTGAGGCCCAATGAGAAAATACACTAAAAACCATTGCTATTTGCCACAAGCATTTTCCAATTTTCCATTGTTTTTCCTGATTTTCTTTATTTCGCTTGGGCTTAGTATCAGATACGCTATCCACAACCAACCTTTGGGCCCAGCCTGGATTACAACTGGTTTGTATTGCTATTTGGCACGCAGGTTTCTTTATTTTCATTGTTTTTCTTTTATTTTTATATTTTCATATAGTTTAGGATTAAATTCATAATAAATAGGAAAATTAACATTTTTAGGTGAGATTTTTTCCCCTGACTCCTTAAAGAGTCTAGAATTTAATAGGATTTAGAAATTATTAATTCATGCATTTTAGAATTTAATTGCATTTTTTGAAGTTTAATTGCTTTTATTTTAAATATGGTTGGGGTGTGATGTTGCTGATTTTAGTATGGATGATTGGTATGAATTTTTGGAGTGATTCTTTTTGGGTTATTTATTTTAGATGTGCATGTACCACTAGTAATTTTATCATAATTTTGTGAGGGAATTTTAGGTTGATTTTAATATTGAACATTAGGTGTTGTAGTTTTAGGGTTTTAAGATAGTACCCTTAGGTTTAGGGCATAGTTTTAGGATTTAATGAATGGTTAACCCCCTGGTTTTTGTATGGAATGATTCTTAAGAGGCTTAGGAACCCTTAGAATTTTTTATAGGATTTTACAATCACTTTTGGTATTTTAATTAGAATTAGTTTTAAGACTAACTTTTAGGTGTTTCTAACACACTAACTTGACTAGTTTAATTCAATAGTTCCCCTTAGATTAGGGTAGTGGTGCTCTTGTGCTTGGATGAAGATGAAGAACAATTGAAGATGCTTTAGAGAGCTTGAAGAAGCTTGGAGTTGAAGCCTTGTCCTCTTGTGGGATGCTTGTCAGGAGCTTAGGAAAACTAGGGTTTTAGGAAGGGCATTAGACTAGTTTTGTTCCTTTCTTCAAACATGGAGTATGTTGTTCATCTCCATCCAATACAATGACATAAAGTACTCTTAAAGAAGTAACATCTCTCCTTTGGAGGGATGAATGACATGCTTTAAGAGTAGAACTTTGAGGGTACTTTTCTACTACAATGTTAAGCTCTCAGTGGCTTCCTTTGGTTGTCATTAAGTTACTTAACATTTCAACTTGATCTTATTAATTGATTCTACCTTGGAGGTTGCTTGTTGAAGCTAGGAGTGTTTTTATTGTTGAAGCTGCTTGCTTGATGAAGAAGTTTGTGCTTGTTGAAGCTGGTTGCTTGTTGAAGCTAGGGTTTTGCTGCTTGTTGAAGGTGAAGTTAAGAGCTTGTTGAAGCTGTTCACTGGTTGAAGTTTGAGCTTATTGAAGATAGGTGCTTGTTGAAGAGTGAAAGTTTATTGAAGCTTGAAGATAGGGGCTATTCATGAAGATCAACTTGTTGCTGTCAGAGCTGCTGCTTGTGCTGTCAACTGTAGGAGTTTGGTGCTGCTGCTTGGGGCTGCCTCCTCTGCTTTGGGTTTTATCTGTGTTGGCTTGTGTAGCTTGCCCCCTAGGTTTGAAGTGAATGTGGATTCACTTTGCCTGTTGTTTTCCCAGGTTCGAGGTTGAGTGGGACTCCCTTGCCTCGCTTGTATTGCTGCATTGCATGCATTTTACTGTATTTGCTTGCTTTCTTTTCTGTTTATCCCCTAGGATCTCTGATTTCCTCTGTGCAGGAGGAAATTATGACAAACATTAGGATTCTTATCCATGCATGACAACATTAGGTTAGTTTTATTCCCTTTTCAACCCTAGGCTTTTTAGAGCTTCTTTCTCTTCTTATCTCAGAACAACTCAAAAATACAGTAATAAGGTTAATCGACGTCGTACATTACGAGCCTTAAGCTATTTGAGAAAGGGTTGCTGGAGCGCTTCTTTCCAGTAGTCTGGCTGCTTAGTGTGGTACCCTTTGGGTGACACGCGACGTAGTCACTCTCAAATCATAGTCTCTAGTGCGTCAGAGATAGCAAACAAACTAAAAAACACTTCTTTCGTAAAAGATTCAAACAAACATCAAAGTGTCATTTTTGTCCGCTTGGACTCTTAATCAAGAAAAATCCTTTCATAAGGTAATAAAAAACAGTCAGACAAGCTTGTGTCTTCCGTAGCCCGAACTACATTTGCTCTGATCTTTCATGCTGTATGAAAGTACGTAGGCATAGGATGCCGTATCCTAGCGAGCAACCTTCCCCCCTTCATTCGTAGTTAGCCAAACTACGTAGACTCTGACTTTCCCATTGCACGAGGGAATACGTAGGCATAGAGCAGCGAAGCTCTATCGAGTCTCTTTTCTCTTTTCTTTCCTTTTGTCCCTTGACCTCTAGAGTAGATAGAATACAATCCCTTAGATAGAAAACAAGCGTGGATCCCGTCGAGTACGACGGACGTGAGGGGTGCTAATACCTTCCCCTTGCGTAATCGACTCCCGAATCCAGGATTTGGTTACGATAACCATTCCTTTCCCGTTTTGTGTTAGGTTTACTCTGAGCGCTTCCTTTCCCTCCGTTGGGATAAATAACGCACGGTGGCGACTCTTCTGTCATAGCCGACGCCGATTTTCGCAGTAGCGACACCTATAGAATAAAATATAAATACATATATTTTTGTGTATGATTTTTTTTTTTATAAAATAGTCACTTTCTTAATTTTATTTTCATAAGATTTTTTTTGTTGGTATGTTATTTTGACAGGAAATGATAGTTTCTATATGTATGTATGTATATGTTCAGATCTACATTTGGCACATTTTTCTTTTACTTGTGGAAACAACTTAGTTACGAAGATAACATTTGACTTTACAAACAATCAATCATAAATTTGTATTAATTAAAAAATAAAAATAAAATATTCTCTCACCTTCATTATCACAATCATCCCATGATTTCAATTAAGAAATAAATTAAATTTTAAATAAATTTAAAAATTTCTCTCTTTCTTATTATTTGTTTATAAGAATAAAGATTTAGGTTCGTTTTCATGCAAAATTTTCTCCTCACTTGTTTGCATTCGTTTTTTGTTCGTGGCCAATATAGGAACTCAAATATCACATTCATATATTTAGATAGAGGTGATGAGATCATAGATGCTTCTTCTCGAACTGAAGTTGAAGTGATAAACGAACTTACAAGTGTCTTCCTATGAATTTAAAAACAAGTAGTCGACATTGTTGAATTTAGGGAGCCCGTTGAGGTGAGAAACTTAAAAATGAACATTGTTGAAGTGAAGGAAACTGCTCCCGTTATGATTGATATTAGTGAGTCTGTATGAGGGTTCACCTTCCAAGGCTTCATATACCGAATCCAAAGATTGTAGAGAAGACCATAGATGAAGAAGGCCCAAGTTTACATTAAATTCAATATCCATTGGTCGTAATCATACTAATAGTAAAATTAGGTGGTGAAAATAGTGTTAGAGATATTGATAGTGCTAGTAGCCTTTGAAATTCTGGTATGCAGATTTCAGATGTCCCAAGAACATTGATCTCTACTGAAACAAGGACGAGGACAGATCATGAACAATTTAAATTTCTTTAAATTATGCCAATGTCATGACCAACGTCATGACCTCTGTTGTGACATATGCATACTGACAGACTATTTATCTAAACATTTAAATTGTGCAGAATTCTAAATGCTGAAAGATAAATAACACAATAATTGTTTACCCAGTTTGGTGCAACATCACCTACATCTGGGGGCTACCAAGCCAGGGAGGAAATTTACTATTAGCAGAATTAATTCAAAGTCAAACAACCAATTTGCACTTCTCACTTAATCTCTACCCAATGACACTTCAACCTAGAGATACTCTAGACCTGAGTATTCCCACTCACTCCCCCTCAATCACACCATAGTGATATCAATACATAATTACAAAACAGTTGTAGAGATACACTCCAAACACACACCATGATCTTGCTTCACAGCTTTGATCAAGTGAGACACACTCTTGCTTAAAAGCTTTGAGTGACACAATGAACACAACAGTTCATACACCATAACCAAAGCAATTATTCAGCATACAATTGCTTGGCACAGAAGGAATCCTAAGATCCCTAGACACACGTGAAGAACAAAGTTCTTCACTCACAAAACACATGTGAAAAGCTACACTCTTCACTCACAAAACACATGTGAAGAGCTACACTCTTCACTCACAAATATGTCTACCACAATGTATCAAAAGATACAAAGGGTGACTTACACACAAGGGACTCTCAAACCCTAGACCTTTATTTTACACTCTGGTTTTTCTTGATGTGAGTGCTTAATTTCCTCTGCTTTTGCTCCTCCTTTTATAGCAATGCAGACTGGGCTTGGGCTGTTTAAAAGTAACAAACATTAGGTTTAACAAAGTAAAACTAATTTCCATAAATCAAGGTGTAGTCAAATTAGGTCACAACAGCTTCATGTTATGTCCAGCCTTGACTAGAATCTCGCCTGAGATAACTAAGGAGCCATAACAGGTTTCCTGAAATTTAGCCTGAGATATATCAGGTATCATAACAGAAAAACAAACCTTGCCCGCCTGATGTCATACGATCAATGTCATAACATTGGTCATGACATTCAGCTTCACTTAAACTTACTTTCCAGCTTGCCCTGCTGAACACTTCTGCACAATTTTCTTCATGACAATAGAAACAAATGTTTTATAGTTCCCTAAAAAGTATCAAGATCCTTTTTATGAACACTAATTAAATCTGCACTATTTCTAATAACACTATTTGGTCTGCACATACTGATGAGGAATATCCAACAGGAGCAAAACACTTCTGTCACGAGATATAACATAGCAGCCACTGCTGTACCAGTCATTGATGTCATGACACTCAGTATGACATCCATGACAGCAATTTTGTCATCAGCTCCTACTAGCTCCTTCGGCATGCATGACAACAGTTCTGCCATCTGCTCTTGTTAGCTCTTGCTGCACCAGATGTCATTATATTGGTAATGACATCCTGTTTACAACACATGACAGCAGTTCTGCTATCAGCTCCTGCTAGCTCCTACTGCACCACTACTCCTGCTGTTTCTCACACATGACAGTATTTCTATCATGACAGCAGATGGATGTTATGATGGATGTCACGATATTCAGCATGACATTCACATTAAGACACTCCACAACAGTTCTGTCACCACAGCAGATGGAGATAGTATAACATCCTACTTAACATCAGTGCAGGATCATGTTTTACCAAAATTTAGCCAATCATAGAATGATGGACAATTCTATATCATAGAACCCTGGAACTAACAATCTCCCCCTTTGGCAAATTTTGGCTAAAACAACTTATCAGGGTAGCAACATTAGTTTACACAAACTATCATGCTCCCTCTTAATAGTTGCATCCAGCAAGCAACAACACTTTACTCCCCCTTGGTTTAGTCAAAACTTAACAAAAATTGGAGTGAATGTACAAACTGTACAAGCTGCTTGACCTCTTATAAACACTGCACCACTTCAGCACCAATCCATTGGCAAGGATTTAAACCCCTCTGCTGAACTCAACATAAATTAGAACACTAAGTTTTAATTATCCAACTTATGCATATGAGCAGCACACTGACTACTTTACACTATGATCCATTATGATGAGAAACAACCTTCTCTGCAAAAACTCCACACAGCCAGTGTAAAATCAGCCCTGAACCACAGTTCCTTGAGAGTACACCTTGGATCAGCCTTGAATCTTGGGTTTTTGTCTTGTCTGAAGCTGCACCTTCAGGAGTGACACTTATCAATTAAAGGATAATCAGTCAATTACTTGCCAAGTAGCAACTGATTTTAAATCCCCAAATTGAGATACAGGAAAATTCTGCAGAGAAAAATTAATCCTCCCAGACATAACCCAATGTTTTACGCAACTTTATATCAGCACAATATTGTCGCACCTTGAAAATCACGGAGACATTTCGTAGAAACGACCCTCACGCGAAAGGCGCGGAAATGCAGTTCAACAGAGTCGCCACCGAACTTTATTTTTCCCGAATAAACGGGAGAGGAAAATATCGAGAAAACCTCTTAAAAACGGAAGGAACACGACTGTCGCAACCTAATGTTCCTAGGTTCGGGAGTCGGTTACGCAAGAGGAAGGTATTAGCACCCCTCACGTCCGTTGTACTCAACGGGAACCTCTTAATTCATATTGTGATGATCGTTAGCTAAGCTTAATTCTTCTCTTCTCAAAACTACATACTAAAACTGTACTATAAAGGGATAAAGACGCTAAGGGGAAAGGGGATGGTTAGAGGACTGGGTGTTCGCCAAGGATTGGGGCCCTTGTGCCTACATATGCTCATTCGGACGAGAATGAGAAATTAGAGCGTCGTAGTTCGACTACAGGAAAGGATGGGGGAGGCGGAAGATTGAGGGGATTGTGGAGAAAGGTATAAGTGTGGAATAGTGGAGGAAAATGGAAGTGTGCTCGCCAAGATCATCGCAATTTTGTGCCTACGTATCTTACACTCATAAATGAATGAAGAATCAGAGCGTCCATAGTTCGTGGTAACAACCACGAACAGAAACGGGAAACAGGAGAATGGATAGAAGGTAGCTCGCCAAGATCATCACAATCTTGTGCCTACGTATCTTACATTCGGATGAGAATAAAGAATCAGAGCAGTTGTAGTTCGTGGTAACAACCACGAAAAGAAATGGGATTGAATTGGTTTAAAGTTGAGTTGAGAATGAAAGAGTAATTGACAAGCAACCTAAGGGCGTGCCTCAAGAGCTTGTCACTAAAGAATTCAAGGAATGCGAAATTCCAAGAACTCAATTCTTTCGGAAATAGGGTTGAATAAGTTGAAGATAAGGAGTTGTATGTTTTGAAATTGAAAGAATGAAATAATAATAACTCAAGGGCGCGCCTCGAGAGTTACTCATTCGAATATTTAGAGAATGCTAGATTCTAAGAATATCCCTCTTTCGTAAGTTTAAAAAACGTTTGTAAAAGATTGAATCGAAAATGGTGCGAGAAAAGAGGTTAATTCAAAAATGGCTCGACGACGAGTCGAAGACTTGATGAAAATAGAACCGGCTTGACGACGTGTCAAGGGTTAGATTGTGAGAAACGATATTAGTCCCTAAGGGTGCGAATGCGTAGGAGCACTCGACTTAGGGAATTGTTCAAAAATGTTTGAAAAAGTCGAAAGGTTGAGTGAATAACAACTCGAGGGCGTGCCTCGAGAATTATTCACTTGAAGATTCAAGGATTGCTAGATTCCAAGAACCTCCTTCTTTCGAAGTTTAATCGAGAAAATGTTTTGAAAATAATTTGAAGTGAAATGAGATATGAAAAGATTTTGTGGTATGAGAGGTAAGAAGATGAGAAAGGATTTGAAAAGTATAGGAGGAATGACGATTATTTGGTAAATGAGACGTCGGCCTCACAATCAATTAATCGGGGTATCATTTGGATGCTAGATCCTAACAACATCTTTTCATTCGGAAAATGTTTGGATGAACAATGGAAATGTCACACGGAATGCTAGATTCCTATGATATTTCTATGTCTAGAAAAGAGTATATTTAAAACGAAAAGTTGAACCATACATTATTTAAGGTGTACACCTCAATAATGATCGTCTAAAAATCCAAGAAGTGCTAGACTTCAAGGATTTAGTTTTTTCGTGACTTGATGGAAAAATAATTTAGTAATGAAAAATATATTGAAATAGGATTAAGAAAAGTAATATCAAAATTTGGAAATAAATTTTGAAAATAGTTTGTATGTGAAAAATAGATTGATTTAAGATTGAAAGAAAGTGATCAAATTTTGCAAGTGATTTTACTAAGAAAATAGTTTGTATGTTGAAAATAAATTGAACTAGTATAAAAACACTTAAACGGGATTAAAACTCAACGTTATCGGGAAATTAAAATTGCTTATTTTAATAGTCACAAAAAAAACTATAATTTTGTCTTGCAATAATATCATAAAAATGAGTAAAATAAATCAATTAATTAAATTAAAACTAAAAACTCAGTCTCACTAATACTCCCAGTTTCTCTAAACCAACACGGGCCCAAATGGCCCCCAAGCCCATCCAAAACGAACACATGAGGAGCCCAAGAGGCCCAGCCGTGATCACTCTCCCACACTAGAAACCAAAGCAAAATGATGCTCTCATTAATAGTCAAAAAGTGAAACGACATTAATGGCAGACAAACATCATGAGGTGTCAGCCTCTAGATGATGAATAATCGTGATTTACCAGGGAAATGCCACCAAGATCAAATTCAATCACAATCAATACCATTAAAAAACATTAATACCTAAAAAAAACAAAAAAAACATTAAGACTCTTGACTCCCTCTCCTTGGAAGCTTAAACGTTTCAAACCCTTAATCTATCTCTCTCTCTGCTCGTTCCCAACCTACATTTGTAATCTCTTTCACTCTCAGATTTAACACAAGTCCCACTATCCTCTCTTCTCTCTCTTGCAACCCCCTTTTCTAATCTCTTAACCTCAACCGATTTTTCTATATTCTTCTCCTCTCTTTATCACTTAACATTGAAACCACATAAACTCAAATGAAGTAACATCAAGTATAATCATGGCTGAAAACTAGAGAAAAATTATAACAAAATAATTGAAAGGAAAACATGCAATAGTCAAGAAAGTGTAGGTCGGAACTTTGAAACTCCGACGGATTAACCGGCGGCAATTTTGAGGATGCAAACCAGGTGCCAACGTTTCCCCTTTGCTTCCACTTTCTCTTCATCTCGCTCTTTCGTTCTGGTCTCTGTGTTTTGACTCACGATTTTGTTGGTGTTCTAGAAATGGATCGGAAAAATCGAAGAATGTGAGGGTTTCACGAAAGGATGGGTTTCCACAGGGCGTGAAGGGCGTTAGTGTAAGATCCTGTTAGCTTCAAAGAAGAAACATTGGTGAGTCATGGATTTTCTCAAGGTGGGATTTTTCGGAACTTCGTTGGGGTTTTTCTTTGATTTGAAAATTGGCAGCGTTTCAATAAGATTTTTTCCCCTCTTTCAGGTTTTCTATGCGTGTACTTATAGGGAGGGAGTGAAGGCCTTTGAAGGAATTTTAGATATTGCTGGACGAATAAAATATGTTAGGATTTCCCTACCCTCAATCACTAATTTCGTGCGATTGAGTGGGATTCGAGGGATAGCGGTAATACTCAGATACTTTGCAATTTTGTCGTATCCTACTAGTATGAGTCCAGCGTCTTTGACATTTCTGTATGTTGAGTGGGGTCCTCAATGTGTGTATTGACTTTTTACAACTTAACAGCCTCTTGGTTTCTCACAAATTTTCTCTTCTTTTCTCACATATGAATTGTGGCTTGATTGCAGGATATGGTTTTTGGCGTGGTTCGTGAAAGTCTTACATAATGGTTATGTCATTATGTCATCGCTTCTCATGAAATTGAGATAATGGGCGATATCGTTGAATTTTTGACCTTCTGCTGAGGCAAGACATGACGACATACAAGTGTTCCTAAGAGATTTTCCCTAACAGACCAAGCAAAGGTGACTTCTTTTGTACAATGGTAACAGTGGCAATCATAGTTCTTAACAGTGTGATTAATAGATCTTTGTGAGAAGATTACCCTTTCTATTTTCCTTCTCCATGTTCATCAAAGCCATAAGCTTGCAACCTGGATGCTTCTGCACAAGATTTCTTTGTATAACCTTGCGTTTGGAACTGGGACTGTTGGAGCAGGAAGATTACTACTTAAGGTATAATAGGCTGCAGTGTCCAGCAACTATGTTTTGTCAAAAACAATACTCTTACATGTTGGCCTAGTTTTCTCTCTTGAGACACCAACTATAACATTGCCCTTTTGCCAATTGCTTTGAGTTGCTCCCATATTGAATTCAGTCTACTGCAGGTTTGTAGCTTGAACCCTATTTACGAGTTCATGCCGCAAGGTGACGCTTAACCTGTATTGAAATCATGTCTTGGGCTACATAGCAGCTTGAGGTAATACACGTGAACCTTGATCTTCAGGCTATTAGTTTTGGTGTGATAACCTTGCCTCGACAGAAATGTCTTAGCATGTATACTCGAACATTCCTCTTGCTGTTCATTCTGAAGATACTTGAATAAATATTTCCACTCTTCTAATCTTGTTTCCCATTTCTTTTTTTTATGTGTGTTGTACTTGGAAATGAAAGTATGGGGAAGCTTTGAGTGAGACATTGGCACGAGAAGATACTTATGAATAGAGTAGTAAGCCTAGCATAAAAGGAGTCTCAGACTATTTTGAAACTCGGTGTGAAGACTCGGCGTCGGTGAAGAACAAACTCAAACTACTGCTTCAGATTTTCCTTTGAAACCATCATCTTAAGCATTTCTTATAGCTTAGAAGTTAGAGTGATGATTGGTATTTGAGGAATTTTGTTTTATTCAAGGGACTTATTCTCACGATATGTACTCGTACGTTATGTAAAAAACACGGCTTTTCGTAACTTGTAATGTGTTGACACATTAAATCCAATCGACCTACTCAAGTAAACATCCTTCTTTCCATGCACTGGTCTTCACATTATTTAGCACAATCTGTTAGAACACAGATTGGTGTTTAAATATATCTCATTGTTTTGATGATAACACTAATGAAATTTTGTATTAAGAAAATATATACTCTAATTTTGTTCAAGTGTTTTTGTTTCAGATATTAAAATTGAATATTCTGATAAAGGCAAAAATACATCTGAACGTTCTCTACACAAGGCTCTGAAGCATCAGAAGCAACTCATTAGAAGATTCTGAGCGCTGCCAGAAGACTCTGAAGCAGAAGCTGCAGAAGACTCTGAAGCAGAAGCTACAGAAGCATCTGAAGCGTACCTGAAGATTTTGTATGAAGAGTTTCAAGCATTGTTTCAGAAGACTCTGAATGTACTTTACGCTGCAAGTACAGAGGCTCTGAATAACCAGTATGCTCTGATCAGATCACTCACGCTAAAGCACTATGGCTGCAACTCAGATTTCATTGAATTTGATCTGAAGAACCAGAAGCACATCAGAGGATCTGATGTTGTTTACATTTGAAAAGATGTCAGCACGTGAATAGACTTGGTACTTATCTCAACATCCTCTCCAATGGAACTATTCCTTATTTGTGATAGACACAAGGATTCAGGAAAAAGGCATTTCTCTGAACATTCTACTTGTGAGAAAGGAAGAGTCATGTGAAGACAAAAGGCTACAGCTACTCTACTTGCACAGTCTTCAAGCTTTGGACTCTTAGCACTTTAAAAGGACGTTCTCTTCATCTCTTCACAACTAACGATCTATTAAAAAAAACTCATTGAAATTATTCTCAACTCTCATACAATCATTCAAAGATGAATAGTTTTATTTGTCCTTAAACTTAAGTGTAAAAATCACAGTTTGTGATATAGCTTTTTAGAAGCATCAAACACACTTGTTAGTTTACATTTATTTGTAAAGGTTCCTTAAGAAGACCAAGTTGTTGTCAGTAGTTCTTGAGAAGACTAAGACAGTCGTTCTTAGTGGTTGACATTGTAATCTGTTTGATTATAGTGGATTAAGTCCTTGAGGAGAAAGGCAAATCACTCTTGATAGGGTGGAATGGATTAGTTGAGTTCAACGAACCAGGATAAAAATCATTGTGTTTTTATTGCCATATTTATTTCTAAACCCTTATTCAACCCCCCCTCCTTCTATGTGTTTTCTCACCTTCAGTTGGCATCAGAGCTCCGGTTCTGTTAGTGTTATCACTTCACCGTGAACAAAAAAGATCCAGTTCAGAAAACTCTTAATATATTTTGGTTGATACATTATGGCTGAAGCTTCAACATCCAACAACAACAGATATGAGGACAGAGACAGAATCAATACTAAACCCCCTATGTTTGATGGGGAGAAATTTGATTACTAGAAAGACAGGATTGAAAGTTTCTTTCTTGGATATGATGCTGATTTTTGGGACTTAGTCATTGATGGTTATGTTCACCCCACTGACGGGGATGGCAAGAAAATTGATAGAAAATCTATGACTGAAGCTCAGAAGAAGTTCAGAAATTATCACAAAGCAAGAACAATATTATTAAATGCTATATCTCATACTGAGTATGAGAAGATTACCAACAGAGAAACAACATTTGATTTGTTTGGGTCTTTGAAGATGACTTATGAAGGGAACTCACAAGTAAAAGAGACCAAGGCTCTGGTGTTGATCTAGAAATACGAAGCCTTCAAAATGGAAGAATCTGAATCTATAGAAGCAATGTTCTATAGATTCCAGATTCTCACAGCTGGCTTAAAAGTTCTGGACAAGGGTTACTCCACTGTAGATCATGTTAAGAAGATCATCAGAAGTTTACCAATCAGATGGAGACCAACGGTCACTGCTCTGAAGCTAGCAAAGGATCTGAACAAGATCACGCTAGAGGAACTAATCAGCTCTCTGAGGAGTCATGAAATTGAAATAGAGGAAGACGAACCCCAGCAAAAAGGTAAGTCTATTGCTTTAAAGTCTAACAAATCTGCCAAAGCTTTGTAGGTTTTAGAAGAAAGTTCTGAAGAATCTTCTTCTGAAGAAGAAGATGAATTGTCCCTGTTGTCCAGAAGGATCAACAAACTCTGGAAGCATAAACAGAGGAAGTTCAAGAACTTCAAAAAACCAGATCAACATAAAGAGTCTTCTGGACACATAAGATCTAGAAAGAAAGATGTTGTTTGCTATGAATGCAAGGAACCTGGGCACTACAAGAATGAATGCCCAAAGCTTCAGAAGGAGAAGCCAAGAAGGAAGCCTGAGCATAAAAAGAAAGTTCTGATGGCAACCTGGGATGATTCAAATGCATTTGAATCTTCATCAGACTCAGATGAAGAATGTGCAAACATGGAACTCATGGCTGATGTAGAAGACCATGCAGAATCATCTGGATCAGAATCAAAATCAGATTCTGAGGAGGTATTTTCTGAACTTTCTAGAGGAGAGCTTATTGAAAGTTTATCAGAAATGTTAGAAAACTATAGTAAGATTAAGTTCAAGTACAAGAAGCTTGAAAGCAATCTTGTATCTGAGAATGATCTTCTGAAATCAGAAATTGCTGAGCTCAAAGCAAACAATTTGAAAATTAAAAATGAATTAGAAAGAGCTCAACAAGATTCTGAAGTTGAAACTAAGTCAAAATCTAAAAACATTTTAGAAGAATATGACTATAGTTTTCAGAGATTTCTGGCAAAAAGCCTTGAGAGAAGCAAGATGGCTTCAATGATCTATGGTGTTAGCAGAAATAACAGGAAGGGTATTGGATATGAATCTTCTTCTGAGAAGAATTTAAATCCAACATCTGTTGATAAACTAATCATTAAGCATACTCCTCTGTATTCTACTTTTAAGTTTGGTCATCTTAATGATATTAAACATACTCGTTCTGGTCAGAACATTCCTGTGTTTAAACCTAAAGTTAGTCAGAACAAACCTACTGTCAGAAGACAAAATAATATCTGTTGCAGACATCTTTAGCAGCAAAGTCAAAACACCAATCTTGGTACCTGGACTCTGGTTGCTCGCGTCAAATGACGGGAGAAAGGTCTATGTTCTAAAGCCCGAAGCTTAGATCTGGAGGAGACGTCAAATTTGGAGGGAACCAGAGAGGCAAGATAGTTGGATCTGGAACTATTGGCAATGGTAAACTTCCTTCCATTTCTAATGTCTTACTAGTTGAAGGATTAACACATAACTTATTGTCCATAAGTCAATTAAGTGACAATGGTTATGACATAATCTTCAATCAAAAGTGTTGCAAAGCTGTCATTCAAAAGGATGGCTCAATTCTATTTAATGGAAAGAGGAAGAACAACATTTATAAAATCAATCTTTCAGGACTTAAGGTTCAGTACGTAAAATGCCTTCTGTCTGTTAATGATGAGCAATGGGTCTGGCATAGAAGATTCGGGCATATTAGTATGAGACGTATATCTCTGATTAATAAACTCAATCTGGTCAGAGGACTTCCTCAGTTGAGGTTCAACTCAGATGCTCTTTGTGAAGCATGTCAAAAAGGAAAATTTTCAAAATCCTCTTTTAAAACTAAAAATGTTGTTTCAACCTCAAGACCATTAGAGTTACTTCAAATTGATCTGCTTGGACCAGTGAAAACTGCATCCATCAGAGGCAAGAAGTATGGATTAGTCATTGTGGATGACTATAGCAGATGGACATGGGTAAAATTCCTAAAACACAAGGATGAGTCACATTCTGTGTTCCTTGACTTCTGCAAACAAGTCCAGATTGAAAAAGATTTTAAAATTGTTACAGTCAGAAGTGATCATGGAGGTGAATTTGAAAACAAATATTTTGAAAAAGATTTTAATGAAAATGGCATTGTACATGATTTCTCCTGCCCTAGAACTCCTCAACAGAATGGAGTTGTAGAGAGGAAAAATAGAACATTGCAAGAAATGGCCAGAACCATGATCAATGAGACAAACATGGCAAAGCATTTTTTGGTAGAAGCAGTGAACACAACATGCTATATTCAGAACAGAGTGTCTGTAAGACCTCTTCTGGAGAAGACTCCCTATGAATTGTGGAGGAATAGAAAGCCCAAGATTTCTTATTTTCATCCTTTTGGATGTATATGTTATATGTTGAGCACTAAAGAGAATCTAAACAAGTTTGATTCCAAAGCACATAAGTGTTTCATGCTTGGATATTCTGAACGCTCTAAAGGCTACAGAGTATACAATACTGAGACACAGATTGTAGAAGAATCAATTCATGTTAGATTTGATGATAAGCTTGGCAATCAAAAGCCAAAGCAGCTTGATAATTCTGCAGATAGAGAAGACATTCTCATAGACTCTGAAGTCTCAGAGGCAGAAAAGGCTCAAGTGAAAGAATCAGAAGCAATGCCAGATGCAACTCCATTGGCTGCTCAGATGAACAATTTGAATATTTCTAAAGAATCAAATGTTAAAGGATCATCCAGAATCAAGTCTTCCCATCCAGAAGAAATGATCATTGGAAAGAAGGATGACCCTATAAGAACAAGATCCTACCTCAGATCATCTGAAGCGTCATTATTTGGTTTCGTGTCAGTTATTGAACCAACTTCTGTGGATGAAGCTCTGCAAGACAATAACTGGATAATTTCCATGCAAGAAGAGCTCAACCAATTCACAAGAAATGACGTTTGGGATTTGGTTCCAAGACCAAAAGGATTCAACATCATTGGAACTAAATGGGTCTTCAGAAACAAGTTGAATGAAAAAGGAGAAGTTGTAAGAAACAAAGCAAGGCTAGTTTCTCAAGGTTATAGCCAGCAAGAAGGAATTGACTACACAGAGACTTATGCTCCTGTGGCCAGGTTAGAGTCTATTCGTTTACTCATTTCTTTTGCTGCACAAATAATATCACTCTATATCAGATGGATGTTAAGAGTGCCTTCTTAAATGATATTATATAAGAGGAAGTATATGTTCATCAACCTCCTGGTTTTGAAAATGAAAAACTTCAGAACATGTTTTTAAACTTAAAAAATCACTCTATGGTCTAAAACAAGCTCCCAGAGCTTGGTATGAGAGATTGAGTAATTTTCTTCTAGAAAAGAATTTTATTAGAGGCAAAGTGGACACAACTCTCTTCTGTAAATAATTTAAGAAAGATTTGCTAATTTTTCAAATTTACGTGGATGATATTATATTTGGATCTACCAATATTATGATGGGAAAGAAGTTTGCTCTTTCTATGCAGGCTGAATTTGAGATGAGCATGATGGGAGAACTTAGATTCTTTCTGGGAATTCAAGTCAACCAAACTCCAGAATGCACTTACATTCATCAGACTAAATATGTAAAAGAACTTTTGAAGAAGTTCAACATGACTGATAGTAAGTTGGCAAAGACTCCAATGCATCCAACAAGCACTCTGGGTAAGGAAGAGGTAAGTAAGAAAGTAGATCAGAAACTCTACAGAGGTATGATTGGCTCTCTTTTATACTTAACTGCTTCTAGACCTGACATTCTATTCAGTGTATGCTTGTGTGCAAGATTCCAATCAGATCCTAGAGAATCACACTTAACAGTTGTTAAAAGGATTCTAAGGTATCTGAAAGGTACTTCTAATATGGGTTTGTGTTACAGAAAATCTGATGAATTTAAATTAGTTGGATTCTGTGATGCTGATTACGCTAGAGACAAAGTTGAAAGAAAGAGTACTTCTGGAAGCTGTCAGTTTCTGGGAAGATATTTAATCTCCTGGTATAGCAAGAAGCAACCTACAATTGCGCTGTCAACCACAGAAGCAGAATACATTGCTGCTGCTGGATGTAGCACACAGATGCTCTGGATGAAAAGTCAGCTAGAAGACTATCAGATCTTTGAGATTAATATTTCTATATTCTGTGATAATACTTCTGCTATATGCTTGTCTAAAAATCCTATTTTACACTCTAAAGCTAAGCATATAGAAATTAAACATCACTTCATTAGAGACTATATTCAGAAGGGAATTTTAAGCTTAAGCTTTGTTGATATAGATCATCAATGGGCTGATATTTTCACAAAACCCCTTGCTAAAGATAGGTTTAAGTTCATTCTGAAAAATATTGGCATGGAATTCTGTCCAGAATAATATTTATAAGAAGCAACTTTCTCAGATGCAAAATGTTTAAACTCTAAAGTATTTCATCTGTCATTTATTTAATTTCTTGAATTATTATTTCTATGTGTATCTGAACTAACAAGTCTCAAAGGATCTGAACGTTGGCTAACGTTTCATTTCTCAAAGAGTTTTCAGAAGCACATGCAAGCAAACACGTGTAACTCAGAATCTGAAAAGATGGAGTGCACAATACTGAAAAGACGTTTGAGGTACTGTTTGAATATTTGGTTTCTAGTTTCCCCCCCAAATTTTCAGAATCATTAATGCTTGAAATGATTATATTCTTTTTATTAAATGCAATTAAATTCTAAGTGTAAACGTGCTGATCGTGTGACCTTTTTGTGCCCTAATTTTTTCTATAAATGCCACAACTAAACACATTTCACATTTTTCACTCTCACGAACACTTGTTTATGCATTTCTGTTTGCTGCATTCGTTCATCTTCTCCTCCAAACCTAAACATCTCAGTAACCCTAAATCTTTAAGAACTTCCATGGCTACTTCTTCATCAATGTCTGCTCAGTTCCAATCTACAATGGCTGATGTGTCATCTTCTAACATGGGTGCTGTCCCATTCAAGGAACCAGTTAGAACACTTCTCACACAAGTTAAAGAACTTGAAGTATTGTGTGAATCTATGGTGGACTTTAAGTCCATGGCTGACAATGGTTTTGATTTAAGGTCTATTGTTGATGCCCAAGGATGGGCCAAATACTTTGATAGATTGGGTGGACCAGTTTACCCCCATTTGATAAAAGAATTTTGGATTTGTGCTTCTGTTTGCCCCAAGTTCATAATCTCTTCTGTTCTGGGTAAAGAAATTATCATCACTGAGGATCTGACTAGGAAGCTGATTAGATATGAAGAAACTGATGGAGTTTCTCATATGCCAGCTGGGCGTGTTGACATGGAAGGAGTGTATGAGGAAGTGATGTCATCTGGACAAGCTTCTAACAAGTTCAAAGATCTGAATCCAAATTACAAGAACTGGGCTAAAATATTCATGGGTTGCATCCATCACAGGAAGTCCACAAACTCTCCTAACTACGTCAACAACGAACAAATGTACTTTATGTTTTGTCTAAGTCAGAGCCTATAAGTGGATCTGCCTCATCCGCTCTTCTCTCATCTGTGGAACCACATCAAGATGTCTAGAGAAGACATGAAGACTAAACACAACAAAGTCAGAAATTGGATTCCTTATGGAAGATTAGTCTCAGACATTCTGACTGAGAATGGCCTAGTGGCACATCTGCATGAAGCTGGTGTAACAGAAGAACTTGATTCTGTCATAGGAAAACCTCTGAACAGCAAAAGTCCCCAGAGGATGAAAGTCATAGATGAACTTACTTCTGTACCTGCCAAGATCAATACAACAGAAGTAAGCCAACGGAGAATTCCTCTAGAAGATTTTCCAAACTTCTTTGCTGAAGAACCAAAGGAAGTTTTGATCAAGTTTGTTGGTTCATGTCTGGAGCAAGGAATTCTACTTCCAGAAGGTTTTCTACAACGTCAACCTATGCCAGATATCTATGAGGAACATAAGAGGCAAAGAAAACAAGCTTCAGAAGAAGAAGTTGCAGGCATACAGAAGAAGCTGAAAACTTCTAAAGAACCACAACAGAAGAAGATCAAGAAAAGAAAAGCTTCTGGAGAAGCACCTTCTGTCAGAGTTAAGAAAGTAAAGAAGTCAGGTAATTCTACAACTTTACCTCTTATTTCTAAATCAGTACCAGTTGTATCAACGTTTAACTCTGAACCGTTACCTACTTCACAAACTTGCTCTGAACCATAATCACAAAATAATGAATCTGTTTCCACACCACAACCTTCACCACAAACCTCTCATCAAGAAGAAAAAATACCAGATGAACCTACACACTCTGAACCACATCCTTCTGTAACCCAAACATAAGAATCTATTCCTATTAACCCAGAACCAGAACAACCAGAAATCCCTCAACCAGAACCCACTCAACCATCTGAATCAAATAATGCTGAATCAGATATTCTAAACATTCAACCTCTGAAAACTGTGTTTACAATTTCTTCCACATCCGTTCACATCACAGATACTAGTGATTCCACTGAATCTGATACCACCTCTTCATCTGAAACACATCCCATACCATCTGAACCTCTTCACTCACAAAACACTATATTCACTCCATATGATCCCAAACCTTTTAATATTGTTACCTCTAACATCAGAATCAAACATTATTTATTTCCCAGAAAACCTTCACCTACAGTTACCACTTCATCTGATCCATCTCCTTCCCTAACTTATCCTCGTCCTTTGTTTATTATCCCCACTTTCACCATTCCTTCAAAACCTTCTACATCTGTCAACCCTGAATCTTCTTTAAAAACATTTTTAGAAGAATTGTTTAAACCTAAACCTAGATTAAACGTTGGTACTCTGCTTGCTGGTTTTGAAACTGAGTTAAAAATGTGGATATCATCTGTTGAGAAGGAATGTCTCACTGGCCTTGACCCAGATGCTTCTGAAGCTATTTGGACAAGATCCAAAAACAGATTCAACTCTGTAGCTAATAATCTCCAGAACATATGTGTTGAAGATGCCAAGATCAGAATATCTGAAGCTGTCAGACTTTCTCGTTTGAATGACCTTCTGAGTGCTCCCAAAACTTCCACTCTGCTTCTGGATCCTCCACCAGCAAAACCTGTTGTTCCTGTCGCTCCAGAAGACTCTGCAGCTCTGATAGATAATCCCTCTTCCCTGATGATTTTAGACAAACCATCTGCATCTGTGCCTCCAGAATCTGCATCTGCAATGGTTATTGACTCTGCTCCTACTCTTGCATCTGACTCTGCTCCTTCTGCCTCTTCTGAAGTTAAGAAAGAGAATCTGGAACTAGAAGACAAGATTGCTGTGCTGGAAGCTGGTCAATCTGAAATTAAATCTTGGATGGAAAAACAAGATGAGAAAACTGACAACATACAGAAGTGGATGGCTAAGAAAGAAAAATCTTCATTTGAAATTACCAACCTTCTGAAGATGCTTTTATCTCGACCATCTTAGATCTTGTTTTCTTATCTGATGTTTGTGCACATGATCATGTTTGTCTGATGTTTTGGTTTTCTGAGTGTACTTTGAATATCTTTTATAAATGAATCTTTTATTTCCATATCTGTTTATATCTTTTCTTCTGTTATTCCTTTATGTCTTTAAAAGTTTTCTTTTTGATTATGACAAAAAGGGGGAGAAAAAGAAATTCTGAATGTTCAAATAAACAGTTACTAAAATGGAATTCAGACATAATGATTATTACTAACATTGAATTTTAGTATTTCAGAACTTCAATCTTTCATCTGACAAAATTCATTGAAGGTATCCTGAGAATCCCCAAATCAGAACTAATTCAACCAGACTCTGTTTCTGAAACATTAATTCTAATCAGGCTCTAATTCTGAAATGTTTAATCAGACTCTGACTCTGAAAAGTGTATCCAAACCAGACTCTGAACTGACAAGAATACTTATGCAAAAAGGGAAGTTTTCTATTCCATTAGAGTATTCATTTCCGGGGGAGATTCTGTATCTCAGGGGGAGTTATATATTTATTCCCATTTATTGAACAAAATTTCCTATGTTTTTTTCATCATAAAAAAGGGGGAGATTGTTAGAACACAGATTGGTGTTTAAATATATCTCATTGTTTTGATGATAACACCAATGAAATTTTGTATTAAGAAAATATATACTCTAATTTTGTTCAAGTGTTTTTGTTTCAGATATTAAAATTGAATATTCTGATAAAGGCAAACATACATCTGAACATTCTTTACGCAAGGCTCTGAAGCATCAGAAGCAACTCATCAGAAGATTCTGAGCGCTGCCAGAAGACTCTGAAGCAGAAGCTGCAGAAGACTCTAAAGCAGAAGCTATAGAAGCATCTGAAGCGTACCTGAAGATTTTGTATGAAGAGTTTCAAGCATTGTTTCAGAAGACTCTGAATGTACTTTACGCTGCAAGTACAAAGGCTCTAAATAACCAGTATGCTCTGATCATATCACTCACGCTAAAGCACTATGGCTGCAACTCTGATTTCATTGAATCTGATCTGAAGAACCAGAAGCACATCAGAGGATCCTATGTTGTTTACATTTAAAAAGATGTTAGCACGTGAATAGACTTGGTACTATTCTCAACGTCCTCTCCAACGGAACTATTCCTTATTTGTGATAGACATAAGGATTCAGGCAAAAGGCATTTCTCTGAACATTCTACTTGTGAGAAAGGAAGAGTCATGTGAAGACAAAAGGCTACAGCTACTCTACTTGCACAGTCTTCAAGCTTTGGACTCTTAGCACTATAAAAGGACGTTCTCTTCATCTCTTCACAACTAACGATCTATTAAAAAAACTCATTGAAATTATTCTCAACTCTCATACAATCATTCAAAGCTGAATAGTTTTATTTGTTCTTAAACTTTAGTGTAAAAATCACAGTTTGTGATATAGCTTTTTAGAAGCATCAAACACACTTGTTAGTTTACATTTATTTGTAAAGATTCCTTAAGAAGACCAAGTTGTGGTCAGTAGTTCTTGAGAAGACTAAGACAGTTGTTCTTAGTGGTTGACATTGTAATCTGTTTGATTATAGTGGATTAAGTCCTTGAGGAGAAAGGCAAATCACTCTTGATAGGGTGGACTGGATTAGTTGAGTTCAACGAACCAGGATAAAAATTATTGTGTTTTTATTGCCATATTTATTTCTAAACCCTTATTCAACCCCCCTTCTAAGTGTTTTCTCACCTTCACAATCCTCATAGAGCCACATGACCACAAGGAATCTAGAAACTTTGAGACATAAGGGACATGCACATGCATATATCAATGTCTTGACTTTAAAGCCAATAACTTAAAATCAATCGTGACCAATTCACATCTTGCCACTTATTTACTCTTTGAAATACTGCCATATAATGTGTTGGAATGACCTCTTGAAACAAATAACTTCAGAATCCCCTTTTCTTAACATAATCCTAAAACATGAGAAGGATCAACATATGGTTAAACTTTCTACCTGGGTCACGACCCATCAAGTTTTCAATTTTCATCAAGGAGAAATTTATTTGTGCCCAAACTTCTAATAAGAGTCCAAAACTCTAAACATGAGGTTTTAATCAAATTTGAACTTTTCTTAAACAAGACTCATTAATCATGACCTCCTATTAAAATTATGCTCTGAAGCGAATTTCAATATAACCTGAAACGTGAAAGGGTTCCAACCTTGTATCTTATTATTAACTTAGTCGTAAACCCACAAAGCTCGAAACTATCCCTCCAATCACATCTTGTAGGAGACAATTGAACCAATTGAAACAAAGTAGGACACCTCATACCATGACTCTATCTTGAAATTGACCTTTTCCCTATAACTGAATGGACCACGTCTTGAGCATGAAAATGAAGACACCCTTTTTGTTACCTCTCTCTGAAATCAAACGAATCTGTACGGGTATTCAAAAAAAATCCTCATGACCTAAGCTGTAGAGGATCTTGGTCAAAGGTCCAAATAATACCCATAGAAAGGTTACCAATCACATAACCACTTAGTATAAGGAAATCTCAAAAGGTAGGACAAATTCGGGGTATGACAAATGCCAACACAAGCAACGCAGTTGTACATGTACACAACTCCCCCTGTCATGCATAGTCAGTACTCCCCCAAACATATGAAGACTTTCTTCAACATCTTCATACTGCAACTTTACATTCCTACAAACCATACTGGAACAGATAGCAGAAGAGTTACAGAATAATTATCTGGAAGGTCTCCAAGATGTCAGGGTAAAGGTCCTTCCATCTGTACAGGACCATAACTGATGATGTCTTTTATCTTCACCAGACACACTAGGATGGAGGCCTACAAACTCTACTGGATCCATGGACATCCTAAGGACAGAACCAAACGGAAAACACTTGTCATGTTCACCATGAGCTTAGAGAAGTAACCCAATGTCAAAACATCTTGTCTGACATTCTATCTTCATAAAATCCCAAACTGTTTGAAGCCACAAACAATCTTGGTACATAACTACACTTTTGCAGTAACACATCCTAGATAGAAGTATAGCTCCCCATATCAAGGGTAACCAGTGCACATGAATGGAAAACATAAGATGCATCTTCATGTCTTCAAGAACTCATTCTCTGTTCAACACACATGTTAAACACATTCACCACAAGCAAATAGTACACCCATCAACCAAAAGCTCTCCCCCTATCTTTGCCAAAAGATGCTCTAAGATCACCACATTATCTCTCATGACCAACTCCATGCTTATATAGTGAGAGGGCGTCAAACTGATCCACTTCTTCCTAGAGTTACTTGTAGCAGAAGAGACCACTTCTCCACAAGTATTCTGACCTTATGCTGAGTACAAGATAGACCCCCCATAATCCAAGACATTCTTTCCTCATCATTCTCCCATATGATAAGTTAGAAAGCTTTTGATTTAACTGGTGAATCTTCTCATCAGAATCCATACTTTCATGTAGTCAATCAATGATCCACTCCAGTCTTGTCCAATCCTTTCACATCATACTCCAAGATAGTCCTTTTACCTCATAATTCTCCCGTATGACAAAATAGAGTACTTCTTAGTCAAGATTTGAATCACAAGTTCTGCACTAGATCTTCAATTCCTTTGCCAAGGAAAATCAAACCATATCCACTGGTTCTTTATCTGCCCACAACTGGACTTACTTCAGCCTAGTAATCCAACTGAAGATCTTCAGAGAACACAGTTCCACCAGCTTGATCAAAATATCTCCAAAAGAGGGTAATCTTCCATACACAACTTAGGGCTTCTACGACAAACTCCAATATATGAACATAAATAGATCCTCCTTTGGTCTTCAACCAACTACCCTTCTGCACAAGAGTACTTAGTTCTAAGCATGAACAGTCCCAGAACCTTTTGTGGTGTTCAAATGACTACCCTTCTGCACAAGAATAGTTTTCTAAAGGCACACTTCTTAAATAAAAAATGCCACTGTTTGGTTATTCAGCATCTTTCAGAACTCTAGAAAATCTGCTACTCCACCAGGCCACTTTGCTCCAAACCAAGGCATCTACTCCTTCACACAACTCCCGCAAACTGCATAAGGTGAAGCATTAATTCCATTCATAGTTGAGAAAGATCAACTCATCTTTAATTGATGTACCACAACATCCATTGAGGCCTTGAAGTTACTGCTTGGTGTCACAACATCTGATCAGACATCCTGCTGGAGAGTTTAGGCTTTCATTCTGCCACTTAGAATACCTTTCTCCATATACCAGAAAAGAGTTCCATGCTATCAGGTTTGAGTGGACAACCTCTATTCTACAATAGCTACCTTTGAAGTGCATTTTCTCCATGAACTCCTCTTTAGAGAAACCAAACATGCCAAAGCTTGATTCTTCAGAGAGGAGAAAAAAATTCTTTACAAAAGGAATCCCGCTTTCCTTAAGTAGAGACTTCTTCAGAAAACAAGAGATACCTGCCACTTATCCTTGACTTCCAAGATGAGCAAGGTTACATGCTCCTATGTACTTAGATCAGAAATAAATTGACCCAAGCAGTGCAATCACAACACCATCTTCTAGACAAGTTTCTTTCCAGGAAACTTTCTAGATAAATAGTAGATGCTTCTAGTAGAGACTAGAACACACCTGCTGCACTCCAATAAGTTGATTCAAGAGAACTGTCTTCATCTTCACTTCCATCAGCACTCCATTATAGCCTTAGTTTCTTGCCAAGAACCTTACTAGAATGAAGACAGATCTAGCTGAATCTCCTTTTGAGCTAGTGATTCACTCCTTGAATCAACAGAGTTCTGCACAATCTCTGCTGATGGAATGTCTCAACATCTGGTTGAACATCAGACTTTTGAAGTTGACCACACAAAATAAGGGCCAGATGCTTTGTGCAATAAAACAGATCCTTCTTCTAGAAGCCAGACTTGGATGAACATAACTTTGACAATGTTAATCATTATGAATAATCAATTAAATACTTGTGCATTCCATAAATAGATATTGATCTTAAATCCCTGCAACTTGTCGAGAAAGCCAGATAATTACACTTCATTAATACCAAGAGTATTCTTTAGTATAACTATCTTTAATGTTGAAACAACAAGGATGCCACCCTTGATTCAAACTCTCTATGACTTCCTCTGCTGATAGATTCCTTGCAAGTCATGAGTGGTAAAATAAATCACCTCCCACACAACAGAACAACCGAAGCACACAAGCAACAGCTCAGCAAAACAGTATCCAGCAACCTGCCACAACCTTTATATGAAAATCTTCTCCCAGGGCTACCAGAGTTCTTTCATCAGAAGAATATGCAGCGGAACCACTAAAAGAACATCTTCAACAAGCCCTAAACAAGATGTTAGAACATACTCACCAGGTCATAGAGGCGCCTATATCAGAGGGAACAACACCAGATACACAGAATCCTTGGCAACCTCTTCCTAAACTCCATAAGCAGCAGCTCAACCATTTAGCATGATCAGCAAATCAGCTACCACTTCTCCTTGTTTAACCCACCAGAAAGTATCTCCCAAGATCTCATCCAGAACAGATAGGATGCCTGCTCTAATACCAATTGAAATTCTGGTATGCAAATTTCAGATGTCCCAAGAACATTGATCTCTGCTGAAACAAGGACGAGGACAGATCATGAACAATTTAAATTTCTTTAAATTGTGCCAATGTCATGACCAACGTCATGACGTCTGTTGTGACATCTGCATACTGACAGACTATTTATCTAAACATTTAAATTATGCAGAATTGTAAATGCTGAAAGATAAATCACACAATAATTATTTACCCAGTTTGGTGCAACATCACCTACATCTGGGGGGTACCAAGCCAGGGAGGAAATTCACTATTAGCAGAATCAATTCAAAGTCAAACAACCAATTTGCACTTCTCACTTAATCTCTACCCAATGACACTTCAACCTAGAGACACTCTAGACCTGAGTATTCCCACTCACTCCCCCTCAATCACACCACAGTGATATCAATACACAATTACAAAACAGTTGTGGAGATACACTCCAAACACACACCATGATCTTGCTTCACAGCTGTGATCAAGTGAGACACACTCTTGCTTAAAAGCTTTGAGTGACATAATGAACACAATAGTTCATACACCATAACCAAAGCAACTATTCAGCCTACAATTGTTTGGCACACAAGGAATCCTAAGATCCCTAAACACACGTGAAGAACAAAGTTCTTCACTCACAAAACACACGTGAAGAGCTACACTCTTCACTCATAAATATGTCTACCACAATGTATCGAAAGATACAAAGGGTGACTTACACACAAGGGACTCTCAAACCCTAGACCTTTATTTTACACTCTGCTTTTTCTTGATGTGAATGCTTAATTTCCTCTGCTTCTGCTCCTCCTTTTATAGCAATGCAGACTAGGCTTGGGCTGTTTAAAAGTAACAAACATTAGGTTTAACAAAGTAAAACTAATTTCCATAAATCAAGGTGCTGTCAAATTAGGTCACAACAGCTTAATGTTATGTCCAACCTTGACTAGAGTCTCACCTGAGATGACTAAGGAGCCATAACAGGTTTCCTAAAATTTAGCCTGAGATATATCAGGTATCGTAATAGAAAAACAAACCCTGCCCGCCTGATGTCATACGATTAATGTCATAACATTGGTCATGACATTCAGCTTCACTTAAACTTGCTTTCCAGCTTGCCTTGCTGAACACTTCTGCAGAATTTTCTTCATGACAGTAGAAACAAATGTTTTATAGTTCCCTAAAAAGTATCAAGATCCTTTTTATGAACACTAATTAAATCTGCACTTTGTTTCTAATAAAACTCTTTGGTCTGCACATACTGATGAGGAATATCCAACAGAACCAAAACACTTCTATCACGAGATATAACATAGCAGCCCCTGTTGTACCAGTCCTTGATGTCATAACACTCAGTATGACATCTATGACAATAGTTCTGTCATCAGCTCCTGCTAGCTCCTTCTGCATCCATGACAACAGTTCTATCATCTGCTCTTGTTAGCTCCTGGTGCACCAGATGTCATGATATTGGTAATGACATCCTGTTTACAACACATGACAACAGTTCTATTATCAGCTCCTACTAGCTCCTACTGCACCACTACTCCTGCTGTTTCTCACACATGACAGTATTTCTGTCATGACAACAGATGGATGTTGTGATGGATGTCACGTTATTCAGAATGACATTCACATTAAAACACTCCACATCAGTTCTGTCACCACATCAGATGGAGATGTTATAACATCCTGCTTAACATCAGTGTAGGATCATGTTTTACCAAAATTTAGCCAATCATAGAACCATGAACAATTCTATATCTTAGAACCATGGAATTAACAGCCTTGTATGCTTTCCATGGAGTCACTTAAATAGTATATGTATTAGAGGTTTACTTGTATGAGCTGGAATAATGAGTCTCATGTAGCAGTATATATAAAGTGGCCAATGTACTATTCCATTTGATAATAATAACATTTTCCCCTTGTTCATCATCTTCTTTGAACTTCTGCTAATTCTGCAGAAGATGAATTCTTCATTCGTTTGAATCTTAAGAGTATTCCCTCCTAACTCAGCTTGAATGTCAAGCTTGGTTTGCTGATTCAAGTGCTTCTCATCACCTTACACCTTGGGATAGTTGTTTACATAATCCTAAACCTCATCTAGGCAATAGTAACGTCTGTGTTGGTAATGGTTAATTCCTTTCCATTAAATTTGTTGGTTCTATTGTATTTCACTCTAAGTTTAACCTAGGGTATACATTGGTCCTCAATAATGTTGTTCATGTACTATCAATCACAAGGAGCCTTCTATATGTGTCAAAATTTTCCTTTGATAACACTTTTGAATTTTTGGCTGATAAGTGTTATGTCAAATGTCAGGTTTCTAGCCAAACTCTCCTTAAGGGGTTTCTTGATACTAGTGGTCTGTACTGCATGCCCAAACTATCAGTGAAGCTCTCAGGCTCTACTCCTTTAAATAAAGACTCACCCTACCAACAGGGTGCTCAAGGCTATATTTTTGTCAAGCCTAGCATAGATGACCATTTTTCTTGTAATTCTGTCAAAACTAGTATAGATATAGTGTCTTCTAGTAAATCTATGTCTTTATACAAATTACAATACTGTCAAACAAGTTCTCAAACAATGTAATGTACCTATTTCTAATAAAAGTGACTTGTCTGTGTGTAAATCATGTAATCTGGGCAAAGCCCACATAATTCATGCTCCTTCTTCCACTAATGTCTATGATAATGCTTTTGACATTATATATTCTGATTTATGGGGTCCATATCCTCATTTTTCCAGCTCAGGATATAGATATTATATTGCCTTTGTTGATGGTCACACTAGGTACACTTGCATTAACAAAAGTTATAAGCATTACAAGCTTTCAGGCTGGTTCACTTGTTTGTCAAAACCCAATTCAGCACAACTCAAAGTCAATGCGGTTTGATTTTAAAGGAGAGTTCAAATGATTCTAAAAAATTTTAGTTGAACTTGGCATTACACATAGACTTACCTGCCCCCACACTGTTGCACCCCAAAATTTGACCAACATTTATTTACCCATCAAGTGTTCAAAGGTTGATACCTTTGTCAGAAAATTCAAGAGACCCTCAGAGGAATTGGTTGAAACCAAGGTTGTGTGTCTCATAACTTGAGAGTTGTGGGAGCTCCTTAGATGATTCTGAGACTATGAGGATGGACTTGAAGCTTTGAGGAAGCTTATTAGATGTCTTGAAAGCCATCATGAAGCCCAGAGAGGTCATTATGCAAGAATTCAGAAGATTCAGCCATGAATGGTAGAATTAGGGTTTGACTGGGTCAACCCTAGGTCAACTGATGATTTGGAGAAGGTTGAGACCTAATCCAGGAGCCATGTGATCATGGAATTATGTATTGATATACTATAAGGATGATTCCTAGACCAACTCATCATGATTGAGGAGTTTGAGAAGTTTTAAGCTAGGTTTTCTAAGGATTGACAATGTAAAATCCCCTAGTCTGATCCCTATCTTCCAGGCAGTTTTAGCTCAAGATGTGATTGTCATATCATCTTCCCCATAACAAGAATGTTGTAGAGCTTGTTATTAGCTTTAATTTGAGTGGTAGAAGTCCTTGATAGGATTTGCAGAGCTCAAGTTATGGTTTTTACAAATTACAGGTCATCTGAGGTATGTGAATCTGGGTCCTTGAAAGTCACCCAACTTGCAGACAACTTTTGCCCTAGTAGGATGATTCCTATGGATTCTTGGTCAACATGAATGTTGAAGAGCATCTTCTTAGCTTTCTAGAGAGTACTAGAAGTCCTTGATAGGATTTGTAGAACTCAACTTATGGCTTTGACAAGCCAAGGGCATTTTGGTCATTTGGAAGTTATAGGTCATTTCAAACATAAGGCCATATCTCCTACTTCCAAGCTTCAAATGGAAAAATCTTCAACATCAAAGTTGCTTAGAATGATTTTTTAAGGCTAGTAGGGTGGTCATGAGATGTTGGAAAGGCTCATATCAAAAAGTGATAAAAATGGCCTAAAAATGAGGTATAAGTTAATTCAAGTGAAGTTGAAAATCATAAATCATAAGCTATAAATCCAAACCATGTCATATGATAGGTCATTTTGACTCCAAATGACATTTTAAGAACAATGGTTCAGCCACAATTTTGATTTGAGGCTTACATCATAGGGTTGCTTTGTAATTGGATTGCTTGCATAATGGGGTACCAAACCAAAACAAGGAAAAACTTAATAAACAAGGGAGATATGCATTGTATCTTGTCCTAAATCTCATGTAAGGAGATATTCAAGTCAGTTACCAAGTGTACAAGGGTTTTTGCATGAGATATCATGTTATGAGAAATGGAAATGCAAAATACCATATCATGAAAGCTTCAAGTTCTTACTAGATGATTCTAGGAGGTTCTAGACTTTTCTAAACCTCTCTATATATTGGATACAACTTGCATTGAGGCAAGGTTGGTGTTGGTTGGTGTTAATTATGGTAAAGAGTAGTGATTGAAATCATAAAGCTTCATTTGCAAATCATATTCAAACTCCATATTCTTCTTGATTACCATTCCATCTTTCTTCACAAATCATCTCCATAAACATTGTTGAGTGTGTTCATGCTAGAGTGAAGCTCCATTGGTGAAGGTTTGAAGGTATTCACATTGAATTTTCAAGAAGGAAAATTGCATTGGATCTTGAAGTACAAGTTCTCTACATCAAATCTTCTGCAAACAGAGGAAGATTCATCATCTAGGGAGCATTCTTGAAGAGTTTCAAGGCTTGAATCGAAGATTTTCACCACCTACCATTTCAAGAAGCAAGGTATACAAAACCATTTCTACACCTCAATCTAGGCATGGCTAGGGTTAATTATTAGTTTAGATTGGTTAGAGACAATTAGGTGATCATTTTTGATGAGTTTGGGATTGATTGGTGAGGTTTCAACTATGGAGGTCAATTCTTGGTGGAGTAAGAATGAGTGATATATTGAGTGTTAAGGCAAAATTTATGGCTGATATTAACTAGGGTAACATAAGGATCATTTTTGTGTAAGGAATCATGAGTTTGGTTGAGGTTGAATATTGGTCAGATTTTGAGGTTTGCTTGGATTCGCGTTCGGGTTGCATGCTAGAGGCCACGTTAATGGAAACCAACACCACAGTTGTATTCTACGCGGAAAATAGATCAAGTTTGGTTTTTGAACGAGTGAATTTGGTCCAGAAATGAGGGAGAACGAGTTGGTGTAAGTTTGGCGCATGGAGTTGTGTTTTAATGGTTTCTGAAAACCCTAGCTAGCGTGAGGTTGAAGATGAAGTGGCAGCCGTTGATGCGCGCTGACTGGTTTGACTGGAAGAACGATCCTACGACTGGGATTTAAAAACGAAATGAGAGGGAGTCTGCGCAGCGAAATGCTGCGTTCCATTTAAAAGCCAAGTCTAGGCTTTAGTGGATCATGCTAATCCCACCCCCCTGTGAGGCCCAATCCAGTTTTGCACTATAATCCTCTGCTATTCGCACCGTTCGTTTTTTACTTTTTTATTTTGATTTCAACACTTAATTTCTGATTTTAATTTGGGCCCAGCGCTTTTCTATTCGCAACCCCCCTATCTGTGCCCATCATCAATTGAACTGAATATTATTGCTGTTCATACCCCATGCATATTTTCATATTATATTTTACTCCATTTTTTTCATAACTTTGAAAATCCATATTAAATTGAAAAATCCATATTTTTTAATGGGAATTTTTTTCCACTTTCCATTTTTTGTCAAGAAAAATATAAAATCATAAAATTGCCATTTTATTTCATTTTTATATTTTTTGTATATTTTTACTTTTAATTGCTTTTTAATGCTTTTTAGTTGATACCTTAATTTGTAGAATTTAGTTAGGATAGCTCCCTTTAGATTTTTAGGTCAATCTTTTTAGGGTAGTTAGATGTATGTCTTAGGTTCCCCCTGGATTAATTCCATATTTTTGTGATGATGTTTAGGATAGTTTTGATTAAATGCTATTAGGTAGTGTAGAATTAGGTTAAAACTTCAACATAAGTTCATAATAATTTTAGATTTTGGGTTTTTAGGACAATTTAGACTAGGGGGCATATATGGGCATTAAGGGTAGGTATGTAGGATCCCTTAGAAATTATATTATGATTTAATATAATAGTATGCTATTTTTAGTTGATTTTTGTATTGAATGATTGTTTGTGTTGCCTTTAGGGCATGTTTGTTTTAGTTGCTTTGCTTTGGAGTTTTCCTTTGGTTTGAGGAGCTTGGTATCTCTTTGTGGAGCATTGTGGAGCATAGTAGAAGATTGGAAGATGCATTGAGGAGCTTGAGAGCTTGTTCTTCTTTTCTTTTTTTGTTGTTTTAGGGTTAGGGATTAGGAAGAGTTTAGATGTAGACAACTTCTTTCTTAAACATGGATGGTATCATTCACCTTCATTCCTCCCTGTGATTCAAAGTCCTTCCATGGTATACACCTCTCTCCTTTGGAGGGATAAGTGATATACCTAGGAGGTAGAACTTTTGAGGGAACCATTCCTTTGATGTTGAACCCTTAAAGGTCACCTTTGGTGATCAATAAGCAGTTCAATATCCCCCAGCTTATCCAGTAAGTGATTTTCTCTGGTTTGATTGTCTTGATGGAGGTTGAGCCTGAGCATGAAGATGAAGACTTCATTGAAGAGTGTTGAAGAGGATGAATCCCTGAGTAGTGCCATTCCAGCTGAAGCTTGAAGAGCATGAAGATCAAGTTGACACTTGAAGATCCTTGAAGATAGTGAAGCCTGAAGGTGGAGCTGATCAAAGAAGCTGAAGCTTAAAAGGGAGAAGATGAGTTGAAACTCATGTTGTCGGGTTGAAACCTGGAAAAGTAATTGATTAAAGTCTGAAGACTGAGTTGCTGCTGGAGAAGCTGAAGCTTGAAGTTGAGAGAGAAGTCTGTTCTTCTGTTCCTTTCTGTATTATTGTGTTTTGTTTGACTTGTCTGTTGCATTAGATTAAGTACATCTAGAATAGGTAGAATCTAGGAGCATGATTGCACTAAAGGTTGAGTTGCTCCCTCTGCTTGTATTGTTACTGTGTGGCTTTGCTTGCGGGTATTCGGTAGAGCCCTGCTCCCTTGCCCATGTGGTTTGTTTGCCTGACGGCATTTCATTTCATTTTATCTGTATGATTGCAGTTTACTGTTTATTGCTTGATGGCATGTTGTTTATATTTCAGTATGATTACTGTTATTTCATTCTGGCTTGAGGTCGAGATGAGCTTGTGGAGGCTGAAGCCCCACACACATTTCCTCCCTCACTTGCATTGCATGCATTTTACTGTTAAGCTAATGCTTTGTCTGTTTTGGTGTATCATTGACATGATCCCTTAGGACTCTCATTTCCTTTGATAAGGAATTGATGATAGAACTTTAGGTTGAAACCTATGCATGACAACTTCTAGGAGTTCCCTGTTCAAACCTCAACCATAGGATGAATCCTTGGCATGATAACAGTAGGACTTGATAGTCTCCCTCCTAGTTGGGCCTGTTCTCTTCTCATCTCAAAACAGTTTAAGATACAGTAATCATGAATGATTTCTTTCGTACGTTACGAGCCTTAAGCTATCTGAGAAAGGATTGTGGGAGAGTTTCTTTTCCATGGTATGGATGTTTAGTATGGTACCCTTTGGGTGACATGCGACGCATTCACTCTCAGGTCATAGTCTCTAGTGCGATTGAAATCGCAAACACAATAAAAAACACTTCTTTCGTAAAAGACAGGAAATAAACCGTAGTTTCCCGAACTACGTGAGCTCTGATCTCTCATGCCTGTTGAGAGTACGTAGGCACAAGATGGCGATGTCTTGGTGAGCTACCTTCCCCCATAACCCTTCGTAGGCCGAACTACGTTGACTCTGATTTCTCATTCTCTGATGAGAATACGTAGGCATAAAGCGCGACGCTTTGCCGAGTCATTTTCTTTTCTTTTTTCAGCCAGACTTGATAGGTAGATAGAATAAAATCAACCCGTCCAAGTAAACCAACAAGCGTGGATCCCGTCGAGTACGACGGACGTGAGGGGTGCTAATACCTTCCCCTTGCGTAACCGACTCCCGAACCCAGACAATGGTTGCGACGACCTTGTCTTACCCTTTTTCGTTAGGTTTTTCCGATCGTTTCCTTTCCCGCTCTGAGGGATAAATAACGAAAGGTGGCGACTCTTCTGTTGTGCCGGCATCTTATTTTCGCGAAAGCGACAGCTGGCGACTCTGCTGGGGACCGAACCCAGAATCTCTGGTTCTCTAGTTCTCTATGCGAGTCAATCCTAACGCTTGTATGTTTACTTGTTGCGTTGCGTTTATTTATCGCATTTTACTTCTCGCACTTTATTTCCCGCATTTTATTTTCAGTATAATATGATTATTTGTGCTGTTGTGGGATGGGAGTTCTGATGAGTGAGAAGCCAAACCCAGGCTTGAGTGCACTGTAGACTTAGAGTGGAAATTAGTGGGCGCGTGCTTGCTTTGCAGGCACTAGTGTCTCATGAAATCCACGCTCAGACGAGGTTCATCTGGTTGGCTTCACTTTCAACCCTTTGGGTTGAGACGGTTGCTGGTTTGGTGGATTGTCGACTCTGGGGACCGATCATTTGTGATTCAGCTAAGTGAGGCCGCTTCATGAGCTGATGATGCCACACCTTCTAGGTATCGTATCACCCCTCTCGAAAGTCTGTGACGCTGATGAACGCATAGGATGCCGTACCTTGAGTCAGTTTAGGTCCATACCTGTGAGTGGGATTGGGTTTATTGCAGGAAACTTTGACCTTCAGACTACCTGGTTTTCTCGACAGTGAATCAGTTATGTTGGTACCAGGGTTCTCAGTTGCAGATTTGTCTGTTCTTGATAGAGCAGGTTTTGATCAGAGGATTTTATCATCAGGTGTATGTCTGTTCTTGATAGAGCAGGTTTGATCAGAGTATTGTCATCAGTGGTTTGTTCTTGATAGAGCAGATTCTGAGTGGGGTCTGAAGATCTCATCAGCAGCTGTATGTTTGTTCTTGATAGGGCAGATTTTTGATTTGGGGTCTGAAGACTTCATCAGCAGATATTTCTTGATCATACATCCGGGGCCCTTATTATTAGACATTTGGTCTTGACAGAGCAGAATTTTGATCCTATGTATATGGTCCTATCAGATGGTTGTTCTTAGCAGATCAGATCAGTGGTCTTACACCGGGGTTTTCTTCTCATCAGTGGTCGTGGTTTTGTTGATACAGAATCTCCACAACAGCAGTTACCTGGATATATTATTGCATGACTGCATTTTGCATTAGCTTGCATTTTCATTTGCATTTCATTAACGTGTGTCTGTGTTGCAGGTACCGTTTTCCCCGATCCAGGATTTCTTGCCTCCTATTGTATTGTTATGGCCTCTCTCAGGAAGACCGTTGCTTACAAGTTCCCGACCCCTGATGTGTCGAAGTTGACTGGTTTGATAGCTCTAGCAGGTGATTCTGTGAAGGATGAGTTCAGAAAATCTTATGGCCGGTTGCTCAGTTTGGTTTGCAAGCCTTCTGTGTTCGAGTTGAACGGGTTGCATGCTCTGTTGCAGTTCTATGACCCTCCGCTGAGATGTTTCACTTTTCAGGATTTTGTTCTCGCGCCGACGCTGGAAGAGTATTCTGATTTGCTGGGTGTGCCTATCAAAAGGTAGGTGCCTTTTGTTCATATGGATGCTGAGCCTGATCTGGCTGGTTTAGCTTCTTCACTTCATTTGGACGCCTCAGAGTTAGTATTGACTAGTTGGAACAAGGTTCCTGGGTTCTCCTTGCAGTTTCTGGTAGTTAAGGCTCAACAGTGTGCCAAGGACAGATGTTGGGATGCGTTCAATGCCATCCTCGCTTTGTGCATATATGGCATTATCCTGTTCCCCAACATGCCTGATTTTGTAGACTTTGATGCGTTTCACATCTTCGCTTCAGGGAATCCAGTCCCTACCCTGATAGGAGATGTCTATCACTCAATCCACTACAAGAATGAGAACCGGAGAGGGAAGAATGTCTCATGCTGCGTACCGTTGCTGTACAAATGGCTTGATAGCCATCTGCCCAAGAAGGGTCCTTTTGTCTCGTCTGCAGCCACAGCTGAGTGGCCTGAGCGTCTGATGAGTTTATCTGCAGAAGATATTGATTGGTTCGACAGAGACAGGTTGGGTACTGAGGTGATCTTCAGTTGTAGCGGGTTTCCTAATGTACCTCTGATAGGTAGGAAGGGTTGCATAAACTACAATCCGTCATTGCTAGTTCGACAATTCGCGTATGCTTTGAGGACTCCGCCGAAGGAGGAAGAGGTACAGGAATCTCTGTACCTCACGGGTACTTTAGAAGGGGATTTGTTGTCCAAGCTTCAGCGTGCGTGGAATAGTATCAGTAAGCGAGGAAAGCCTTTGTTGGGGAAAAGCAACAATCAAGCCTACCCTCCGTATACAACTTGGATCAGAGCCAGAGCCAATGCTATAGGGATGTCGTTCCCTCATGTCAAGCCAGAAAGCTCTCTAGCAGTCGAAGAGCCTACTACTGTGCCCATTCATCAGCATAACCAGGTGTTAGCTGAGCGGGATGAATTGAAGCGGGCGAACGCAGAACTGGAGAAGGAGTTAGCTCAGCTTCGAAGCGAGAGGAACGAGGCCGTGCATGCTTTCAAAAAGCAAACAGAGTTGGTGAACCAGCTGGGTACAGACCTGACGAAGCAGATAGCCGAGCGTGAATGCATGGGTCAAGACTTCAGGGCTGTTAATAACGTATTAGCTACGAAGAAGCAGCATTTGGACGAGGCATATCGGAGGATATCCAAGTTCGACCAGCACTGGAAGGCTTCCCTGGCCACCAAGAAAGAGCGGGAGGATAAGCTGATGCTGCAGATCTCCAAGCTGGAAGCCGAAATGAAGGACAGTGAGCAGAGGTTTGATGAAGAAACCGCCCACAGGTACGCCGCCGAAGGCCAACTCAACAAAGCTCTTGCTAACCTGAAGGAGCACAAGCTGATGTTTGAGTCGAAAAAGCGGAAATTAGAAGATTGCTTCGGCGAAGGAGCATGGGAAAGTTCAGTTCAGGGACTTCAGTATACCATTGTGCAGAGAGAACTACTCGTCGAGGGGTTGCTCACTTTGCCAGATCATCCAGAGACGAAGGAGTTATTAGCAGAGTATCGCGCCCGTGGCCGTACTTGACTAGTTGTATTCCTTTTGTTTTGATCTTTGTTGTATGCTAACCATCACCAGGCTTGTTGGCTGAGGTCACGCTGTCGATTTGTCTTGTACTTGCTGATGCTATGTACTGCCTTGATAGGCTTTCCTTTATATATGAGATTGATGTTTCCATGATTGGGCTCAGACTTCTTCTTCTTCTTCTTCTTATTATCAGCACTGGCACTAAGGCACTAGGATCGGGTGAAATTTCCCAAACACACAGACACACGCA
This sequence comes from Lathyrus sativus, assembly GCA_963859935.3. Taxonomy (NCBI): domain Eukaryota; kingdom Viridiplantae; phylum Streptophyta; class Magnoliopsida; order Fabales; family Fabaceae; genus Lathyrus; species Lathyrus sativus. Next base: position 825,287,875 of record OZ012735.1, read on the forward strand.
TGCATCTGCATGAAGCATTTGCATGGCGTACATTTTGTTGTTTTTCCTAACCTTTAGTGTTTGCAGGTTTTTTTCAGGTTTACAGGTTCCAGGCTGTTTCCGGTGACTCCAGGATTGATCAGAGACTCATTCACCGTTATCCAACTCGAGCTAATCAGACAAGGATTATGGATCAAGTGCAGACAGATGTTCAGGAGCTCCGTGAGCGGATGGATCGCTTTATGTAACTTATGCAGGTGGTCGCCAATGGTCAAGACCAGCTCCGGACTTTGGTTCAGCCTTTGATCTCCAGGGTTGATAGTAACGGCATACTTCATGGCGGGGCTGTGCCTACTCCTCCACCAGTAGATGCTCCGCAGAATGGTGTTCCTGTTGCCGGGGGCAACGACAGTGCTAATGGCAATGTGATGGCCAATATCAGACTCAATGCGACGGGCGTCGGCAATGGTAGTCTGGGAGCTAATGTCAACATCGGGCCGGTCAACGGCAATGCTGGCGTCAGGAATCTGTTGGTGCCTCAACCGTGGCTTGAGGATCATCAGGATGATGTGTTTTCTCAAAGAGGTGCGGAAGCAGAGCTGAATGCTGAAGCGCGACTCAGATTCAAAGCACTTGAAGATAAAATGAGAGACATTGAGAATCAGAATACTTTGGGCGTTGATATGTCCAAGCTGGGGTTAATCGCTGATTTCAAGGTACCTCATAAGTTCAAGGTGCCTGTCTTTGAGAAGTATAAGGGCACTACTTGCCCTCGTGTCCACCTTCGATCGTACTATAGAAAGATGTCTGCCTATTCCGAAGATGAGAAGTTGCTGATGCACTTCTTCCAAGATAGTCTTTCTGGGCCATCCCTCGAGTGGTATATGGGCTTGGAGCCCACTAGCGTGCGCACCTGGAAAGATCTCGCTGAAGCGTTTGTCCTCCACTATCAGTACAATAGCGACTTGGCCCCAAACCGAGTTCAGCTCCAGAACCTTTCGCAGGGAATAATGAAGGATTTAAGGAGTACGCCCAGCGGTGGCGTGAGTTGGCTGCTCGGGTTCAACCGCCGATGGTTGAGCGCGAGCTCGTGCAGATGTTTGTGGCTACCCTCCCGGGAATCTACTATGAAAAGTTAGTCAGCGGTATGTCTGGGACGTTCTCAGCTCTCATCACCATGGGTGAGCACGTCGAGAATGGTATCAAGATCGGGAAAATTCAAGGTGAATCATCCTCAGCTGGAGGAGGTGGAAAGAAGCCTTTTGCTGGTAAACGACGAGAGGGAGATGCGAGCACTGTGACCAACGCTCGGAGAAAGGGCAAGGGCCCTCAGCAGCGGATAGCCAGTATAAATATCCCAGCAGCTCCGCAGCAGCAGCAACAACAACAGAACCAACAGGGATATAGAAAGTACCAGAATTGGGCACCTTTGACAAACCGTCACTTCGAGGCACCGCCCATGTCGTATGCGCAACTTTTGCAGACTTTGCTTCAGCTTCAGTTGGTTCAGAAGAGGACGATGGCTACCTTGACAGGGGCACCTCCACCAGGATACGACGCAAATGCCACTTGCGACATCCATACAGGGGCACCAGGCCATACGATCGAGAACTGCAAAGCCTTTAAGCACTAGGTGCAGGACCTGGTAGATGCCAAGATTATTAATTTCTCCGATAATGTGCCCAATGTCACGAAAAACCCTATGCCGAATCATAGGGGAGGCGGAGTGAACGCCATTATCGAAGAAGAGAGCGCAGATCTGTTGACTGATGTCAAAGACTTAAAGACGCCGCTTAGTTTCGTCAAAGCTAAGTTGTTGAAGAAAGGGTTCTTTCCAGGATGCGGAGAGTTATGCATGGACTGTGCTACACATTCTGATGGATGTGAGCAGCTGGTAGAAGGAATCCAAAGTCTGATGACTGAGGGTATTTTGCAGTTCAGCCGGAGGGCTGAAAGTGTGTCAGGGGAAGTAGTGTTGAAGCAGGCCGATGAAGTCGCCACCATCACCATTCCTCGCCAACCAATAACTATTTCTACGCCCCGACCGCCCATAATCACTATTACCAAAGCTGGGCCGATCCTATTCAAGAGCACTAACACCGTTCCGTGGCATTATGGTGCCGAAGTCTATTGCAATGGTCAGAGGTTAGAGCTGGAGCCGTATGGGTCGACTGTGCAGAATCTCGCAGGTGTCAGTGGTATTACCCGTAGTGGAAGAGTGTTTGCACCGACAGAGGTTGTGGCAGATAAAACGGTCAGAGCCGATGCTGCTGATAAGGGTAAAAGCAAAGTCGTCAAAGAGGCCCCGTGTGGGGTAGAGAAGGATTTGTTGGTCAAAGATGCCGAGGAGTTTATGCGGTTGATCAGAAAGAGCGACTACAAGATTGTAGACCATCTCCATCAGACGCCTTCGAAAATTTCTATTCTCAACTTGTTGCTGTGTTCTGAAGCGCACCGCAACGCGCTACTGAAGGTATTGAACGCTGCCTACGTAGCGCAAGAGATATCAGTGAATCAGCTAGAAGAGGTGGTAGCCCATGTTAATGCTGGCAATGGGCTAGGTTTCACAGATTTAGAGCTGACTCTTAAAGGGAGAGATCACAACAGTGCCCTGCACATCTCGATAGAGTGCAGAGGCACAATCATGTCGCATGTCCTGGTGGACACGGGTTCGTCGCTTAATGTGCTTCCAAAGAAGGCATTAATGAAGTTGGACACTCGTGGATTGCTTTGCACACCCAGTGATCTGGTGGTGAAAGCGTTTGACGGAACTAAGCGCCACGTTTTCGGAGAGTTGACCCTGCCGATCCAAGTTGGTCCAGAAACGTTTGACATGGTCTTTTATATCATGGACATCATGCCCGCCTACAGTTGCCTCTTAGGTCGGCCATGGATCCATGTTGCTGGTGCCGTGACCTCCACGTTGCATCAAAAGCTCAAATATGCTGTCGGGGGAAGCATAGTAACCGTGTGTGGTGAGGAGGACATTATGGTGAGCCATTTGTCATCCTTTAAATATGTTGAAATGGATGGCGAAATCCATGAAACTCTCTGCCAAGTATTTGAAGCCGTCAAAGTGAAAGAGGTAGCTCCTGTCGTCACAGAGAAGCCAGAGATGAATCTCTCCTCATTCAAAGAAGCTCGGGCCGTCGTCGAAGCCGGTTCCACCCCAGGCTGGGGGCATATTTTGGAGATACCGATCAAGCAGGATAAGTTTGGATTGGGGTATTCTCCTGAAGCTGAAGCTTCGTCTTCTTCGTCTAGCAGCACGTCACGGGGTAAGGGGCCGATCCTATTTACCAGTGGCGGAGTGATCTTCGAAAGCATCAACGCGGCGTCTGAAGACAGCGGGGATAGCAATTGTGATCTCGACTCTTGGATTCAGCCAAGCAAGCCGGGCGAGCGCCTCAACAATTGGACCATCAAGGAAATTATCCAGCTGACAAGTGAAGAGTAATGATTTACTTTTTACAATCATTGTACAACCCTATGTCCTACCCGAGGCATAGCGGTTTTATTGTCAGGGCCTTGTTGGATTATGTACATGCATTTTGTTAATAAATCAAAGGCGTTTTCTTCGTACTCAAATATTATGTTCTCTGTTATTCCTGTTTTATATTTGTTTGAAAAACAGTAAAATGGCAATGGGGTTTGTGCTAACCTGCATATTCTTGTTTTAAACTTAACCCTTGTTATTGCAGGATCCACATAACAGATGACATCGACTCTGGACCTTCTACGGCTCACTACGACTTTGATTGCCCGATATATCAAGCCGAGGAAGAGATTGATGAAGACGAAGACCTTCCAGAAGAGTTGGCCCGCTTGTTGAAACAAGAGGAAAAGGTTATTCTGCCTCACGAGGAGGAAATTGAGATCGTAAACTTGGGTTCTGAAGAGCTCGTCAGAAATGTCAGGATAGGGGCTGCATTGCAGAGTGATGTCAAGCAGAGATTGGTCGAGATGCTTCGAGAGTATAGTGACGTCTTTGCTTGGTCATACGAAGATATGCCCGGACTTGACACGGACGTCGTGGTCCACCACTTGCCGCTACGAGAAGATTGCCCTCCAGTCAAGCAGAAGCTCAGGAGGACGAGACCAGACATGGCTGTAAAAATCAAAGAAGAAGTCCAGAAGCAGTTGGACGCAGGATTTTTAGCCGTCACCACTTACCCTCCGTGGGTCGCCAACATAGTGCCTGTACCGAAGAAGGACGGTAAGGTACACATGTGCGTCGATTATCGGGATTTGAATAGGGCGAGCCCTAAAGATGATTTCCCGTTGCCTCATATCGATGTGTTGGTCGATAACACAACCCAGTTCTCCGTGTTTTCGTTCATGGATGGCTTCTCCGGTTACAACCAGATCAAGGTGGCGCCGGAGGACATGGAGAAAATGACGTTTATCACCCCCTGGGGAACATTTTGCTATAAGGTAATGCCCTTCGGTCTGAAGAACGTAGGGGCCACTTACCAACGAGCAATGGTAACTTTGTTTCATGATATGATTCATCATGAGATCGAGGTCTATGTTGATGACATGATTGCAAAGTCCCAAACGGAGGAAGAGCATCTGGTCAACTTATTGAAGCTCTTTGAGAGGCTTAGGAAGTTCAGGCTGAGGCTGAATCCTAACAAATGCACTTTCGGAGTGCGGTCCGGAAAGTTATTGGGGTTTATCGTTAGTGAACGAGGTATCGAGGTTGATCCTGCGAAAATAAAAGCCATTCAAGAAATGCCAGCGCCGAAAACAGAAAAAGAAGTTCGTCGTTTCTTGGGCAGAATAAACTACATTGCAAGGTTTATCTCTCAGCTCACGGCCACCTGTGAACCGATGTTCAAGCTTTTAAAGAAAGATCAGGCAGTTACTTGGAATGAGGATTGCCAGAAGGCATTCGATAAGATAAAGCAGTATCTTCAAGAACCTCCAATCTTGATACCCCCAGTGGCTGGACGACCATTGATCATGTACCTGACGGTTCTGGAGAATAGTATGGGGTGTGTTCTCGGTCAGCACGACGAGACGGGCAAAAAAGAGCATGCCATTTACTATTTGAGTAAAAAGTTCACTGAGTGTAAATCTCGATACTCGATGCTGGAGAAGACGTGTTGTGCACTAGCTTGGGCTGCCAAACGTCTACGACAGTACATGCTCAATCACACCACTATGCTAATCTTGAAGATGGATCCGATCAAGTACGTCTTCGAGAAGCAGGCTCTTTCGGGCAGGATTGCCAGGTGGAAAATGGTGTTAACAGAATATGATATTCAGTACGTCTCCCAGAAGGCCATCAAGGGAAGCGTATTGTCTGATTACCTTGCCGAGCAGCCAATCGAAGACTACCAGCCGATGAAGTTCGAATTCCCTGACGAGGATATTATGTTTCTCAAGGCAAAGGATTGCGATGAGCCGTTGCCCGGCGAGGGGCCAGATAGGAAATCCCAGTGGAAGTTGATATTCGACGGAGCGGTTAATTCCTATGGAAGTGGCATCGGGGCTATCATCACGACTCCCCACGGATCCCATATCCCGTTTACTGCGAGACTGACGTTTCCAGTTACCAATAATGAGGCGGAGTACGAAGCATGCATTATGGGTTTAGAAGAGGCAATTGATTTGAGAATCAAGAATCTAGACGTATATGGTGACTCAGCGCTTGTAATCAACCAAATTAAAGGGGAGTGGGAGACTCGTCAAGCGAATTTGGTGCCGTACATGAATTATGCCAGGAGGCTGCTTCCGTTCTTTGATCGAGTGGAACTTCATCATGTGCCCCGGGCTGAAAATCAGATGGCTGATGCCTTAGCCACATTGGCTTCAATGTATAAAGTCAATTTTTGGAATGAGGCTCCAAGAATTGTGCTTTCGCGTCTTGATAGACCGACATTTGTCTTTGCAATCGAGGATGTCGCCGACGGCAAGCCATGGTTCCACGACATCCAGACCTTCCTTATGACTAAGGAGTATCCTGCGGGTGCGTCAACCCAGGATAAGAAGACTCTGCGGAGGCTGTCTGGAAACTTTTATCTCAATCCTGATGGAGTGTTGTATAAGAGAAACCATGATCTCGTGCTACTCAGATGTGTAGATGAGAAAGAGGCGAGTATGTTCATGGAAGAAGTCCATGAAGGCACATTTGGTACGCACGCCGGCAGGCATGCTATGACGAGAAAGATCTTGAGAGCAGGATACTACTGGCTGACGATGGAGTCAGATTGCTTCAGATTCGCGAAGAGATGTCACAAATGTCATATTTATGCTGATAAAGTTCATGTGTCGCCGTGCCCGCTGAATGTCATGTCCTCCCCTTGGCCGTTCTCCATGTGGGGCATCGACATGATAGGCAAGATCGAGCCTACCGCATCTAACGGTCATCGTTTTATTCTGGTAGCTACCGACTACTTCACCAAGTGGGTGGAGGAAGCCTCGTATGCTAATGTGACCAAGCAGGTGGTGGCTAAATTCATAAAGAGGGACATCATCTGTCGTTACGGAATTCCCGAGCGGATCATTACTGATAATGGTTCGAATTTGAATAACAAGATGATGAAGGAGTTGTGCCAGAGCTTCAAGATCGAACACCACAACTCATCTCCTTACCGGCCGAAGATGAATGGCGCCGTTGAAGCGGCCAACAAGAACATAAAGAAGATTGTTCAGAAGATGGTTGTGACCTACAAAGATTGGCACGAGATGCTGCCATTTGCACTGCACGGTTATCGTACGACGATCCGTACTTCAACCGGGGCAACTCCTTTCTCCTTGGTGTACGGTATGGAAGTTGTCCTACCGTTAGAAGTGGAGATCCCTTCTTTGCGAGTTTTGGTTGATGTGAAGCTCGACGAGGCAGAATGGATCACGAATCGTCTGAACCAACTCAGCCTGATGGACGAGAAGAGGTTAGCATCGATTGCATTTGGTTGTCTGTACCAAAGCCGAATGAAGAAAGCTTATGATAAGAAGGTGTGTCCCAGAAGCTTTCAGACGGGTGATCTCGTCCTGAAGAAGATTCTTCCTCCACACTCCGATCACCGGGGCAAGTGGACTCCAAATTACGAAGGTCCGTACATCGTCAGCAAGGTCTTCTCGGGAGAAGCTTTATTGTTATCCACGATGGATGGTGAAGATTTTGCATCCCCGGTGAACGCGGACGCAGTTAAAAAATACTTTGCTTGAAAGCGACCCGCTGGACAAAAAAGAAAGAGTCCAGGCAAAAAAGGGGCATCCCGGAGAACCAAAAACAGAATAAAAGGTTCGGGCAAAAATTAGGGATATATTGAAAAAATGTACACCCGCAAAGTCGAAAACCTACACTGGGCGGCTTCGGCAAAAAAGGGTATCCCGGTGAACTGAAAACCCGTAAAGGGCGGTTCACGCAAAAGTTAGGGATTTGAAAAAGCAAATAACTGCGTTTCGCGTGTGGACTTTCATTGTTTAGTGGTTTGGAGGACCTGAGGGCCGTTCATCTGAATCAATCTCTTTCGAAGCTGAAGCGTCGGAGAAGTATCGAAGTCGAGTGGGTCATAGAGGGATCAACTCATGGTGTTCGTCTACGCCTCGTTGCCGACATTTGCATATACTGATGTATATTTATGTTTTATTTTTGCGCGGCTTCCTCATTCCAGGAGCTTGCTTCTGTTGTAAAACATTTTTACCCATTCAGGGGTTCATTATCAATAAAATGCATACTATTCAGCAATTCGGTTTGCCTGTTTAGCATTTATCTGTTTTGTTTGTGAAAAAGAACGCCGATGTTTTGATAAAATGCGCATACATAAACCTACTGGCCTAGGCCACTGATTGTTGAAACAATTAAATACTTGGATATTGTCACGAGATAATAACCTCGATAGGTCCCTTTGAGAAGGGTATCTTGTCTGTTTGTTTGTGTTGTTACAGGTGTAGCATATTCCAGACAGTGCGCCGTGCGCATCCCCGAAGCAGGATGATTCCTCCTTCTCCAGCAGAGTTCAGTAGCCTCTCCTCGCAGAGTCTGAACGCAAGATAGTGAGCATTGATATGTCTCCCCATGCAGAGATGATTCTCTTCCCCAAGCAGATGTGTCCTGAAGGAACGTCACCTCCTCAGCAGTGTTCGGGCGCCGAAGCTTGTGTTCTTCCCCCCAGCACTGGGTCACAAGTGCAAGTTTCATAGAAATGTTCGGGCGCCGAAGCTCGTGTTATCCCCCCGCACCGGGACACAAGTGCAGGTTTCGTAGGAAACTACTCGTACGTCGAAGTATGCAGTAACTGATGGGTCTGAAGTCTCCAGCGGAATTGAGATTCCCCACCAGAGTCGTATTTTCGCCTGAAGTTGGATGATTCCCTCTTCCCCAGTAGAGTGTTGGGACAGCTGATGCTGTATTTCCCCCAGAGTCGTACTCTCTCCAGCGAAGCAGAATGATTTCTTCTTCCCCAGCCGAGTTTGCAGATACCCAGGAGAGTCGAATCCTTGGAGGTTGATCAGACCATGATTGGTTTTTTCCCCCAGTGGAGTGTTAAGCAGCTGAAGTTGTTTCCCCACAGAGTCTTATCCCCAGAAGAGTAGCCGAGACGGCCACGCAGTTTATTCCAGCGATTGACATCGTTTTCCTTCAGCAGGTCCAGGTTCTCGTAGAGCTTTGTTTCCCTGCAGTAATCAACTGAAGTTGTTTCCCCTGCAGCAGTCAACTGAAGATCATTTCCCCAGACGGAGTCCAATTGATATTGGCGTGACCACGTTCTCCTCAGCAGGATGATTCCCCTACCTGAGTAGTTCTTTCTCCTTGGCAGGAGGATTCCCCCCCTCGGCATTTACTTTGCTGACGGGATCGCATCATTGTGCATGATTGCATAGCATTTATCATAAACGCATAGCATTTCCACCGTGTGGAGCGGAGTTACTTGATAGTTCTCCAGATTCCCCAGCGGCGAAGCGTCATCTCCAGCAGGTTTTTTGACGGCGAAGTTAGAATCTCCTTTGAAGACTCCATGATTGAAGTCTGACCGTGTTAATGAAGCAGTTGTCTCAGCTAATGCGGAATGCCTGATGGCATGATCAACCTGATGGTTGAAGTCCGGCTGATGCCCGACAGTGTTCTTTGAATGCCTGATGGCATGATTGACTATGTACTACCGGTTACCGTGTGACCAAGTCCTCAATGAAGTTTCTTCACCTTGACGGCGAGGTCGGATGATGTTTGTTTCCAGCGGCGAGGTTGGATGTTTGTTTTGACGGCGAAGTCATACTATTTTGAGCTCTCCAGTGGCGATGTTGGATGTCCTGAAGGCGAGGTCAGATTATGTTTGTTTCCAGCGGCTATGTTGGGTGTTTTGACGGCGAGGTCAGATTATGCTCGTTTCCAGCGGTGATGTTGGATGTTTGTTTCTGGCGACGATGTCAGGAGATTATGTTTGATGGCAATGTCAGACTCTTTAGCTCCCCAGCAGAGATTTTGTTTGTTCGACGGTGATGTCGAGTGTCTCTCAGAGTTATGTTTATTTATGACGGCGATGTCAGGTTCTCTATTTCTCCAGCAGCGATGTTGGATGTTTGTTTCTGACGGCGATGTCAGGAAATTCTGCAGTTCTCCAGCGGCGATGTTGGACATTTGTTTGCTTATGACGGCGATGTCAGATTTAGCTCTCCAGCGACGATGTTGGATGTTTGTGTTTAACAGCAAGGTCAGATTTTGTTTGTTTCCCAGAGTTATAGTTTGTTTTTGACGGCAATGTCAGGTGAGTCAGTTTTCCAGCAACGATGTTGGGTATTTTCAGATGATGTTTGTTTCCGGTGGCGATGTTGGATGTGTTGGTTTTGACGGCGATGTCAGATTGATTTGATTTTCCAGCGGCGATGTTGGATGTTTGTTTCCGACGGCGATGTCAGGAAATTCTCTAGCTTTCCAGCGGCGATGTTGGGTGTTTTGTGTGGTTCGGGCGGCGATGTCAGTTGATTCAGCCCTCCAGCGGCGATGTTGGGTGTTTTGTTTTCCGACGGCGATGTCAAATTCTGTAGTTTTCCAGCGGCGATGTCGGGTTCTCTAGTCCTCCAGAGGCGATGTTGGGCGTTTTGGTTGCCTGATGACGATTTAATGTGGATAACTGACGGCGATGTCAGATCAGTATTTCTCCAGCTGGTTGCCGTGCAGCTACTATTCCAGTGTTCGAAGAGTTGAGCAGTTGGCAAATTTCTGGGTTTACCGGTATTCAACCCTCTCGCACCTTGATTGGCTGAGAGCCGTTCGCTCCTCACCCAGTCAGGTTCAAGCCGTTTGAATAGGGGCAGCTGTTGCACCCCAAAATTTGACCAACATTTATTTACCCATCAAGTGTTCAAAGGTTGATACCTTTGTCAGAAAATTCAAGAGACTCTCAGAGGAATTGGTTGAAACCAAGGTTTTGTGTCTTATAACTTGAGAGTTGTGGGAGCTCCTCAGATGATTCTGAGACTATGAGGATGGACTTGAAGCTTTGAGGAAGCTTATGAGATGTCTTGAAAGCCATCATGAAGCCCAGAGAGGTCATTGTGCAAGAATTCAGAAGATTCAGCCATGAATGGTAGAATTAGGGTTTGACTGGGTCAACCCTAGGTCAACTGATGATTTGGAGAAGGTTGAGACCTAATCCAGGAGCCATGTGATCATGGAATGATGTATTGATATACTATAAGGATGATTCCTAGACCAACTCATCATGATTGAGGAGTTTGAGAAGTTTTAAGCTAGGGTTTCTAAGGATTGACAGTGTAAAATCCCCTAGTCGGATCCCTATCTTCCAGGCAGTTTTAGCTCAAGATGTGATTGTCATCTCATCTTCCCCACAACATGAATGTTGTATAGCTTGTTCTTAGATTTAATTTGAGTGGTAGAAGTCCTTGATAGGATTTGCAGAGCTTAAGTTATGGTTTTGACAAATTACAGGTCATCTGAGGTATGTGAATCTGGGTCCTTGAAAGTCACCCAACTTACAGACAACTTTTGCCCTAGTAGGATGATTCCTATGGATTCTTGGTCAACATTAATGTTGAAGAGCATCTTCTTAGCTTTCTATAGAGTACTATAAGTCCTTGATAGGATTTGTAGAACTCAACTTATGGCTTTGACAAGCCAAGGGCATTTTGGTCATTTGGAAGTTATAGGTCATTTCAAACATAAGGCCATATCTCCTACTTCCAAGCTTCAAATGGAAAAATCTTCAACATCAAAGTTGCTTATAATGATGTTTTAAGGCTAGTAGGGTGGTCATGAGATGTTGGAAAGGCTCATATCAAAAAGTGATAAAAATGGCCTAAAAATGAGGTATAAGTTAATTCAAGTGAAGTTGAAAATTATAAATCATAAGCTATAAATCCAAACCATGTCATATGATAGGTCATTTTGACTCCAAATGACATTTTAAGAACAATGGTTCATCCACAATTTTGATTTGAGGCTTGAATCATAGGGTTGCTTTGTAATTGGATTGCTTGCATAATGGGGTACCAAACCAAAACAAGGAAAAGCTTAATAAACAAGGGAGATATGCATTGTATCTTGTCCTAAATCTCATGTAAGGAGATATTCAAGTCAGATACCAAGTGTACAAGGGTTTTTGCATGAGATATCATGTTATGAGAAATGGAAATGCAAAATACATATCATGAAAGCTTCAAGTTCTTACTAGATGATTCTAGGAGGTTCTAGACTTTTCTAAACATCTCTGTATATTGGATACAACTTGCATTGAGGCAAGGTTGGTGTTGGTTGGTGTTAATTGTGGTAAAGAGTAGTGATTGAAATCATAAAGCTTCATTTGCAAATCATATTCAAACTCCATATTCTTCTTCATTACCATTCCATCTTTCTTCACAAATCATCTCCATAAACATTGCTGAGTGTGTTCATGCTAGAGTGAAGCTCCATTGATGAAGGTTTGAAGGTATTCACATTGAATTTGCAAGAAGGCAAATTGCATTGGATCTTGAAGTACAAGTTCTCTACATCAAATCTTCTGCAAACAGAGGAAGATTCATCATCTAGGGAGCATTCTTGAAGAGTTTCAAGGCTTGAATCGAAGATTTTCACCACCTACCATTTCAAGAAGCAAGGTACGCAAAACCATTTCTACACCTCAATCTAGGCATGGCTAGGGTTAATTATTAGTTTAGATTGGTTAGAGACAATTAGGTGATCATTTTTGATGAGTTTGGGATTGATTGGTGAGGTTTCAACTATGGAGGTCAATTCTTGGTGGAGTAAGAATGAGTGATATATTGAGTGTTAAGGCAAGATTTATGGCTGATATTAACTAGGGTAACATAAGGATCATTTTTGTGTAAGGAATCATGAGTTTGGTTGAGGTTGAATATTGGTCAGATTTTGAGGTTAGCTTGGATTCGCGTTCGGGTTGCATGCTAGAGGCCACGTTAATGGAAACCAACACCACAGTTGTATTCTACGCGGAAAATAGATCAAGTTTGGTTTTTGAACGAGTGAATTTGGTCCAGAAATGAGGGAGAACGAGTTGGTGTAAGTTTGGCGCATGGAGTTGTGTTTTAATGGTTTCTGAAAACCCTAGCTAGCGTGAGGTTGAAGATGAAGTGGCAGCCGTTGATGCGTGCTGACTGGTTTGACTGGAAGAACGATCCTACGGCCGGGATTTAAAAACGAAATGAGAGGGAGTCAGCGCAGCGAAACGCTGCGTTCCATTTAAAAGCCAAGTTTGGGCTTTAGTGGATCATGCTAATCCCACCCCCCTGTGAGGCCCAATCCAGTTTTGCACTATAATCCTCTGCTATTCGCACCGTTCGTTTTTTCTTTTTTCTTTTGATTTCAACACTTAATTTCTGATTTTAATTTGGGCCCAGCGCTTTTCTATTCGCAACCCCCCTATCTGGGCCCATCATCAATTGAACTGAATATTATTGCTGTTCATACCCCATGCATATTTTCATATTATATTTTACTCCATTTTTTTCATAACTTTGAAAATCCATATTTTTTAATGGGAATTTTTTCTCCACTTTCCATTTTTTGTCAAGAAAAATATAAAATCATAAAATTGCCATTTTATTTCATTTTTATATTTTTTGTATATTTTTACTTTTAATTGCTTTTTAATGCTTTTTAGTTGATACCTTAATTTGTAGAATTTAGTTAGGATAACTCCCTTTAGATCTTTAGGTCAATATTTTTAGGGTAGTTAGATGTATGTCTTAGGTTCCCCCTGGATTAATTCCATATTTTTGTGATGATTTTTAGGATAGTTTTGATTAAATTCTATTAGGTAGTGTAGAATTAGGTTAAAACTTCAACATAAGTTCATAATAACTTTAGATTTTGGGTTTTTAGGACAATTTAGACTAGGGGACATATATGGGCATTAAGGGTAGGTATGTAGGATCCCTTAGAAATTATATTAGGATTTAATATAATAGTATGCTATTTTTAGTTGATTTTTGTATTGAATGATTGTTTGTGTTGCCTTTAGGGCATGTTTGTTTTAGTTGCTTTGCTTTGGAGTTTTCCTTTGGTTTGAGGAGCTTGGTATCTCTTTGTGGAGCATTGTGGAGCATAGTAGAAGATTGGAAGATGCATTGAGGAGCTTGAGAGCTTGTTCTTCTTTTCTTTTTTTGTTGTTTTAGGGTTAGGGATTAGGAAGAGTTTAGATGTAGACAACTTCTTTCTTAAACATGGATGGTATCATTCACCTCCATTCCTCCCTGTGATTCAAAGTCCTTCCATGGTATACACCTCTCTCCTTTGGAGGGATAAGTGATATACCTAGGAGGTAGAACTTTTGAGGGAACCATTCCTTTGATGTTGAACCCTTAAAGGTCACCTTTGGTGATCAATAAGCAGTTCAATATCCCCCAGCTTATCCAGTAAGTGATTTTCTCTGGTTTGATTGTCTTGATGGAGGTTGAGCCTGAGCATGAAGATGAAGACTTCATTGAAGAGTTTTGAAGAGGATGAATCCCTGAGTAGTGCCATTCTAGCTGAAGCTTGAAGAGCATGAAGATCAAGTTGACACTTGAAGATCCCTGAAGATAGTGAAGCCTGAAGGTGGAGCTGATCAAAGAAGCTGAAGCTTAAAAGGGAGAAGATGAGTTGAAACTCATGTTGTAGGGTTGAAACCTGGAAAAGCAATTGATTGAAGTCTGAAGACTGAGTTGCTGCTGGAGAAGCTGAAGCTTGAAGTTGAGAGAGAAGTTTGTTCTTCTGTTCCTTTCTGTATTGCTGTGTTTTGTTTGACTTGTCTGTTGCATTAGATTAAGTCCATCTAGAATAGGTAGAATCTAGGAGCATGATTGCACTAGAGGTTGAGTTGCTCCCTCTGCTTGTATTGTTACTGTGTGGCTTTGCTTGCGGGTATTCGGTAGAGCCCTGCTCCCTTGCCCATGTGGTTTGTTTGCCTGACGGCATTTCATTTCATTTTATCTGTATGATTGCAGTTTACTGTTTATTGCTTGATGGCATGTTGTTTATATTTCAGTATGATTACTGTTATTTCATTCTGGCTTGAGGTCGAGATGAGCTTGTGGAGGCTGAAGCCCCACACACATTTCCTCCCTCACTTGCATTGCATGCATTTTACTGTTAAGCTGATGCTTTGTCTATTTTGGTGTATCATTGACATGATCCCTTAGGACTCTCATTTCCTTTGATAAGGAATTGATGATAGAACTTTAGGTTGAAACCTATGTATGACAACTTCTAGGAGTTCCCTGTTCAAACCTCAACCATAGGATGAATCCTTGGCATGATAACAGTAGGACTTGATAGTCTCCCTCCTAGTTGGGCCTGTTCTCTTCTCATCTCAAAACAGTTTAAGATACAGTAATCATGAATGATTTCTTTCGTACGTTACGAGCCTTAAGCTATCTGAGAAAGGATTGTGAGAGAGTTTCTTTTCCATGGTCTGGATGTTTAGTATGGTACCCTTTGGGTGACATGCAACGCATTCACTCTCAGTTCATAGTCTCTAGTGCGATTGAAATCGGAAACACAATAAAAAACACTTCTTTCGTAAAAGACAGGAAATAAACCGTAGTTTCCCGAACTACGTGAGCTCTGATCTCTCATGCCTGTTAAGAGTACGTAGGCACAAGATGGCGATGTCTTGGCGAGCTACCTTCCCCCATAACCCTTCGTAGGCCGAACTACGTTGAGTCTGATTTCTCATTCTCTGATGAGAATACGTAGGCATAAAGCGCGACGCTTTGCCGAGTCATTTTCTTTTCTTTTTTCAGCTAGCCTTGATAGGTAGATAGAATAAAATCAACCCGTTCAAGTAAACCAACAAGCGTGGATCCCGTCGAGTACGATGGACGTGAGGGGTGCTAATACCTTCCCCTTGCGTAACCGACTCCCGAACCCAGACAATGGTTGCGACGACCTTGTCTTACCCTTTTTCGTTAGGTTTTTCCGATCGTTTCCTTTCCCGCTCTGAGGGATAAATAACGAAAGGTGGCGACTCTTCTGTTGTGCCGGCACCTTATTTTCACGAAAGCGACACACACCTCCCATCAGAATGGCTCAGTAGAGAGAAAACATCGTCACATAGTTGAAATGGGCATGACCTTACTTGCACATGCCTCTATTCCTATGACCTATTGGGATCATAACTTTACTAATGTTGTGTATGTGATCAATAGGTTACCATTTTCCTTATTGTCCAGTTTCAAATCTCCCTACCATGCTCTCTACAATAAAGAACCTAACTATCACATAATAAAAGTCTTTGGTTGTGCTTGTTTTCCACTGTTGAGGTCGTACAACAAGAACAAGCTACAATTCAGAAGTTCAGAATGTGTATATTTGGGATGTATCCCCTCAACACAAAGGTTTCAAATGTCTTAGCAAAGAAGGGAAAATATACATATCTAAAGATGTGAAATTTCATGAGCAACACTTCCCATTTCCACTTCTTTTTCCACCAGAGATAGGTAACAACACACACCTATAACTTGAGCAACATGGACTTGTAAAGCTGATTAGCTCAGGTCATTTATCTCAGTCCTCGGTCACATCTGATGCAACTAATAGCAGACCAACTAGACTTATAACAGAAGCAGAACCTCCTACTGACTCTTTACATCTTATGTCACACCAACATCTAACTGACAGTGACTGTCCCAGCCCTGCTCCATCTGTCTCACAAAGTGCATCCAAAATTCAAAGTATTGAGCCATCACCATTGGGTCATATCTTTTCAGACTCAGACAAAGAGTCAGAACCAGCTCAATATATTGAGCCACTAACTACCATGTTGAACAAAGATATTGAGGCCTCTAATAACCTATAAGGTTACAACTTTGAGTAGTCCACCACTTCTAAATCCAACATAAATGAGTCTGATCCACATGATGTTATAGAGACTCCTTCTAATAGTGACTGCCTAGAGGGCAACACATCAATACCAACTCATAGATTGTCTATTCATAAAGATGTGCAACAAGTTACCTAAAAATTTGATAGCTTGAGTGGGAACTCTCCCTGGCCATCTTTGATGATTCGCTCTTGTTGTACCCTAAAATTTTCCCAACCTTTTCTTTCTAACTTGGCTTAGGTTTCCTTTTATTTTAGCATTTACATTTGCATATCATTGGTTCTTAACAGGGGATCAAGAGTTGTGGTGCCATTCAAGAGGAGAGCTTCATGTTCAAGCTCAAGCAAAGGTATCATGTGCAAGCCATCAAGGTTTCATTACCATCAATATTGGGTTTCAAAGCTCCTTGAGAGGAGAGGTTTGTGTATGGGTGTCACTGTAACACGGTGGGAGAACTGACTTTAAACAATGTTGCGGATAGCAAGAGTCGCCACCGACTTTTATTTTATCCATAAGGAAAGGTTATAAAAGAACAGGAAAGACCTTAGAGAATATTTTGGGTCCGGGGGGTAGGTTATGAAAAGGGAAGGTGTTAGCACCCTTTTCATCCATGGTTATCCATGGGCTCTTAGGTACTTAAGCTCACTTTTGAATTGTTTTAAAAGTGTAGTGTGTGAATAGAAAATTTTCAGAATAGTTAATAAATAATCCATGTAAGGATGTGTTAAGAACTTGTTTGAAAACTTGTTGAAAATTTGTTTAAGTGTGAAACAGTTTTGAAGTGAGCAAGCACCTAGGAGTAACCTACCCTAATGTTTAAAGGTCTTTCTTATTCTTTATTCTTTCCTTTAGTAAGACTATCCCTACTATAATGGAGTAGGTAGTCCTTACTTTGGATGTTAAGGGACATGTGAGGGACAATTTGACTTTGAAGGCCATTGTGGGATGTAATAAGCACATATAAGGGACCATCATCATTTTTCGAAAGGGACTCGATTCGTAAAGGCAACCATAAGGGACTTTGATGATTTTTCCATTTGAGGGACTTGCTTTATACACCCCACTTAACCATTATTCGTAGGCAACTTGAGGGATATCCTTAGGAAGTGAGACGGCGATTAAAATCGACTTACGTGTGTGACGTGTTTATTTTAATTATCTTTATTTAAAAGTGATCTAAATTTATTTTAATATTACATACATGTTGTTACACTCCCTAATTACTAACCATAATAATAATTAAATAATTAAACAACTTTACATCCAAGAAACAATTACAAAATAATAAGCAAAATAATTAAATAGCAAAGATAAATAAAATATAAATAAGCAATAATAAATAATAAAGGGGGTTAATTCTAAGTTTACTCGGCAAGACATCGCATCTTGTGCCTACGTATCCTTACGGGAGTGGAATCAGAGTAATCGTAGTTCCCCTCAAAAGGGAGGTTAGAGACTTCTTGACTGTGGTCAAGGTCTCACGGGGAATAAACATGTCTTAAGGACACGCTTACGTGGAGTGTAGAAACTCCAAGTCTCTATGTTGAATTGCTAAGTTGTAATTAGGGTTAAATTAGGTTAGGGATTCCACGGCGGGAAACCCTAAAATGAGCGCGGCGGCTCTTTGACCTAATGCTAGGGGTAAAATTGTAATTTTGCCTGCGGCGAGGCATTTGTGAAAATTAGGGTTTGTAAAAGTTGTAAGGGTTGAAGGTGAGGACTATTGACACGGCGGTCAAATGCTAGACCTAATTCCTTCAGAGTGTGTGATGTGACAGGATAATTGATGAATGTGGGAGAAATTGAATCATGCAAACAGAAAATAATGACCTAATTTAACTATGCGAGCAGAAAT
Source organism: Lathyrus sativus (assembly GCA_963859935.3). NCBI lineage: Eukaryota > Viridiplantae > Streptophyta > Magnoliopsida > Fabales > Fabaceae > Lathyrus > Lathyrus sativus. The sequence continues at coordinate 825,305,998 of OZ012735.1, forward strand.
TTAAAAGCAGTAATGAAAGCGCGATTGTTAGGATTCGCGAGATTACAACCGAGAGGCAGTTACAGTAATAATAAAAAAAAATAAAACATCACGCAATAGTAGTGACCATGAGCTGCAAAAGATGAACACCGTTAGTAAACAAAGCTAGGCAGAAATTGGGCGAGTCAGGAGAAAAAATGCAATATGGAGATTCTTGTTGTTTTTTAAAAGAAAAGAGATTTGATTAAATTAAGAGATGTTAACATAAAAAGATTTATTTTAATTTCGAAAAAAAGGTTTTAATCTAATTATCTACAAAAAAAAAAAAGATTTGATGTCATTATTTTTTTAACAATATTTTTAGTTATTATTTTAAAAAAGTTCTTAATTTTATTATATGAAAATTTCAAGTTATTTGTTTTAAAAAGGGTTTTTAATTATTATTTTGTAAAAAAACAATTTTTTGTATTAGTTTTAAAAAAAGATTTAATAAAATTAATTAACTAATTATAAAAGAAGAAAAAAACAAAAAAAACATAAAAGAATAAAAGGGGTTGGGCCGGTCATCACTCCCGGACCCAACCCAGATGGTGAGTAATGAAACAAAATGTTAATTTAGGGTTTGGAAACCCTTGTGAGTAAGCCGCAGCGGCTTCATCCCCATCTTCCTCTCGTCTCTCTTCTTTCATGCTCCGAAGTTGCGCCATAAACTCTTCTTTAACTCAGTAACTCATCTGGAAAAAAAAACGAAAGTGAGAAACACAGTTTTAAACGATGGTAGCTTACGTTTTACGACCGTGAATCTTCCAATCTGCGATTGAATGGCCGATGATGTTTGGAAACTGAGGCTGGGAGTGTTGGTTGCCCGCCGTTCGTAACGGTGACGGCGATCTTGCTCTGTTTCGATCTCTCTCCCTCGACCGCTAGGGTTTCATGTTCTTCGCCGTTTTCCTCTAGGGCTTTCGCGATCTTCCCCCCCTCTCTCACAGGTGGTATTTCTCCTTTTTATATACTCTGATTCTCTTATGGGCTTTTTGGATGTTTGAGACCCAAATTCGAACTTTCGCTCTGACATGATGAGGATTGGATTTGATTTACGTTTTTTCTGATACTTTGGGATCATTCCTCTTTAGTTCCGATTCGGTTTAATGCTTGCTGATAGGATCACAAATTTTGATATTGCAATTGATTTGAGATTGATTTGATTTAAACTCTGAATCTAATCTTCCATTATTAGGGAGTACTCTTCATTGACTTACTGATTTTGGATCGTGTGATTGTAGGTGTGGAATAGAAAATGAACTTGGGCCATGGAAGAATTTAGAAGCCCAAAAGGGGGAGGCTCGTGTTTGGGTATGAAGATGCTGGTGATGCCTTTGGTTGCTCGTTCTGAACCATCTGACTTTTCTCTTCTTCTTTTGTCCATGAACTGAACTAATTTTTTCCTTCTTCTTTCAGGAACAGACATTGCCTTATCTGATGCCTCCGAGAAAGTGCTGATGCGGTAATGACGACTTAGCGAGTCTGAACCGTATCGACTTGTTATCGTTGCTTCGATGTTGCTTGTCTTAGTTGTTTATATTTGATTCCTTCGACGTTTTTGGTAGGAAACTGGGGTCAGCCCTTGTCTGTCGCCTTTCCGGCCACTCGAAGCTTAACCCGATGATGAATTGCTCTGAGGGTTGCCCTTTTCTTATCTTTGCAAATGTTGGTTCGAATTATCCTTTGTTGTTCATCCTTACTGTTTGGAAATGCTTGCAGGGGATGGAATACTAGTGTGATGCTGTTGCTAATGACATTGCGGTGTTATACCTTTGTATTTGACGTTGATATTTGTTCGCAAATGACATTGTCAATATTGTTCGTAGCTGCAGCTAGTGTTGCTCGCCGTTGGCATTGATGTTTGTTCTGTACTGCAGTGGCATATTCTTCTTGCAAATGCTAGTTGGGGCTTATGCTTGATATACTTGTTGCTTGCACCTGACATGGTTGCTGATGAAGTTGCTTTTTCACGGCCTGTTGCGAGCTTGTGTTGAGATACTCGGTTCTAATGTTGTTTTCGATTTCTCTGGGGCAAAATCTTGAGTTATTGGAAACATACTGATTTTCCTCTTCTTTTTCAGGTGCAAATAAGTCTGGAGGCTGCCGGTCTTATGCCGTCGGCGAGGAGGGTATAACGGTGATGATGACTTGGTAGTCTGAACCACATTGGCGTTGTTGAATGTAGTTGCCTCGCGAAATACGTTGAGCTATTCGAAATAGTTGCCTTAATTCGGTTTTTCGACGTTCGGTAGAGAGTTGATAATGGCTTCGGTCATAGTCCTCTCGGCCGCTCGAGTTTATGCCCGATGATGATTAGAAAAAACTGAGGGTTGAACCTACTTCAATGATTTCTTAATTCTCTTGACCTTCACTTTATGTCTGTTAATAGCATTTTGCAGGGATATCAGTGTTGGCTTTCAAATTCAAAACTCGTCGACGACTCCTCACTTTGATTCTATCATGGCTAACAGGAAACGGTAATACACCTCTTCGCAACAAAGTGATTTTTACTGACATGTCACAAACGTCCTTCTCACTCCTTTAATTCTCTTTGCAGAAAATTCTATCTTAGACCCGAAAGCTGGACGCGAAATAAATCGGGGCGAGGCTTATACGCAAGGAGAGAACGGGAAGCCAGAAAGTAAAGGATATTGTTATGTCGTTAAAAACAAGTCTAGAGTAGTGCTCAACCGCGGATGCTCTTAATGAATTGTATTAGTTTCCAATAATACTTGATGTTTTTAGAATTAGAATCAACTTCACAGTTTGAATTTGTAACCCTCTTGAAATAGGAATGAAATTTGGTGTGTTTTTGAATAAATTCGGATAAAATTTGGTTTGCAGGTCTTAGTATTTTGCATCCATGTTTGTATTCATAGCATTATCATGTGGCATGTTGTCTGTTCTCTTTTGATGTGCAGGTTAGCTGAGGATTCATGGAGAAGTTCAAATACGAACATGAAGACCTTTAGATACTTTTAGGATTTAGGATAGATGCTTTAATGTAATCCCTTAGGATTTGAGAATTTTAATGTACTTCCTTGTAACAGTACTTTGCATGAAGCAACATCCCCATTCTTGTATGATAGCATTATTTATGAAATAAAATTCTCGAAGTTTTGAATTTATTTATATTCTATTCTTAGTTAACAAATATAAACAAATGTGAATAAATCCACAAGTATTTAATTCATTAACATAGGCACAAAACATAAATATTTCCAAGTGGTATTTGTGATCCTAATCTCATCATCCGATTAAAATGTTAACCAATTGTTTTATAACCAAACTCATATGGGCACCATGGTCACAACATTTTCAGCATCAACAGCAAAACTAATCGTAATTAAACTCCACTGACCAAATGCCAAATCTCAATATGATCAGAACTGGTGATTGATAAATGCCTCAAAACCATAACGCATCAAATGCCTCAGAATTTTAATAACAGCCCGTCTTCAAGGAATTGGTAGAATTTGTGTAAAATGACCAAAATACCCCTGGGACCAAATCTGCAACACAAAACCCTTGAAGTCCATTTAGCCTGATTAAAGTCAAAACCCTAGTTTTGGATGCACTGCTTAGGAGGTGCATTGTCTGAGGGAATTGTCAACTCTTCTGACCAATTATGAATTTTGTGAACCTTGTGAACCTTCTTGGAACACAAAGTCTTGTATTGTGAGGGCAAATTTTGGGGTGCAACAGCTGCCCCTGTTCAATTTTCTGAAACCTGAGGGGTTAGATTGGTATATTTGCCAGTCGTAACCTGGAAGGTTGAAGGGGATTGAACACAAAAGCCCAAAAATTTGCACTCACCAGTGCATGGAGTGATATTGATGGTTGGTTGAACATGATTGAGTGGGATTAAAGATGCCACTAGGGGAAAGTTCTTCAGTAGTATAATGAGAACTGTCAGGAGTCTGGAGTAATACTGATGTAACAGCATGTCTTCATGAGGATAGAGCAATCAATAATGATAACCCTAAAGCAGTCTTGAAGTGATAAATCTGACCTCAGGAGGATAGAACAATCAATAGCTCTAAAGCAGTCTTGAAGTAATAATGGCTTCAGGAGGATAGAGCAATCAATAGCTCTAAAGCAGTCTTGAAGTAATAGAATGGCTTCAGTAGGATAGAGCAATCAATAGCTCTAAAGCAGTCTTGTGATATGTCTTCAGGAGGATAGAGCAATCAATAGCTCTAAAGCAGTCTTGAAGTAATGATTTCAGGAGGATAGAGCAATGGATAGCTCTAAAGCAGTCTTGAAATAATAATGGTTTCAGGAGGATAGAGCAATGAATAGCTCTAAAGCAGTCTTGAAGTAGTAATATGACCTCATGAGGATAGAGCAATGAATAGCTCTAAAGCAGTCTTGAAGTAATAGGATGATTTCAGGAGGATAGAGCAATCAGTAGCTCTAAAGCAGTCTTGAAGTCATGAGAGGCTATCAGGAGGATAAAATAACCCTGAGGTTACAATAAAGCAGTCCCAAAGTAATAAGAAGCACATCAGGAGGATAAAGTAACCCTGAGGTTACAATAAAGCAGTCCCAAAGATCATAAGATTGTTTGTTGGATAATTAACCTGAAAACAAGGTAGCATTCTGTATAACAACATTAGTTTATGCTTTATGTATGCATGTATGACATGATGCACTTAGGTAATGTACTATAGACATATATGTTATGGTATGATGTAAATGATGTATGTATGCTATGACACTGCTGGAAGTGTCTGGATATCCTTGTATAACAACTGCTGGCCAAGGAAAATAAATCCCGATTCGTTGTTGAAGAATATATAACCCTCCGTCTGCTGGGGATAACAAGGTATAGATAACCTCCCGTTGTTGGGGATAACAAGGTATAGATAACCTCCCGTTGTTGGGGGTAGTAGGGTATAGATAACCTTCGTTTTCGTTTGATAGTAGGATAAGTATAACATCCCGTCTTCGTTCATCGTGCCCTTATTGGAAAGTAATTTCCCGTATATCCGTATGAGGATAAAAGAGATGGATATAAATTCCAGGGGAGATTAGACTTTGTGAAAATGGATTAGTCCTACTGATGGTTTGTAACTGTCTTGTAAAGATGAACCGGCGAAGCTTCGTTGAAATCCTTCCCTCGTTCGTCCTTAGTAAATACTATTACTGCATTTTCATGCATTTCTGGTAAACATCAATCATATTAAAAGCATACATGCGTTTCTGGTAAACATCAATCATATTCAAAGGCATACATACATTCAAACACAACCAATGGACGTTTCGCTTATGTAAATAGGGTAAAAGTGAATCTGGATTCAAAAGATGGAATTTATTTATATCAAAAGTGACCCATACACGGGTAAGTTTGTACAAGGAGACATAAACCCTAGTAAGAGAATTTTGTCATGAAGTTTTACAAAAAGAATCAGCTATGTGGGAAATAATCCTATTGAGTTTCAATTCTACTATTGCCACTCAAGTATCTCATCTTCTTGCTGTTGAGACGGAAACGATTGGATTGAGCTTTATCTGTTTGAGCTTGAGTAAGTAGTACAACTGGTTGCAGTTTCATGAGTGATCCAAACGAGACATAGTCATACGCTTTAATCCCTAACTTTTGCCTGGATTGCCCTTTCAGGTTTTCAATCCACCGGGATACCCTTTTTTGCCCAAGCCGCCTTTTCAGGTTTTCGACTTGCCGGGTGTACATCTTTTTATATATATATCCCTAATTTTTGCCCAAACCCTTTTGGTTTGCCGGGATGCCCTTATTTTTGCCTAGGCCTGTCAACCTAGCGGGTCTCTTTTTATGCGTAGTATTTTTTAACTATGTCTGCGTTTACAGGTTGTGGGAAGTCTTCACCATCCATTGTAGTCAGTATCATGGCACCTCCTGAGAACACTGTCTTCACCATCCATTGTAATCTCTTTGAAATGTGGGATCAAAGACAACACATGTTCTCTGTAAGGAATGAGATTATCATGCTTTGTATCCCAATCTCCTTTAATCTGACTTACTACCAGAGCTGAATCTCCATACACCTCAAGGAACTGAATCTTCATATCAATAGCAACTTGCATACCCATGATACATGCCTCATACTCAGCCATGTTATTGGTACAATAGAAACAAAGTCTGGCAGTAATCGGGGTATGACAACCTTCAGGGGAACTAATCACAACACCAACACCATTACCATGTGCATTGGAGGCACCATCAAAAACCATAGTCCATCGGGATCCTTGTTCAGGTCCGTCATATTGTCCAGGTTCTTTGGTAACAAACATAATGTCTTCATCAGGGAACTCAAAATTCATTGACTGGTAATCATCTATTGCTTGATGAGCCAAATGATCAGCAACAACACTCCCCTTAATGGCCTTCTGAGTGGTATACTGTATATCATATTCCGTCAAGATCATTTGCCATCTTGCAATTCTTCCGGAGAGAGCAGGTTTCTCAAATATGTACTTGATTGGATCCATCTTCGAAATCAACAAGGTAGTATGGGTCAACATATACTGTCTTAGTCGGCGAGCAGCCCATGCCAAAGCGCAGCAAGTTTTCTCGAGCAGTGAGTATCTTGTTTCACAGTCGGTAAACTTTTTGCTAAGGTAGTATATTGCCTGCTCTTTTCGACCAGACTCGTCATGTTGCCCCAATACACACCCCATTGAGTTGTCTAATACTGTTAAATACATAATCAAGGGTCTTCCATCAACTGGTGGCATTAAAATTGGAGGTTCTAGCAAATATCTCTTGATTTCATCAAAGGCAGTCTGGCACTCATCATTCCATTCCATCACCTGATCTTTCTTCAACAACTTGAAGATTGGCTCACAGATGGTAGTTAATTGGGAAATAAATCTTGCAATGTAGTTCAATCGTCCCAAGAAACCTCTAACCTCTTTCTCAGTACGGGGAGCTGGCATCTCTCGTATAGCTTTCACTTTTGCAGGATCCACTTCAATACCTTTTCCACTGACAATGAAACCCAGGAGCTTTCCAGATCTAACTCCAAAAGTACACTTGTTTGGATTTAATCTCAACCTGTATTTCTTCAACCTCTCAAACAACTTGTGCAGATGATCAAGATGTTGTTCTTCATTCTGAGACCTGGCTATCATATCATCCACATATGCCTCTATCTCATGATGAATCATATCATGAAACAAAGCCACCATAGCACGCTGATATGTTGCCCCTGCATTCTTCAAACCAAATGGCATTACCTTATAGCAAAAGGTGCCCCACTGTGTCACAAATGTAGTCTTCTCCATATCTTCAGGTGCCATCTTGATTTGATTGTAACCAGAGAAACCATCCATAAAAGAGAATACCTTATGCTGAGCAGTGTTGTCTACCAGAATATCAATATGAGGAAGTGGAAAGTCATCTTTAGGGCTAGCCTTGTTCAGATCTCTGTAGTCTACACACATACGTACCTTACCATCTTTCTTAGGAACTGGTACCACATTTGCAACCCACTGAGGATAAGAAGTTACGGCCAAGAACCCTGCATTGAACTGTTTCATTACCTCTGCTTTGATCTTTTCTGACATTTCAGGACGCATACGACGAACCTTCTGCTTCTTTGGACGACAATCTTCTTTCACTGGCAAACGGTGAACCACAATGTCTGTATCCAACCCTGGCATATCTTCATAAGACCAAGCAAAGATCTCCACATAGTCACGTAGCATCTGAATCAACCTGCTCTTGACACTGTCCTCTAAATCAGCCCCTATCTGGACCTCTTTTCTGTTTTCTTCAGTTCCCAGATTCACAACTTCGACTGGCTCTTCATGTGGCTGTATAGCTTTCTCTTCTTGTTGTAACAACCTAGCAAGCTCTACAGGTATTTCACAATCGTCCTCGTTTCCGTCTTCAGTTTGATAGATCGGATTCTCGAAATTGTAATTGGCAATAGTAGAACTGTTATCAACTGGATCCAGAGTGGATGAGGATCTGCATTTTAGTGACGTGGGTGTGTGTAAGAACACCTAGCTGATAAAGCAAAAATAAAAGAAAAAGAAAGACAAGGAACACAATATTTACGAAAACGAAACGTCCACTGATTTTATTGAATGCAGTATGCAAATGAAATGACAACCCGTGACAAGCACACCATTGTGCCCCGGGTAAGGCACATGGCCAGAAATTACAAATTTAAAAACATAACACAGTAATAGTATTTACTCCTGACTAAAGGAGATAGGGATAACATCTTCAGCTTTCCAATTATTGAGTCCAGCACCCACAGTAGGAAAAATCCATGCCTCCAAGTTGTAGTCTTCATCTTGATCTCCCACAGCATTGATAACCCCTTGATTGGTGATACGAACAGCACGAGCACGACGAACAGCCTTCTGGGACTCTGCACTGAAACCCAAACCAAACTTGTCAGACTTGTATGGAATATCAGGAAGCTGACCCCAAATAGTACAACCACCTTCTTCCACCATAGCTTTTGCATCATTGAGGGAGGCCATTGCCATTGTTGGAGGGTTTCTGATGACCACAGGAACCTTCTTCACAGCAGGAGGAGTCACACAATCCTTAACAGCCCAGGGAACCACTTCAAATGACTGACATGGAGTTTCAATGTATTCACCTTCTACTTCCAGATACTTGAAAGTGTTTACATGGCTGACAAAGTATTCTTCCTCTCCAAAGACAGTAACAACTTTTCCATTCACCGGATATCTCAACTTTTGATGTAATGTGGAGGTCATAGCACCTGCCCCATGGATCCAGGGACGACCAAGCAGACATGAGTACGAAGGACGAATATCCATCACATAGAATGTAGCAGTAAACACCTGAGAGCCAACCTTGATTGGAAGATCAATTTCCCCATGCACTACTCTTCTAGAACCATCAAAAGCCTTTACCACAATATTACTGGGCTTCAATACCGTATCTTCAGGACTCAGCTTGTTCAGGACTTCCTTAGGCAACACATTCAGAGAGGAACCATTGTCTATCAGCACATGAGACAGGGTAGTGCCCCTGCATTCAATTGAAATATGCAAGGCCCGGTTATGATCCCTCTTGGCAGGGGTCAAGTCAGCATCAGAAAATCCTAACCCGTTGTCATAGGTCAGGTGAGCAACACAATTCTCAAACTGGTCCACAGAAATTGCACTGGGTACATGAGCCATCTTTAGAAACTTGATCAATGACTTGGCATGAGCCTCAGAACATAATAACAGGGAGAGCATAGAAATCTTTGAGGGAGTATGCCCCAGCTGATCAACAATATCATAATCACTCTTGCGAATGATTTTCAATACCTCTTCCATCTGCTTAGAGAGGTCATCAGCAGCTGGCACATCAGTAGATACAGGCTCAATAACAGGACCCTTGCCCCGAGCATCAGTGGTGGAAGTAACAGCAGGGGTAACTGCACTCTTAGAAGCAACTGGAGGAGAGAAGACTCTTCCACTACGAGTGATCTTGCTAGATCCAGCAATATTATCAATATCAACAGGCATATCAGGTAAAGGCTCCTGTTTGACACCATGGATGTAAACATCAGACCCATAGTGCCAAGGCACAGCTTTGTCAGATGTATAAGGAATAGGACCAGGAGTGGTAATGATCAGAGGAGCTACTCTGGCTTCAGCGACAACTTTCACAGGACCTTCAGCAGTAATCTTGATCGGGCCCTGATGAGTGATTTTAATGGGACCCTTTGAAGTGATTCTTAGTGGTACTTTGTCAACCATATCAACCTCTTCAATCTTCTTACCCTGAGTCAGATGATCTACCATACTTTCTACAGATGCTGGTCTTCTTTCAAACACTATAGTATACTTATCCATGAGACGTTGAATCCCATCTCTCGAAATGAAGCAACTATCCGGCTTATAGGTACAATACAAACAATCTTCACGACAACCTGGAAAGATCCCAGCTTGTACTAACCTCTTTTTGATAACAGACAATGGTGTGCTCAACTCCATAACCGAATAGACATGCAGATCTTCATCAATATCTTCGTCAATGGCGTTGACAGTCTTCTCGTGATTTGGCATTGGAGCTGTAATCACATTTGGAGTACCTGGTGGATCAAACTCAATTTCTCCAGCATCAATCATATCCTGAATTTTGTTCTTCAAGACCCAGCAGTTATTAGTATCATGTCCTGGACAGTTTGAATGATATGCACATCGTGCATTGGAATTGTACTTGGGAGAGGTAACATTGGGATTCTGAGGGGCCTCCCTCAGGGTAATAAGTTCAGCTTTCAACAAGTGTTGCAATGCCTGAGCCATTGACATGTTGATCTTCGTGAACTGTCTTCTAGCCCTCTGTTGGTTGCCTTGAGGCTGCTCTGTTGTTGCAGGAGTTGGATTTGAAATATGAACTGCACTAACAGACTGATGCCTTCTGTTACGATCAGGCTGACCATACACAGCATTAGATTCTCTCTTCCCAGTGGGAGGCTTCTTTGCAGCACCTGATGAAGAAGTGCCCACTTGGATCTTACCACTCTTGATACCATTCTCTACTCGCTCTCCTGTCATGATCAACTCAGTGAAGCCAGATGATGAGCTTCCAATGAGATGACTGTAAAACGGACCATTCAGCGTACACATGAACATATCAACCAACTCCCTATCAGTCAAAGGGGGTTGAACTCTTCCAGCTAAGTCTCTCCACTTCTGAGCATACTCCTTAAAGCTTTCTTTGGCACCCATAGACATGCTTTGAAGCTGCATGCGAGTGGGGGCTAAGTCAGCATTGTATTGATACTGCTTGTAGAAAGCTTCAGCAAGGTCATTCCAATCTCTGATGTTGACACTCTCCAACTGATAATACCACTCTAGCTGAGCTCCAGCTAAACTCTCTTGAAAGAAATGGATCCATAACTTTTTATCAGCAGTGTGGGGTTGCATTCTTCTGACATAAGACCTCAGATGCAATTTGGGACAAGAGACCCCATCATAGACAACAAATGTAGGAACTTTGAACCCAATGGGTATGACCACCCCAGATATCAAGCTCAAATCCTCAAAATCCAGCCCAGATGATTTCTGTAATTCCATAGCATCCATTCTATCCACCAGCATCTTGAATTTGTCTTCGTTAGGCTCATGGTAGTAGTTAGCCTCAGAATCAGAGTCCCCCATAGTGTTGTGGAGACTGCCTCTCTCCTGCTCAGATTCTTCAGATTCATAGTCTTCAACATGTTCCTTGGTCTTGACAGGACCTTTGAACCTTCTTCCCATGTTGAGCAACCCAGCAGACCTTCTAGCCTTCTTAGTCTTCTTGGCCAGCAGTGTCTTCAATTCATCCTGCCCCTTGGATAGGTTCAGGATCAGCTCTTGGAACTGTGCATTCTGTGCCTGGAGATCCTTAACTGATTGTTCAAGAGCCATTGCTGAAATAAACAGCGAGAAGATGAGAAACCTGTGCACAATTATAAACCTGTGATGCAATGATATGGGAATGCATATGCAATGTTTTCAAGGACCGCAGGATTTAAATTTGCTTAAACAAACAAGAAAGTAACTTTTTATTAGTAATAACTTGTTTTGCCTTTTAGGCTTACAAAAAAATGAAAACGAAATAAGTACAAAAGATGGGGTTTTAAGTCTCCCATGGACGTTTACTCTTTGTGTTGAGGTATGAGTTGAGGTTTCGTTCCTCATGAAGTAGCTTTGTTAGCTCTAGGATCCTTGCTTGGCTTGCTTTGTAATGAGCCTCGAAAGTATCCCTTTGCTCTTTCAGTTGGATCCATGTTCTCTGCAAGTCTTCCATATCAGTAGGCATGTCTGGGTGAAGGATGGTATAAGCTGTGTCTCCTTCAGCAACAGGTTCCATGGTAACTGGTAGGATGGCAGGATATGGCATCATGAGTGTCTGAGCACGAAATCGTACCCATCTGAGATAAGCCTCCATAGGAATGGTGTACTTAGGCTCCAGTGTCTTGCTGTCAATCCTGTTTACCTTTCCCCAAGCTCGTATGAATCTCTGACGGTAACCCTGAAGATCGTTGTCGTAGTCAAACACAATGCCCTGAATCAACATGTCATGTGGACCATCGCTCCGGGCGTAACCAAACTGTCGTAAAGCTAGAGATGGGTTGTAGGTGATGCCTCCTCTTATGCCTAGAAGTGGTACATTAGGAAACTCCCCACAACGGTCAATGATGGTGACATTCTCCATAGATCTGGAGCACCAATGGATGTCTGAGTGAGAAAGTGACATGATCCTCTTGGACCATCTGAACCCTTGCTCATTCTTCATTACTGAGCGAGGAAGGTGAGAAATAAACCACCTAGAAAGTAAAGGTATGCAGCACATCAAAGTTCCTCTTGCCCTTGTAGTACGGGTGTGAAGAGAATGTAGGATGTCTCCAAGTAAGGTAGGCACTGGATTGTGACTCAGGAATATGTTGATGGCATGAACGTCTATGAACTGATCAGGATTGGGGAACAACACTAAGCCATAAATCAATAAGGCTAAGATCTCCTCAAAAGCATCGTAGCTCATAGCCTTCAAGAACATTTGAGCTTTATCCACTAATACCTTGGCAAGAATACCTTTAACTCCACTTCTCGTCTCTAGAACAATGTCAGACTTCTTCAGATGTAGAGCTGCAGCAATAACTTCTGGTTTAAACTCCTTCTCTAAGCCTGTGAATGGCTTCTGATCAAGAACAGGTATACCCAGAAGTTTAGAGAACTCCTCCATGGTTGGAACCAGCTGATAATCAGGAAATGTAAAGCAATGGTGCTTGGGGTAAAAGAACTGAAACAGCACACTCATCATGTCTTCACTGAACCCTGAAGTAACTAGATCCAATAAGTGACCATGTCTCTTGTTGAACTGGGAATGATCAGGCACTAGGGAAACTAACTCCTTGAGCTTAGCAGGTATCCCTACAAAGTTGATCCTGATGGTGTTTCTACGAGCAGAAGCCATGACCTGCAACAAAGAACAAAGATAAATCCTTTGGTCCTTGAAATGGTTAGGGAAAATGATATGCTTATGATGCATGATGATGTCATGATGTCATGCTCAATCACAAACATGTGGCACACACAAACAAGTCACACCATAGCCCTAGGTTTAAAGGCTTGCATGAGGTTCAAAGGCAAGTACCCTCCCCTGAAGTTAGATGGTTCATCCTGTCCTACAAAAGTAACCAGGTTCTAAGGGATCTCAATATCATTGACCCTTCACAAGGGTGGTTGTTCAGAAGGCAACTTACTTGCCAACCAAAACCCTCCAAGTTTAAGATCTCAATGAGCGTAGTATCGAGTGTCAACCAACTTCAGTCTGCACCAAAGCCGGTTACCTCACTACTTTCTAAAGGCCAAGATGAGTTAACTAGGGTTCTAAAAGTTAGTGCATTGACAACATATGGCAGCCTCAATATTATCCTCAACTTGACTTAAGGAATATAAGCACCAACCAAGAAGTCGCACTAACTATGGCCACCAGATCAACCGTATCGATATACGTCGTACAGTTTCCTTGGTCTATTGCCATTTACCTAAGGTACACTAGATCCGGGTTAGGACCTTTCACACATAAGAGCACCCCAACAATATAATAATAAAGCAAACAAGGCAAACAATTTAAAGTGATCTTAATTCCTAAGGGTACCCCTCTTAAATAGATCCCCAGCAGAGTCGCCAGTTCTGTAACACGGTGGGAGAACTGACTTTAAACAATGTTGCGGATAGCAAGAGTCGCCACCGACTTTTATTTTATCCATAAGGAAAGGTTATAAAAGAACAGGAAAGACCTTAGAGAATATTTTGGGTCCGGGGGGTAGGTTATGAAAAGGGAAGGTGTTAGCACCCTTTTCATCCATGGTTATCCATGGGCTCTTAGGTACTTAAGCTCACTTTTGAATTGTTTTGAAAGTGTAGTGTGTGAATAGAAAATTTTCAGAATAGTTAATAAATAATCCATGTAAGGATGTGTTAAGAACTTGTTTGAAAACTTGTTGAAAATTTGTTTAAGTGTGAAACAGTTTTGAAGTGAGCAAGCACCTAGGAGTAACCTACCCTAATGTTTAAAGGTCTTTCTTATTCTTTATTCTTTCCTTTAGTAAGACTATCCCTACTATAATGGAGTAGGTAGTCCTTACTTTGGATGTTAAGGGACATGTGAGGGACAATTTGACTTTGAAGGCCATTGTGGGATGTAATAAGCACATATAAGGGACCATCATCATTTTTCGAAAGGGACTCGATTCGTAAAGGCAACCATAAGGGACTTTGATGATTTTTCCATTTGAGGGACTTGCTTTATACACCCCACTTAACCATTATTCGTAGGCAACTTGAGGGATATCCTTAGGAAGTGAGACGGCGATTAAAATCGACTTACGTGTGTGACGTGTTTATTTTAATTATCTTTATTTAAAAGTAATCTAAATTTATTTTAATATTACATACATGTTGTTACACTCCCTAATTACTAACCATAATAATAATTAAATAATTAAACAACTTTACATCCAAGAAATAATTACAAAATAATAAGCAAAATAATTAAATAGCAAAGATAAATAAAATATAAATAAGCAATAATAAATAATAAAGGGGGTTAATTCTAAGTTTACTCGGCAAGACATCGCATCTTGTGCCTACGTATCCTTACGGGAGTGGAATCAGAGTAATCGTAGTTCCCCTCAAAAGGGAGGTTAGAGACTTCTTGACTGTGGTCAAGGTCTCACGGGGAATAAACATGTCTTAAGGACACGCTTACGTGGAGTGTAGAAACTCCAAGTCTCTATGTTGAATTGCTAAGTTGTAATTAGGGTTAAATTAGGTTAGGGATTCCACGGCGGGAAACCCTAAAATGAGCGCGGCGGCTCTTTGACCTAATGCTAGGGGTAAAATTGTAATTTTGCCTGCGGCGAGGCATTTGTGAAAATTAGGGTTTGTAAAAGTTGTAAGGGTTGAAGGTGAGGACTATTGACACGGCGGTCAAATGCTAGACCTAATTTCTTCAGAGTGTGTGAAGTGACAGGATAATTGATGAATGTGGGAGAAATTGAATCATGCAAACAGAAAATAATGACCTAATTTAACTATGCGAGCAGAAATTTAAAAGCAGTAATGAAAGCGCGATTGTTAGGATTCGCGAGATTACAACCGAGAGGCAGTTACAGTAATAATAAAAAAAAATAAAACATCACGCAATAGTAGTGACCATGAGCTGCAAAAGATGAACACCGTTAGTAAACAAAGCTAGGCAGAAATTGGGCGAGTCAGGAGAAAAAATGCAATATGGAGATTCTTGTTGTTTTTTAAAAGAAAAGAGATTTGATTAAATTAAGAGATGTTAACATAAAAAGATTTATTTTAATTTCGAAAAAAAGGTTTTAATCTAATTATCTACAAAAAAAAAAAGATTTGATGTCATTATTTTTTTAACAATATTTTTAGTTATTATTTTAAAAAAGTTCTTAATTTTATTATATGAAAATTTCAAGTTATTTGTTTTAAAAAGGGTTTTTAATTATTATTTTGTAAAAAAACAATTTTTTGTATTAGTTTTAAAAAAAGATTTAATAAAATTAATTAACTAATTATAAAAGAAGAAAAAAACAAAAAAAACATAAAAGAATAAAAGGGGTTGGGCCGGTCATCACTCCCGGACCCAACCCAGATGGTGAGTAATGAAACAAAATGTTAATTTAGGGTTTGGAAACCCTTGTGAGTAAGCCGCGGCGGCTTCATCCCCATCTTCCTCTCGTCTCTCTTCTTTCATGCTCCGAAGTTGCGCCATAAACTCTTCTTTAACTCAGTAACTCATCTGGAAAAAAAAACGAAAGTGAGAAACACAGTTTTAAACGATGGTAGCTTACGTTTTACGACCGTGAATCTTCCAATCTGCGATTGAATGGCCGATGATGTTTGGAAACTGAGGCTGGGAGTGTTGGTTGCCCGCCGTTCGTAACGGTGACGGCGATCTTGCTCTGTTTCGATCTCTCTCCCTCGACCGCTAGGGTTTCATGTTCTTCGCCGTTTTCCTCTAGGGCTTTCGCGATCTTCCCCCCCTCTCTCACAGGTGGTATTTCTCCTTTTTATATACTCTGATTCTCTTATGGGCTTTTTGGATGTTTGAGACCCAAATTCGAACTTTCGCTCTGACATGATGAGGATTGGATTTGATTTACGTTTTTTCTGATACTTTGGGATCATTCCTCTTTAGTTCCGATTCGGTTTAATGCTTGCTGATAGGATCACAAATTTTGATATTGCAATTGATTTGAGATTGATTTGATTTAAACTCTGAATCTAATCTTCCATTATTAGGGAGTACTCTTCATTGACTTACTGATTTTGGATCGTGTGATTGTAGGTGTGGAATAGAAAATGAACTTGGGCCATGGAAGAATTTAGAAGCCCAAAAGGGGGAGGCTCGTGTTTGGGTATGAAGATGCTGGTGATGCCTTTGGTTGCTCGTTCTGAACCATCTGACTTTTCTCTTCTTCTTTTGTCCATGAACTGAACTAATTTTTTCCTTCTTCTTTCAGGAACAGACATTGCCTTATCTGATGCCTCCGAGAAAGTGCTGATGCGGTAATGACGACTTAGCGAGTCTGAACCGTATCGACTTGTTATCGTTGCTTAGATGTTGCTTGTCTTAGTTGTTTATATTTGATTCCTTCGACGTTTTTGGTAGGAAACTGGGGTCAGCCCTTGTCTGTCGCCTTTCCGGCCACTCGAAGCTTAACCCGATGATGAATTGCTCTGAGGGTTGCCCTTTTCTTATCTTTGCAAATGTTGGTTCGAATTATCCTTTGTTGTTCATCCTTACTGTTTGGAAATGCTTGCAGGGGATGGAATACTAGTGTGATGCTGTTGCTAATGACATTGCGGTGTTATACCTTTGTATTTGACGTTGATATTTGTTCGCAAATGACATTGTCAATATTGTTCGTAGCTGCAGCTAATGTTGCTCGCCGTTGGCATTGATGTTTGTTCTGTACTGCAGTGGCATATTCTTCTTGCAAATGCTAGTTGGGGCTTATGCTTGATATACTTGTTGCTTGCACCTGACATGGTTGCTGATGAAGTTGCTTTTTCACGGCCTGTTGCGAGCTTGTGTTGAGATACTCGGTTCTAATGTTGTTTTCGATTTCTCTGGGGCAAAATCTTGAGTTATTGGAAACATACTGATTTTCCTCTTCTTTTTCAGGTGCAAATAAGTCTGGAGGCTGCCGGTCTTATGCCGTCGGCGAGGAGGGTATAACGGTGATGATGACTTGGTAGTCTGAACCACATTGGCATTGTTGAATGTAGTTGCCTCGCGAAATACGTTGAGCTATTCGAAATAGTTGCCTTAATTCGGTTTTTCGACGTTCGGTAGAGAGTTGATAATGGCTTCGGTCATAGTCCTCTCGGCCGCTCGAGTTTATGCCCGATGATGATTAGAAAAAACTGAGGGTTGAACCTACTTCAATGATTTCTTAATTCTCTTGACCTTCACTTTATGTCTGTTAATAGCATTTTGCAGGGATATCAGTGTTGGCTTTCAAATTCAAAACTCGTCGACGACTCCTCACTTTGATTCTATCATGGCTAACAGGAAACGGTAATACACCTCTTCGCAACAAAGTGATTTTTACTGACATGTCACAAACGTCCTTCTCACTCCTTTAATTCTCTTTGCAGAAAATTCTATCTTAGACCCGAAAGCTGGACGCGAAATAAATCGGGGCGAGGCTTATATGCAAGGAGAGAACGGGAAGCCAGAAAGTAAAGGATATTGTTATGTCGTTAAAAACAAGTCTAGAGTAGTGCTCAACCGCGGATGCTCTTAATGAATTGTATTAGTTTCCAATAATACTTGATGTTTTTAGAATTAGAATCAACTTCACAGTTTGAATTTGTAACCCTCTTGAAATAGGAATGAAATTTGGTGTGTTTTTGAATAAATTCGGATAAAATTTGGTTTGCAGGTCTTAGTATTTTGCATCCATGTTTGTATTCATAGCATTATCATGTGGCATGTTGTCTGTTCTCTTTTGATTTGCAGGTTAGCTGAGGATTCATGGAGAAGTTCAAATACGAACATGAAGACCTTTAGATACTTTTAGGATTTAGGATAGATGCTTTAATGTAATCCCTTAGGATTTGAGAATTTTAATGTACTTCCTTGTAACAGTACTTTGCATGAAGCAACATCCCCATTCTTGCATGATAGCATTATTTATGAAATAAAATTCTCGAAGTTTTGAATTTATTTATATTCTATTCTTAGTTAACAAATATAAACAAATGTGAATAAATCCACAAGTATTTAATTCATTAACATAGGCACAAAACATAAATATTTCCAAGTGGTATTTGTGATCCTAATCTCATCATCCGATTAAAATGTTAACCAATTGTTTTATAACCAAACTCATATGGGCACCATGGTCACAACATTTTCAGCATCAACAGCAAAACTAATCGTAATTAAACTCCACTGACCAAATGCCAAATCTCAATATGATCAGAACTGGTGATTGATAAATGCCTCAAAACCATAACGCATCAAATGCCTCAGAATTTTAATAACAGCCCGTCTTCAAGGAATTGGTAGAATTTGTGTAAAATGACCAAAATACCCCTGGGACCAAATCTGCAACACAAAACCCTTGAAGTCTTGGAAGTCCATTTAGCCTGATTAAAGTCAAAACCCTAGTTTTGAATGCACTGCTTAGGAGGTGCATTGTCTGAGGGAATTGTCAACTCTTCTGACCAATTATGAATTTTGTGAACCTTGTGAACCTTCTTGGAATACAAAGTCTTGTATTGTGAGGGCAAATTTTGGGGTGCAACAGTCACCTCTTATCTTGAGAATCATCAGAGGGCCATTAGAGGTTCATGAGGTCACTTACTTAGATAAGGCATGATTTAAAAGCTCATTGTGTGTCTTGAGAGGTCTTTGTGGAGCTTCTGTGGTCAAATAATTCATCTGCAAGAGCCTCAGTCAATGGATATGGTGTTAGGGTTTCATCTGGTCAACCAAAGGTCAATTGTGGACTTGAGAGGACTCAAGACTTGGTTCTAGGCCATTTAAGACATTAGGCGTCATCTTGAAGCATCTAGGATGTATTATTGGGATCAAACCAAGCAGATTCAAGAGTTCAAGGAGTTACTAAATTAGGGTTTCAGATGATTTCAATGTAAAATCCCCTTTTTTGGTGCCTAACTTCAAGAACAATTTTCCCTATGATGCAAGCTCAATTTCATTTTCATGAAAACATGAGACTTGTAGAGAACCTTTCAAGCTTTAGTTTGAGTACAATAACTCATCCATTTAGTTTGTACATCTCAAGTTATGATGCCAACAAGTTGGAGTCCTCAGATGAAGAGAAGTTTGGTCAACTCAAAGTCAACTCACTTCCAAGGCATTTTTGGCATAGAATCAAGTTTCTCCTCAACTTCAAGTTAACATGAAAGTTTTTCCTTATGATCTTAGCTTTCCAAAAAGTCCTAGAAGTCCTCTTTCGCATGTGTACATCTTAAGTAATGGTCTTCACAAGGAAGGGGTATTTTTTGGAAAGTCTATTATAGGCCATTCATTTCAATGGTCCATTTCATGAACTTCAAGGCCTCTAATCCATTTTCAACCAACATGAAACTTATTTCAAATTGTCTTGGCTTCACATTGGACTCAAAATTCATGGAGTTTGGTGAATTATGTGATCATATGGACCATTTTAAAAGTGAAATTTTGACTTTTGGTCATGGTTTGAGTATCTTACATTACAAGTCACCTTTTGGCCTCATGTTGAACTTTTCTACACAACTACATGACCATAAAGGGTTTTGCCTCATTTATGCCAACATGAAGAGTCATTACATGCCACATTTTCAAAATCCATACCAAAAAAGATCATGAATCAAAATTGGCACATCTTTATTCTACATGAACCAAATCCTTACCATTGGTTTCTACACTTTTCATTTGCATTGTTGTTGACCAAAAGGGAGGTGTGTGACATGAAAGCCGTGTGTGGCATGAAATGGAAGTTTGGCAAGAAAATTTTGAAAACACACAATGCAACCATTACGGGCCTGCATGACCATTGAAAACCCATCATATAAGAGTTGAAACTTTGCCCTAAACCATCAGAGTGAGTGCTGCTGAGAGAGAGAGCTTCTACACTTCAAAATTTCCAAAACTTTCATCTCTTTGAATCAGCTAGTTCATGGGTTGTTTCTTCAAGTTTTTGTTCATTTCTTCTTCACTAGAGCTCAAGGAGAAGATTGGAAAGCTTGGACAGAAGATTGCTGGCCATTTCAAGAGCCAACGGAGCAGCTCCGTTTGATAAGATTCTTCATTTTTTTCTCTCATTCTAGGCATGTATTAGGATCATCTTGGGTTGCATCTGAAGTCCTACAACTAGTACGCAATGTTTACATTATTTTCATGCCTGTTCATTTGAGTTTTTGTTTGGACACTAGATTTTCATGGCTATTTTTCACTTAGAGATTTCCCCATGAGATTTCCTTTGAGATAGTGTGCTCGGTTGGTATTTTTATGACCGTTTTCATTCGTCTCCGGTGACCCTCTTCCCAGAGAAGACGACCAGAGCCATAGCTCCGGCGTCTGGTATTGTTTTAGGCCAAGCTGAGTTGGCTTTTATGGACCCTTTGACCCATTGAGGTGGTATGCTTGTATTTTCCTGACTTTGCTGATGTGTGTGTTTGACCGTGACGTGTTTTAATGAAACGCAGAGTTTCATTAAAACTCTGAGTCCATGTTCTATTGGGCTTAGTCCCTTTACTTTCCACACCCTACCATTTCTGGCCCACGCGCGCAATACAAAGAGTTCAGTGTATTTGATTTTTTTCTGGTTGCACCCCACCTTGGTTGTTATGTATTTTTATTTCATTTTATTTCTTGCTTTCATTTTAATTAATTAAAATTAGTTTTGATTACCCTAAAATTCCCAAAAAATGTTTTCAGCTATTTTAACATGTTACTTAGTTTTCCAAATTTTTATTTTTCATTTTCCTTTTATTTTTCTATTTTATTTGGAATTTAATTTGCAAGGTGTTTTATGGTTTACCCTAATTTTAATCTTGATTTTTGAACCTTAATTGCAAATCCCCTATGAACAATTATTTTCCACCATTTAGGTGATGGATTACAGTATCTTAGAGGATTGATTTGGTTCATTAATGATCATTTTCCATTTAGTTTTGATTGGATTTTTGAGGAGCCTCGAGATACCCTCGACAAGGTGGAACACCATACCTTTTGCAATTATTTGGTGGTACTTTGGGGTGAATTTGAATTTGATATTTTTCTTGCTGGTTTATGATTGATCAAGCTTTGTTGTGTTTTTTATTTGAGATTTATTGGACATTCCATCTATTTTTGGTGAACCTTGCAAGTCAAGTCACCTTTGAAGATGTTCATACAAGCTAGTTTGACCTAGTTCCTTTGGGAAATGAACTCTATTGATCCCATATGCATCTTGTGAGATTTGTTACTTGATTATAACATGATTAAGGTGTTTTTTCATTTATCTTGGGTCATACACTTATGTTAATTGCTTTGCAAGATACTTTGGAGTCATGCATTTCCACTTTGTTCTAAGTGTTGAAGTTTTGTTAGAACTTTGGTTCTTTCACTTGCCATGACCTAGTTTGTGCTTGTGTTTTCTTTCTAAGTGTGAATTGAGGCTTTCATCTTATTGATCCACTTATACCTCATATGGTTTGATCTTTATTCAAGATGATTTGGTGTTCACATTTACACTTTGAGTTTGTCTTGAATAATTGGCCACTTTCTTGCACTTGTTTGCTTGTGTCTTTTTCTTGATCAATGTTGAATGTTTGGTTGAGATCACCCATATGTGGTTGCTGCATAATTTCCTTTCTCCCATCATTTCTTTGATCATGGCTCTTTTCTTTTGGTTTTTGTTTAGGTGATGGATGTTTGATGGTTGTAGGAGTTTTACTTCTCCCATTTCATCTCATCTTTCTCTACTTGTTCAAGTCAACTTCTTTGTGTTTGAGTCTCAGGTTGTTGAGTCCTTGTTGCATCTTTGCATATATTGCATTTCATCTTTGTTTGCCTTGACTTGTTTAAGTCAATTTCATCTCATTTCCTTTTCATATGTGATTGAATTATTTATTGCTTACTTGGTCTTTTGCCATGATCCCTTCAGATTCCTAGTCCCTCTGTTTAAGACGGGAGTAGGAGAGACATTATGTGTTCAATCCTTTGCATGATAACTTAAGGATAGATTTCCCTTTTTCAATCTCAACTTTAGGATCACATTTCATGATAACATTAAGGTTGTTCAGTTCCCCTTAGAGTGTTGTTTCTTTCTTTTCTCATCTCATAACCTTCTTAAGACACTTAATAAAGGTTAACACTTGTTGTAAGCTACGAGCCTTAAGTAATTGTGGAATGATAGTTGGGGGCCTCTTCTCACCTTGTCTAGAGTGTTTAGCGTATGCCCTTTGGGCGATATGCGGCGCATTCGCTCTCAAGTCATAGTCTTTAGTGCAACATGAGTTACAAACTTAACTCAATTCACTTCTTCTCATAAAAAACAAAAACAAAAACATCAAACCTTTTTATCCTTCAGGATTTGTTTCAAACCTAATTTTTAGAAAGAGTGTGTTAAGTTTTGGTTCTACCGCAAACAGGCATCGTCCCTAACTGCTGGAACCATTATTTAACCTAATCAGTTAAAACACTTGAACCAACCAGTGGTCTTGTCATCCCGAACTACATTTGCTCTGATTTCTCATACTAGATGAGGATACGTAGGCACAAGACGATGATGTCTTGGTGAGCAACCTTCCCCCCTTCACCCGTAGTTTCTCGAACTACGTTGACTCTGACTTTCCCATTGCACGAGGGAATACGTAGGCATAGGGCGGTGATGTCCTATCGAGTCTGTTCTTTCTCTTCACCCCCGATTAACAGTAGCATTTAGATAGTTTTTTTTCACCCATAGATTTAGACAACAAGCATGGATCCCGTTGAGTACAATGGACGTGAGGAGTGCTCATACCTTCCCCTTGCGTAACTGACTCCCGAACCCAAGATTTGGTTGCGATGACCTTGTCTTTTCCCTTTTCGTCAGGTTTTCTTCGATCGTTTCCTTTCCCTCTCTTTGGGATAAATAATGAACGATGGCGACTCTTCTGTCTTTGTCGGCCCCTTTTTCGCAGCGATGCGACAACTGGCGACTCTGCTGGGTAGATATCCCATCCCCTATACGAGTCAATCCTATCGTTTGTTTGTTTATGTTTATGGGTGTGTATTTGTGTGTATATGTGTTTCATTTGTATAGTTTTGCATTAGCATTTTATTTTTTGCACATTATTATCATGTTATTGTTATGTTGTTGGGTGGTATTGTTCCTTTGAGAGGTAAGCCAAAACCCAGGCTTGAGTACATACCTCTCATTAGAGTGAAAATTAGTGAGAACCTGCACGTTTAGCGCGCACTAGTCATCATGAAATTTGCGTTCAGATGAGGTTTTCTTCGAAGATGTCCCATCCTGTACATTGGTCAGGAGGGGGATGTTGGATCTGAAAACTGTCGACTCTGGAGACCGATCATTTGGGAGTCAGCTAAGTGAGGCTGCTTCGTTTGACTATGATGCCAAACCAGAAATGGTGAACGTATCATTGTTTCTTGAAAGTCTGTGACGCTGACGACCGCATAGGATGCTAAACTTTGTCAGATGTTAGGTCCATACCTTATGAGTGGGAGGGTTATGCAGGAAAATTGACCTCCAACCTACCCGAATTTCTTATCAGTGCGGACCTTTGATCTTTGATGTTATGAAGTTCCTATACTTTGGTCTTTTGATGTTCTGGTATCTTCTTGCCGAAGCGAAGCTCTGTTTCAACTCAGTGAGCAGCACAACAATCTTGATCCCCTGTTTGCATTTGCATTTTAACATTTGCATGTATTTGTGTTTCAGGTGCATATTTTCCTCTTGATTCTAGTAATCTAATCCACCATCATCATGGAGCCTGGTCTCAAGAAAGCGGTTGTTTACAAGTTCCCGGTACCAGATGTATGATCTCTGGTTGGCCTTATTTCTGTGGTTAAGCGTGGGGTTATGGAAGACTTCAGAAAGGAGTATGGGAGGATTCTGAGTTTTGTCTGCAAGATCTCCAAATATAAGTTGGGAGTTATTCATACGCTGCTGCAATTTTATGATCCTCAGTTGCGTTGCTTTACATTCCCCAGATATGTCTTGTTGCCAACCTTGGAAGAGTTTGCTCAGTTGTTGAGGGTCCCAGTCTTGGATGAAA
Source organism: Lathyrus sativus (assembly GCA_963859935.3). NCBI lineage: Eukaryota > Viridiplantae > Streptophyta > Magnoliopsida > Fabales > Fabaceae > Lathyrus > Lathyrus sativus. The sequence continues at coordinate 825,330,277 of OZ012735.1, forward strand.
TGCCTTTTGTGCATTCTGAAAAGGAGCCTGATTTGACTAAGCTGACCAATGCTCTTCATTTAGACGTTTCTGAATTGGATGGAAAGATGTTATGGAGAAATGGAGCTCTTGGATTCCCCCTATCATTTTTGGTGAATAAAGCTCAGCACTTTGCAAAAGAGGGATGTTGGGTGGTTTTTAATGCAATCTTGGCTCTCTGCATCTATGGGATAGTACTGTTTCCCAATATACCTGACTTTGTTGACTTGGATGCTTTCCACATCTTTGTTTCTATGAATCCTGTGCCAACTCTATTAGGTGATGTCTACCATTCAATTCACCACAAGAATGAGAACAGACGAGGAAAGAATGTCTCCTGCTGTGCGCCACTGCTATACAGATGGTTTATTTCACATCTGCCTAAGTATGGACCTTTTGTTGATATTAGTTGAATGGTCAGAAAGGTTCATGGGCTTTGACCTCAAAGAATATTGTATGGTTCAACAGAGACCTCCTTGGTAGTGAAATTATCTTCAGTTGTGGAAGCTTCCCCAATGTTCCTTTGATTAGGCACAAAGGTGGCATCCATTATAATCCTGCTCTCGCTGTTAGGCAGTTTGGTTATGCTCTGAGAGAACCCCCGAAGGAGGAGGAAATACAGGAATCTCTGTATTTCACAAGTTTAGCTGATAGTGACACTCTGACTAGTTTGCAACAAGCTTGGAGCAATGTTTAGCGCAAAGGAAAGCTTACTTTGGGAAAAGGTGATAGCAGAGCTTATAGACCATATGTTGAATGGATACAAGAGAGGGTTGAGAGGTTGTTGTTACCATTCCTGACTAGAGAGCCTCTATATCCTTTGGTAGTCGAAGAATCGATATCAGTTAACATTCAAAAGTATGATCAATTACAGACTGAAAAGGAAGAACGACGCAAAGTGAAGGAAGAGTTGGAGAAGGAGATCATTCAGCTAAGAAGCGAGAAGAATGAAGCCACACGCCTGTCCAAGATGAAGACAGAGACTCTGAATAAGATGGGGAGACAATTGACTGAAGAAATTTGCGTCAGAGAACGTCTTGGTCAAGATCTAAGGAGCTTGGGTAATGCCCTCAAAGGGAAGAAGAAAGAGTTAGAGAAAGCGCACCTGGAGATATCAAAGTTCAACGCTCAGTGGAATGCCATCTTGACTAACAACAAGGAAAGATAAGATGAGCTTCGTCAGCAAGTTGACAGGTTGAAGACTCAATTCCGTATTAAAGATGAAAAATCTCCTAGAGGATCTGCTCGTCAGTACGAAAGCGACCGCAAGCTACGAGAAGCTCTTGCAACGTTGGAGGAATACAAGTTAAGAGAAGATATGAAGAAGCCCAGACTTGAAGATGCTTTCGGAGAAGGCGCTTGGGAAGACTATGTTCAAGGCTTGAAAGATGTCATCAGTAGGAGGGAGTTGCTTATTTAGGAATTAGTTTCTCGGCCTGATCATCCAGATACAGAGGAGTTATTAGAAGAGTTCCAGACTCGCTTCCGTGCTTAATTCAGTTCTCTTTTGTCCTTTCTGTACTTGTTGTTATCTTGTATTCCGACCATCACAAGGATTGTTGGATGAGGTCATATTGATGACTCTGCTGTTTTCCTTGATGTTATGCTGTATATGCTGACTCTGATCCTCATTTTATTTATGAGAGAGATTTTATGGCTCCATCTATTGACTCTTCATCCTCCTGTTGCTTCTGTAAAATTTCCTTGAAACATGTTTACATGCTAGCATTTTGCATCATTTTATCATATTGCATTACAGGTGTTCTGGTTCTGTTAACCTTATTCTTTCTGTGATTTTTCTCTCAGCAGTGTTTCAGGATTGCAGACCGGACAATTCACCGTTACTCGACTAGGGGAAATTAACAGAAAGCAATGGATCAGATTCAACTTGAGTTACAAGAGTTCAGATATCGCATGGCGCAGTTCATGGATCTTATGCAAGGGGTCGCTAACGGCCAAGAACAGTTGAGGACGCTTGTTCAACCTTTGATTTCTAGGGTTGATGGAAGCGGAATTTTGCATGTTAGGACCACTGCAGTTCCTCCTCCAGCTGACAATGACACTCCTCAAGCCAATGCTATCCCAACAGTTATTATTCCTCCGAGTGGAGGTAATCCACCGGGAGCTCATGTTCCACGTGCAGCGGGCGCTGTACATGGTAATGCCGGTCCTCAGTGGGAGGAGGAAGAACAGGATGATGTCTTTTCTATAGTAGATCTGGGTGTAGGCTTGCAGTCTGATGCGGACAAGAGGTTTAAAATGATAGAGGAGAAGATGAAGAAATTGGAGAATCAGAATTCTCTTGGCCTCGATATATCTAACTTGGGACTAATCCCAGGTCTGAAAATTCTGCCGAAGTTCAAGGTTCCTGACTTTGAAAAGTACAAAGGGACGACTTGTCCCAGAGTACACCTCTGATCTTACTACAGGGAGATGTCCGCATATTCTGATGACGAAAAGCTGTTAATGCACTTCTTCCAAGACAGTTTGTCTGAACCGTCTTTGGAATGGTACATGGGCCTTGAGGGGACCAATATCAAGAGCTGTAGAGACCTTGGGGAAGCCTTCGTCTGTCACTATCAATACAATAGTGATCTGGTACGAAATAGGGTTCAACTACAAAATTTTTCTCAGCGCAGTAATGAAGGGTTCAAAGAATATGTATAGAGGTGGCGTGAGCAGGTTGCGAGAGTTCAGCGACCAATGGTAGAAAGAGGAGTCATTTATATGTTTGTGGCAATGTTGCCAGGGATATATTATGAAAGGCTGATTGGAAACATGTCAGGCAGTTTCTCAGATCTGATTATTACTGGTGAACGAGTTGAGAATGGTATTAAACTGGGAAAAATTCAAGCAGGAGAGGGATCCACATCTGGCGGGGGAAGAAAGACTTTTGGTAAGAAGAGGGAAGGAGAAATAAACGCAGTGTCAGGGTACAGAAATAAGAACAGGAATAGGGCTTCATGCCAACAATATTAGCAACAGCCACAGGTTGCAAGTATCACTATACCTGAGGCACCTCAAGAACAACGACAACAACAACAACAGAACTATGCACCACGACGGTTTCAAGACCGTGGAAGAGCAATGAATAGGCAGTTTGATGCTCCACCTATGCCTTATTCACAACTTTTACAACATTTGCTTCAGCTTCAACTGATTCAGAAGAGAACATTGGCACCTCTGACTGGCGCATCGCCTCCAGGTTACAACGCGAATGCCAGGTGTGACTTCCATTCAGGCGCCCCAGGCCACAATATAGATAACTGCAAGGCTTTCAAACATAAGGTGCAAGACCTTATTGACAGCAAGGCAATTAACTTCACTAATAATGCGCCCAATGTATTCAGAACCCGATGCCCAATCATGGAGCGGCCGGTGTCAATGCTATTATTAAAGAAGAAGAACTGAATTTGGTAATGGATGTAGCCGAGTTGAGAACTCCACTGAGCTTTGTCAAGATTAGGCTGTTAAAAGGCGGGGTTTTCCAGACTGTGGGGAAAATTATGAAGGGTGTGCAGCGCATCTCGAAGGTTGCGAAGATTTAAAGAATCCTGTTCAGTGCTTGATGAACGAAGGGGTCTTACAGTTTGACAGGATTAAAGAAGAGAAAGATGTGAAGGTGATTAATCAGGAGCAGGATGAGGTTGCTACAATCTCGATCCCTTTCAGAATGATTAATATATCAGCGCCGCCAAGGCCAGCTACTATTATAATCACCAAAGTAGGACCAATGCCGTATGAAAGTACTAAAGCAATCTAATTGAATTATGGGGAGGAGGTCTTTTGTAATTGCTAAAAGTAAGATTTAAGGGGAACATCGTCCGGTGGTTCATCTCTTGATAATTTGATTGGAACTAGTGGAATGACGAAAATCGGCAGGGTGTTCTCACCACCCGATGTTAATGTTGAGAGGTTAGATAAAGGAAAAGGAAAGGTTGTTGTAGAATAAAGTTCACAACAAGGAGAGAAGGATGATCTGGTTAAAGACGCCGAAGAGTTCATGCGTCTAATTCGAAAGAGCGATTATAAGATTCTTGATTGTCTACAACAGACTCCCTCCAAAATTTGAATTTTATCTTTGCTATTGTGCTTAGAGGCACACAAGAATGCCCTTTTGAGGATTCTGAACACAACGTATGTGCCACAGGAAATTTCAGTGAACTAGCTTGAGGGGGTTGTGGCCCATGTGAATGCTGGTAATGGCTTGGGGTTTACGGATTTAGACCTAACTCCTAAAGGAAGGAATCACAATCACGTCTTGCTATCTCTATTGAATGCAGAGGAGCTGTTTTATCACATGTTTTGGTGGATACTAGGTCTTCACTCAACGTGTTACCCAAGAAGGCTTTTATGAAGCTAGACACCCAAGGCATGATATGCACTCCTAGTGACTTGGTTGTAAGAGCGTTCGATGGAATGAGGAGGTCTGTTTTTGGTGAAGTCACTCTCCCCATTAAAGTAGGGCCTGAGATTTTCAATGTTGTCTTCTATATAATGGACATTCAGCCTGCATACAACTATTTGTTAGGTCGACCCTGGATTCATTCTGCAGGGGAAGTCACATCGACCTTACATCAGAAGTTGAAATACATGGTTGGGGGAAATATTGTCACCGTCTGTGGTGAAGAAGATATAATGATCAGCCAACTATCATCGTTCAAGTATGTTGAGGTGGATGGGGAAATTCACGAGACTTTGTGCCAAGCATTTGATGTTGTTCGGGTCAGAGAGAAGCCTTCTGTGGTGGATAGAACTCTCGAGATTTCTATGTCTTTTTTAAAGAAGCTCGTGCTGTGGTGGAGTCTGGTTCCTTCCAAGGATGGGGTCAGGTGTTAAGTATCCCTAATAAACAGGATAAATTTGGATTGGGATACAGCCTGTCATCTTCTTCCTCACAGAATGCTCCATGTTATAGGGGTCCAGTGTAATTTACAAGTGGTGGTGTGATCTTCGACAGAATTAACGCAATATCGGAAGACGAAGGGGACAATGATTGTGACATGGACACATGGATTCAACCGTGTGTTCCTGGCTAAAGCTTGAGAAATTAGACCATCGAGGAAGTTGTCCAAGTTTCATTTGAAGAGTAATGTATCTGTTTTGATTATGTGTGTGGCCCTGCGTTCCGCCCAGAACGTGGTGAGTTTCATTTGTAGGGCATTATCTTGTTTATGTTTGAACATTTGCTTTTATCAGTAATCAAAAGGCGTTTTTTTTTTGCATTCAAATATTGTGATCCCTGTTTTTTTTCTGTTTTTTGTTTTAACAATAAAATGGCAATGTGGTTCGTGTTTATTTGCATACCATTTTAAGCATCAAATCATCATCATGCAGGTTTCACATTGCAGATGCCACCGATTCAGACTCGTCTATGACTCGGTATGACTTTGACAATCCAATATTTCAAGATGAAGAAGAGATTGACGAAGAAGAAGACCTTCCTGAAGAGCTCTTCAGACTGCTGAGACAGGAAGAGAAGGTTATTCTGCCTCATCAAGAAGAGATTGAAGTCGTTAACCTGGGTACAGAGGAAGACAAGAAAGAGGTCAGAATTGGGGCTGCTTTAGAAGATGATGTCAAGAGAAGACTGGTAGACATGCTCCGAGAGTACAGAGACGTCTTCGCTTAGTCATACAAGGATATGCCAGGACTGGATACAGATATAATGGTTCATCGTCTACCTCTCAGAGAGGAGTGTCCGCCTGTAAAGCAGAAATTGAGAAGGACTAGACCAGATATGGCAGTTAAAATTAAAGAGGAGGTCCAGAAGCAGTTGGACGCCAGTTTTCTTGCTGTTACAAATTGCCCTTTGTGGGTCGCTAACATCGTGCCTGTACCTAAGAAGGACGGAAAGGTCAGGATGTGTGTTGATTACTGTGATCTAAACAGAGCGAGTCCGAAAGACGATTTTCCGCTCCCCCACATTGATGTATTAGTTGATAACACCGCTCAACATTCTGTGTTTTCCTTCATGGGTGGCTTCTCCGGGTATAACCAGATCAAGATGGCCCCAGAGGACATGGAGAAAACAACCTTTATCACGCTGTGGGGGACTTTTTGCTATAAGGTGATGCCTTTTGGATTGAAAAATACAGGGGCAACCTATCAGCGGGCGATGGTGACTTTGTTCCATGACATGATTCATCATGAGATTGAGGTTTATGTTGATGACATGATCGCAAAGTCACAAACGAAGGAAGAGCATCTGGTGAATCTTTTGAAGCTGTTTGAAAGGTTAAGGAAATTCAGACTAAGGTTGAATCTGAACAAGTGTACTTTTGGTGTACGATCAGGAAAGCTATTGGGGTTTATAGTCAGTGAAAAAGGAATTGAGGTAGATCCTGCAAAAATAAAAGCAATACAAGAAATGCCAGCACTGAAGACAAAAAAAGAGGTTCATGGTTTTCTAGGTAGATTGAACTACATCGTAAGGTTCATATCTCACCTCACAGCCACCTGTGAACCATTGTTCAAGCTGTTGAAGAAAGATCAGGCGGTTTTCTGGAATGAAAATTGCCAAAGGGCATTTGAAAGGATAAAAGAATACTTCCAGGAGCCTCTGATACTGATGCCTCCAGTGGCCGAAAGACCTTTGATAATGTAATTGATGATTCTTGAGAACTCCATGGGTTGTGTACTCGGTCAACACGACGAGACAGGTAAAAAAGAACATGCCATCTATTACTTGAGTAATAAGTTCATGGATTGTGAATCCAGATACTCAATGTTAGAAAAGACGTGTTGTGCACTCGCTTGGGAAGCCAAACGCCTAAGGCAGTACATGTTGAATCACACAACCATGCTGATTTCAAAGATGGATCCGATTAAATGCGTGTTCGAGAAGCAAGCACTTTCAGGAAGAATTGCTAGGTGGCAGATGGTCATGACAGAATACGATATTCAGTATGTTTCCCAAAAGGCCTTTAAGGGAAGTGTTTTTTCAGAGTATCTTGCTGAGCAGCCGATTGATGACTATCAGCCAGTGAAGTTTGAATTTCTTAATGAGGACATTATGTTTCTAAAGATAAAAGATTGTGACGAGTCGTTACCTGATGAAGGTCCTAAGGTAAGGCTCCTGATGGAAAATGATTTTTGACGGTGTCGTTAACTCTTATGGAAGCAAAATTGGGGCAATCATCAGGACTTCTCATGGTTCCCACATACCATTCACTACCAGGCTAACATTTGCTTGCACCAACAACGAGGATGAATATGAAGCATGCATCATGGGCATTGAAGAAGCAATTGATTTTAGAATAAAAAACCTTGATGTATATGGTGATTCAGCTTTGGTCATTAATCAGATTAAAGGAGAATGGGAGACTCGTCAGCCTAACCTGATTCACTACATGAATTATGCCAGAAGGTTGTTTTCTTTCTTTGACAGAGTAGAATTTCATCACGTGCCAAGAGCTGAGAATCAGATGGCAGACGCTTTGGCGACTTTATCCTCGATGTACAAGGTGAATTGTTGTAACGATGCTCCGAGGATCTTCATCTCGCGCTTTGATAGGTCGGAATTCATTTTTGTAGTAGAGGAAGCATCAGATGGGAAGTTGTGGTATCATGATATCAGAAACTTTCTCAAGAATCAAGAGTATCCGCCAGGGGTATCGAGCTGAGATAAGAAGACTCTGAGAAGGTTGTCTGAAAACTTCTATCTGAACAAGGATGATGTACTGTACCGAAGAAACTTCAACTTGGTGTTGCTCATGGAAGAAGTCCACGAGGGTGCTTTTGGTACGCATGCAGGAGGACATGCAATGTCTTGGAAACTGTTGAGGGCATGCTACTATTGGATGACGATGGAATCTGATTGTTTCAAGTATGCCAAGTGTCGCTACTGCGAAAATCGGCGCCGGCTGAACAGAAGAGTTGCCACCGCGCGTTATTTATCCCAACAGAGGGAAAGGAAACGCTCGAAGTAAACCTACCGCAAAGACGGGAAAGGAATGGTCATCGCAACCAAATCCTGGATTCGGGAGTCGGTTACGCAAGGGGAAGGTATTAGCACCCCTCACGTCCTTCGTACTCGACGGGATCCACGCTTGCTTGGTTTGTCTAAAGGATGCAAAAACAATCTATCTACGGTTGCCAAATCCAAACGGAAGGGAATTGACTCGATAGAGCGTCGCACTCTAGGCCTACGTATTCTCAAGAGAGAAAGTCAGAGTCAACGTAGTTCGGGACTACGGGGAAAGTTTGCTCGCCAAGACTTCGCGTCTTGTGCCTACGTACTCTCAACAAGCATGAGAGATCAGAGCAGTCGTAGTTCGGCCTACGACAGCTAAACGGGGTTTGGTCTCGATTGCATAGAAGCAAGAGAAAGGTATAATTCTCCTAGAGGCGAGAACAAGGGTTCACACGCTAAATCCTAAACATTGTATCTAACGATCTCACAACACTCGAAAGTCGCAAAAGAAAAAGAAAGTCTAAAAACTCTAAGAGGAACTGATTCCGCTGGTCTTCGTCTCCGTGCTCGAATGCAAGCTTCGTTGGCTTGTTTTCTCCTTTTGATTATTTTTGCTTTGATTTTCTCCTTTTTGTATGCTTTTCTTCCTTTTTCACCTACAAAAGAAACCTTAAACGCACAAGAAGCATTAGTATTTACATCAAAAAAGAATAAGAAATAAATCTCCTAAAATTATCCTAAATCTCTATAAGAAATTGGATCAAAATTCTCCTAAAAATATCTCCTAAACTCCTCTCCAAAAGAAACTATATTAAATCCTAAAGAAATACCCTAATTTCTATTATAAAAGAAATCCACAATAAAATTTTATTCAAAAATTCCTAGAGAAACTAAACTAACTTTCTATTTATCAACATAAAAGAAATTCTAGCAAAAATATTAGTTCCTAACAAAAAAGTATTAAAATGTAAACTATGTGCTAATTAACTAATCAAATTATGCTAATTAAAATATGCTAACTAAGATATTCTAGAAATTAAAACAGCATACTAAACTACCAAGCAAATACAATTAACTTGCATTAAAAAAACTAACAAAACCAGTCCAGGGGGTAGGAATATTACAGGGGGTATATACAATAGTAATAAATCCCAGGCCCAGCCCAATTTTTAAAAAATATGTACACAGCAGGGGGGGGGAAGCAAAACGCAGGTGTGTATAACAAATAGTAACCAAAACGGGCCCAGCCCAACTCCAAAATCACACACACACACGGGGGGAGTTAACGAATGGAAAAACGGAGGGTGTAGTGTGAAAACAAACAATAATGGGCTTTGGAGATGGCCCAAACCACATCCACTTGACTATCTTTTAGTAAACCCTAGGTCAACCAATTTTCCTTCACTGTTCATCCATCCCAACGGCGCCGCTTCTCCCTCTTCGTTCCAACTCTCTCAGACTCTCTCTTGTTCTTCTTCCGTTCAATCTTTATCATTTCAGCACCATATTCGTTCACATCAAACAACCATCAATCTTCCAATACCTCTCACAAATTGCTCAATCAAACCGAATAAACAAAAACACCACTTCTTCAAGGTACTCGAAGGTTCTTGAAGATGTTCGTTCTTGAAGACGGAGATACGAAAATTATTCGCCGATGAAAGTGTTAACACAAGAATTTGAAAGAACCTGACATCTCTTGATGATTATTGAGGAATCTGGGAATCTTCTGGGAAAGAAACGAAGAACACGGTGGAAATCGATGCACAGACGATGAAGATCGTTGAAGATCAGGTTGACATTTCTGGAAAGTTGAAGGAGGACTTGATGCTCTGAAGTTCTATTGAGCCTCTGAAGAAAGGAATACGGTGAAGATCCAAGATCCAGGAGATTTCGTTAAAGATCCACGGCGTTTGAAGGCGATTGAGGTTTTGTCTGTGAAGAATTTTTGAAGGAGGATCTGGAAACTTGCTGGTTGAATGTTCGTGCTAGTAATTTTTCCGATGAAGATGTGCTGGAGAATTTGATCTGAGATGATGAATGTTAGAGGAGAAAGATGAAAATTAGTTGAAACGATGAATTCTGGTATTTTTTCCAGTTTCCGGCGAGGTGGTTAAGGCAGAGGAGGAACAGTTACGGTGGCCGGAATAATTGGTTAGAGGTGCCGGCGAGTTGGTTGCGGTGGTTGCATGGCCGACGGCCATGCAATCGGTGAAGGTGAGTGATTGCCAAGTGGCGTAGCGAGTGGCAAAAGTGTGATTGCATGCGAATCACGTGTTATGGGAGAGAGAGGAGGGAGAGCCACGTAGCAGATTGGTTCTGAGTGGAGTTATGATCTGGCTAATCCTGGTTAACACACGTGTGTACTATTTATATGGACATGTAATGGACTTTAAGACGTGGGTCTTTGCATGATTGAAACGTGGATAAAAAAACCCAACAAAAAATTCAGATTAAACGACTAATTAACACAGATTAATGTGATTAAAATGGATGGATTAAAGAAAGATAAAATGGATTAAACGTGGGACTAATGATAATGCAATGCTAAAATGAAAAAACAATGATTAATCCTAATTAAAACTATACAATTAATTCTACTTAAAATTCCATTAAAACCTATATAAACTATTTAATAAAAGAAATCTATTAATTCTTATAAAAAAAAGACTATTAAAAAAAATCTATTCTAAAAATCTATTTAATTCCTAGAAAACTAATAAAAAAATCTATTAAAACTATATCTAAAGATTAAAAAAAATCTATGAAAACTATATTATTTCTATATCTAAAATTGAAAGATCTATTTAATTTCTATTAAACTCTATTATTTATTAAAAAAGAATATCCTAAAATCTTATTTCAATTCTATTTACAAACATAGAAAAAAGACCATAAAACCCTACAGATGCAATTTATTCAATTAAAAAGGAGATTGAGACCGGAGCAGAACCAGTGACAAAACTCGGACACCTGACTGTCCTCGAAACAACTGCAAGCTGAAAAACACCCGGGAAGCGCGCGACTTCCCACAAATAACCTCTGATTATCTGAATCGGTCTGGAACCTTTGAAAATGTGAAAAAGGGCTGTAATCCCGATAAAATCACTATAATTGAGAAAATGCACTATATGCAGTGTGTAAATGCGTATGCAAAATACGTCGAAACATCGAGCCAGATGCGGGGTCCGGTTGGTCAAATTTTAGGGTGCAACACCAAGAAGTGCCAAAAATTCCAGATTTATGTTGATATAATGCATGTACCGCCAAGTCCCCTGAATGTCATGGTGTCTCCCTGGCCCTTTGCTATGTGGGGCATTGATATGATCGGTAAGATTGAACCAACTACATCCAACAGACATCGCTTCATCTTAGTGGCAATTGACTATTTCACTAAGTGGGTTGAAGCGACTTCTTTCGCCAATGTGAACAGGCAGGCCGTGGCTCGTTTTATCAAGAAGGACATCTTCTATCGTTATGGAGTGCCTGAAAGAATCATTACTGATAATGGTTCTAATTTAAATAACAAGATGATGAAGGAACTGTGAAAGAGTTTCAAAATTGAACATCACAACTCTTCTCCTTATCGCCCGAAGATGAATGGTGCTGTTGAGGTAGCCAATAAGAACATTAAGAAGATTGTGCAGAAGATGGTTATGACCTACAAAGGTTGGCACGAAATGTTGCCCTTTGCATTACACGGATATCGTACTTCGATACGTACTTCAACTGGGGCAACTCCTTTCTCGCTAGTATATGGTATGGAAGTTGTCCTACCATTGGAAGTCGAGATTCCTTCCTTGAGGGTGTTGGTTGATGTCAAACTTGATGAGGCGAAATGGGTGAAAGCCACATTGAACCAACTCAGTTTGATGGACGAGAAGAGATTGGCATCCATTGCGTATGGCCGTTTGTCTAAAAGTAGAATGAAGAAGGCTTTCAATCAGAAGGTGCGCCCTCTAAGCTTTCAGGCAGGTGACTTAGTGTTGAAGCGGATCCTCCCTCCACAGACAGATCACAGGGGCAAATGGACTCCCAACTATGAAGGTCCATACGTGGTAAGGGAAGTCTTATCCGGAGGAGCCTTGCTACTCTCAACTATGGACGATAAAGATTTCACATCCCCTGTGAATGCTGACGCAGTTAAAAAATACTTTGCTTAAAATAGACCCGCTGGAAAGAAAAAGAAAATCCAGGAAAAAATGGGGCATCCCGGCGAACCATAAAAAGATTGGGTTCAGGCAAAAATTAGGGATAAAAAGAAAAAATGTAAACCCGCGAAGTTGAAAACCTAAACATGGGGCTAGGCATTGTGACCTCAACATGGGGCTCTTCCCCTTGTAGTTCTCAGATATGTAAGCTTGTTGCTTTGAAACTTGGAACTCCCTTTGATAAGCAATCGAAGAGCCTTAACCTACCTCAAAACATTGCCACTTATACTGGCATCTCTCTCTCTCTCTCTCTCTCTCTCTCTCTCTCTCTCTCTCTCTCTCTCTCTCTCTCTCTCTCTCTCTCTCTCTCTCTCTCTCTCTCTCTCTCTCTCTCTCTCTCTCTCTCTCTCTCTCTCTCTCTTTTTTTTCAGTAGGTCTTACCTATTTTCCTCTAGGTGCATCAATATTTGGTTTGAAGGTGACTGGCTTGTTTGAATGAAGGCTTGGGCCTCCTTGCTCCATCCTTCGAAGGGCTCCCCTCTTATCGAAGGTAAAGTGACAACGAATACCTCTCCAATTCCCTCAGCGACTGGCTATTCAAACTCTCTCGAGGTTTTCAGTAGCTTTCTTGTCGAACATTGAACTGCACCTGGGGTACAACACGACCTCAAATGTCTTCCTCTGACAGCAGTGGAGAAATTCCACCAAGATTTCATCACTCTTAGGGTAAGCCATCCTCATTTGCTATTCACTTCGTCGAGCACTCTCTTTGTCAACTTCATTTTCTTTTCTTATTTCAACCATATTGACTTCCAGATTGGCACCGTCAGTGATCTTAAATTTCCCCAACTTGACCTTATGGCCCTCAATAGCCTTATTCATGTCCTTGACCTTAAGGCCCTCAGTAGCCTCAGTCATGTCCTTCGCTTGCTTGAAATCTTCAGTAGTTTTGACCATATTGGTATTTTATTTTACACCTTTCAGATGCTTCAACCATGTTAATAATGGTTGGCTCAGTATTGTGAGCGTTTTCCACCTGGATGGGGTATGAGTCGATCTTCATCTGGGACTTTGTCTTGTCTCTAAATTTCATCCTTCTGTCATTGATAGCATTTTGCACCAAATCCTTGAAAAGAAAACATTGTGAGGTTTTGTGGCCGAGAAAGTTGTGATATTTACAAAAGTCCCATTTCTTTCGTTGTTCTAACAAAGGTATTTTAGCGCCAAGAGGCACTATCATTTGGCCATCTTTGACGAACATATATGTTCTCTTAGGGAATTTATCATTCTTTTCTGGTTCGATGAGATTTTTCCCATTCGAAGGTGCAAGAACCTTGCATGAGATAGTCGTCTATTAGCTCATAAAATTTATGCTTAATACTAGCCAATTCTTTCAGACTGATCTTCGACTGCCCCATGTAAAATTGTTCATGGAATAATATTTCTATACGATTCCAATCATGGATCGAACTTGTTGGGAGTGTAGTGAACCATGTGAAGGAACTTTTAGTGAGTGAACTCGGGAAGTGTTTTATTCTTAAGTTTTCGTCATTTGCAAGATCCCCCGCTTCAATCAGATATCTCGCCACATGTTTGACAATTGATTCACTAGTATCTCTTGAAAACTTTGTTAATTTTGGGAATTTTAATCTCCTAGGAAATTGAGTTTGTAAAATATAATCAAACAATTGGGAAATATAATTTGGCCTTGGCATGCTTTTTATCAAACAAAAACCAACTTTTTCCGTGTTTTACTTCTTGCAAACTTATGTTACCGACTAGAAACCATTTGAAAACCCCTTTACTTAAGTCACTAAAATATTAAACGACAAGCATCAAATATTCTCGTACAATCCCCGCGGATACGATAAAACACTCCCGAAAATATATTCTAACAAATTGGTGTTGTTGTCGGGGATTGTTAGTAGGATATTGCAAGCATTGCAATAGCTTAGTGATTTTAAGATTTGTGTATTGTGAATCTCTTATCTCTGTAATTCTTTGTGCTTTTTGATCTGTTTAGCTTATGTATAGAATTCGTTTATGCAAGGACAAGTTTGGCCTGAAGATTTTCTTTTTGATCTTGAGATTAAAAGAACTGCTCGCCGACTCAACAGTCGAACAAGGCGGAGACAACAACAAGCTAGGAAAAGACAAGAGCGCGAGGAATCTTCTTCATCCACTCCACCTGATACACCAATCATGGAAGCTCCACCACCACCACCACCTCCAGCTTCAGTTCCATGTACAAATAGTCTAAGGAACAATGCTCAGTTTGCGCGCAATCTCCATAATGGAAGGCAATCTGAGATGAAAACAGAAATCCTTGCACTCATTTATCAAAATCCATTCACGGGGTTAGATCGTGAGGATCCGTTTACACATCTTTCCAAATTCTATGAGATTGCGGGTGCAACTAGAGCACCAGAAGCTGACGAAGAATCAATGTTTAGGAGACTATTTCCTCATTCTTTGATCGGGAAATCAAAGGAATGGTATCTTGATCAGTCTACAACAATAATGATGGGATGGAATTTGTTGGAAGAAAAGTTCCTTGAACGGTTTTTTCCACACAACTGATTCATGGAAGCAAAGATGGAAATCACTGTATTTTCACAAAGAGGAAATGAATCCCTCAATGAAGCTTGGGAGAGATTCAAGTCAATGTTGAGAAAATGTAAGGGACACGGTTTTGATAAACTTACGCAAGTTCACATTTTCCGCAATGATCTCCTCTTGGTTCATAAAACCTTTTTGAATGCTACGGCGGGTGGTTCTTTGATGTCTAAAAGTGTCAAGGAAGTAATTTCAATCATTGACAAGATGCCGCTTAATGACCACTAAGGGAATCATAACCGTGGAGTAACTCAAAGAAAACTCGGAGTGCTAGAGTTGGGTACCAACGATGCTATTCTTTCTCAGAACAAACTTCTATCACAATAAGTGGAGCTTTTGACTCAACAAATATCGAATCTTCCACAACAAATAAAAGAGATGCAAGAAGTTCCTACCAAAGCTCAAGTGGCAAGTTGCAAATTGTGTAAAGGTAACCATCCTACCGGGTATTGTCCTCCGGTGGTGGAAGAGGTTAACTATGTCGGAAATCAAAATCACAGATACCAACCTAGGCCGCTTACAACAAGCCAATCAAGGGTATCAAAGACCAAATCATGGGTATCAACAACCTTGGAGGCCGCAAGAAGCCGAAACTTCAAATCGCCAACAATACCAAAATTACACTCAACCTCCGCAAACTCAAAGTGCAACTTCAAAGATGGAAGAAACTCTTACTCAATTTATGCAAATGTCAATGTCAAATCAAAAGAATACTTATGCGGTTATAAAGAATTTGGAGACCAACAAAAATGGCCATTTATCGCTACCGCTCTCCCAAATCCTAAGGAGTATTGCAAGGCGATTCTCACAAGAAGTGGTAGAGAAATTGACATGGGTGTAGGTGAAGAGGTTGTAGTTGAAAAAGAAAAAGAAAGTGTTGAGAAAGAAGTAGGAAAAAATGTTGAGGGAGAATTAGTTGAAAATGAAAGAGTGAAAAAGAGTGAGGAAGAAGAGAAAAAGTGAAAAAGTCTAGGAAAGGTAAAGAGCAAGTGAGCACTATCCCGATTCAAAATTTTCCATATCCATATGCTCCATCAAGAAAAGATAGTGTGAGGCACTATGCTCGGTTCATGGATATATTCAAGCAATTGGAAATCAATATTCCATTTTCTGAATCATTAGAACAAATGCCCAAGTATGCGAAATTCATGAAGGATATCCTTACAAAAAAAAAGATGTATACGAATCAAGAAACTATCATGGTGGATGCTAGTTGTAGCGCAATCATTCAACATACTCTTTTGAGGAAAGAAAGTGATCCGGGACGAGTCACTTTGCCGGTTACAATTGGAAACATTTATGTTGGCAATGGGTTGATCGATTTAGGCTCTAGTATCAATTTGATACTCTTGTCTATTTTAAAGCGGTTGGGACAGATGGAGTTGAGGTCTACTCAAATGTTATTGCAACTTCCCGATAAATCTATCACTCGCCCTTATGGTGTAGCGGAAGACGTGTTGGTAAAGGTAGACAAATATTTGTTTCCAATTGACTTTGTGGTGATTGATATAGAGGAAGATGAAGACGCTCCCTTGATTCTTGGGCGACCTTTTATGAAGACCGCGCGCATGGCAATTGATATGGATGATGGTCTGATGAAAGTTAGAGTTCAAGATGAGAAGATATGTTTCAATCTTTTTAAAGCCATGAAAAACTCGAAGGACAAAACTGATTACTTTAGAATTGATGCAACGAAAAGGGTGATCGAAGAAGTTAAAGAGTTACTACAAGTTCCCACACCATTACAACAAGTTCTTACCAATGCTCTTTCAAATGTCAATAAGGAAGAAAAAGAGATTGAAAAATGCTTGCAGGAGCTTGAAGAGTTAGAAGAAATTCCCCCTTTGAATGAAAGGGTGGAAATGTTGAAAAAGGAAAAAAAATGAGGAAATTAAACTTGAGTTGAAAGTGTTACCCTCTCATCTTAAGTATGTCTTTCTTGATGAAGAAGGAAACAAGTCGGTGATCATTAGTGCGGAGCTAACCAAGAAGGAAGAGACAAAATTAGTTGGTATTTTGAAGAAAAATCAAGAAGCAATGGGTTGGACTCTTTCTGACTTGAAAGGTATAAGTTTATTCTATTGTATGCACCAAATATTCATGGAGGAAGATTTCAAGATGGTGGCTCAATCACAAAGAAGATTGAATCCTACCATGAAAGAAGTGGTGAGGAAAGAAGTGGTAAAAATGTTGGACGCCAGAATTTATCCTATCTTTGACAGTCTGTGGGTTAGTCCGATATAAGTGGTGCCGAAGAAGGGAGGAATGACAGTTATCCGTAATGAGAAGAATGAGTTGAGTCCAACAAAAACTGTAACAGGGTGGAGGATGTGCATCGACTACCGTAGGCTAAATCAAGCTACGAGGAAAGATCACTTCCCTCTTCCTTTCATGGATCAAATGCTCGAAAGGCTCTCCAGTCAAGAGTATTATTGTTTGTTGGATGGTTACTCAGGGTATAATCAAATCATTATAAACCCGGAGGATCATGAAAAAACGGCTTTCACTTGTCCTTTCGGAATCTTTGCTTATAGAAGGATGTCGTTTGGCCTGTGTAATGCAGCGGCGACTTTTCAAAGGTGTATGCAAGCTATTTTCTTGGACTTGATCGAAAAGAATATCGAGGTGTTTATGGATGACTTCTCAGTTTTTGGTCCGTCATTTAACCTTTGTCTGAAAAATTTGGATGTTGTTTTAGAGAGTTATGTGGAGACTAACTTAGTACTCAACTGGGAAAAATGAAATTTTATGGTCACTGAAGGAATTGTGCTTGGACACAAAGTTTCTTCAAAAGGGCTTGAAGTTGATCGTGCCAAAGTGGAAGTCATTGAGAAGCTACCACCACCTTTGAACGTGAAAGGAATCAGAAACTTTTTGGGTCATACGGGATTCTATCGAAGATTTATTAAATATTTTGCAAAGACCGCGAAGCCATTGAACAACTTGTTCAACAAAGATAAGTCTTTTATTTTCGATGAGTCTTATATGACAACTTTCAATTCTTTAAAGCAAAGCTTAACCACCACGCCCATCATCGTAGAACCAAATTGGAAAATTGATTTTAATCTCATGTGCGATGCTAGGGATTATACAGTTGGCACGATGTTGGGTCAAAGAAATTTTTTTTTCATGTTATACACTATGCGAGCAAAGTTCTCAATGAAGCTCAAATAAACTATGCAACAACCGAGAAAGAGTTTCTTGCAATAGTGTATGCATTGTAAAAATTTTGGTCATACTTGATAGGGTCTAAAGTTGTGGTTTACACGGACCATGCGGTGATCAAGTATCTGCTCACTAAGCCGGATTCAAAACAAAGGCTAATTCGTTGGATCCTTTTGTTACAAGAATTTGATTTGAAAATTCGTGACAAAAAGGGATTCGAGAATTCGGTGGCAGATCACTTATCCCGTCTTGTGAATGTTGAGGTTACGAAACATGAAAATGACGTGAAGGAAGAATTTCTCGATGAGAAGTTGTACATGGTGCAAGTTAGACCTTAGTTTGCCGACATGGCTAACCACAAAGCCGTCAGATTAATACCGGAAGGTCTAACGAGTAACCAGAAAACTAAATTTTTGTATTATGCCAAATATTTTGTGTGGGATGAGCCTCATTTGTTTAAGCTTAGTGTTGACAACATTTTGAGGAGATATGTGTCTCATGAAGAGGCCAAAGACATACTTTGGCATTGTCACAACTCTCCTTATGGAGGTCATTTCAATGATACAAGAACGACAATAAAAGTCCTCCAATCAGGCTTTTATTGGTCTTCTTTGTTCAAAGATGCTCATGCGCATACTAAAAGTTATGACAAATGCCAAAGGAGTGGTGGAATTTCACAAAGGAATGAAATGTCGTTGCAAAGCATGTTGGAAGTCGAAGTATTTGACTGTTGGGGCATAGGTTTTGTTGGCCCATTTCCACCATCTTTCGATAATGAATACATCTTGGTAGCGGTTGATTACGTTTCAAAATGGGTTGAAGCAATAGTAAGTGCTAAGGCTAACGGAAAAACCATGATAAATTTTTTGAAGAAAAATATTTTCTCTCTATTTGGTACTCCGCGAGTGTTAATAAGTGATGGAGTATCCCACTTCTACAACACTCATCTAGAAAAAGCTTTGGAGCAGTACGATTTTAAGCACAAAGTTGCAACACCCTACCATCCACAAGCTAATGGGCAAGCCGGAGTATCAAATCAAGAAATAAAAAAAAAATTGGAAAAAATTGTGTCCTCTTCTAGAAAAGATTCGTCGAGCAATTTGTGGGCTTATCGGATGGCTTTTAAGGCTCCGATTAGTCTCACTCCTTTCAAGATTGCCTATGGTAAGAACTATCACTTGCCGGTAGAGTTGGAACATAATGCCTTTTGGGCGTTAAAATTGTTGAATTTTGATCAAAAGCTAAGTGGTGAAAAAAGAAAAATCCAACTTCATGAATTGAAGGAATTACGTTTGCAAGCGTATGAAATCTACAGAGTTTACAAAGACCGGGTGAAAGTTTATCATGACAATAAAATCGTGGCCAAGAAGTTCGAAGTGGGACAAATGGTTTTGCTTTTCAATTCTCGGTTGAAATTGTTTCCAGGAAAGCTGAAATCAAAGTGGTCAGGTTCGTTCCAGATTCGAGACATCATGAGCTATGGAGCAATCACAATTGAAGATGTGCAGTCAAAAGAGAGTTAGATAGTGAATGGCCAAAGATTGAAGATCTATTTGGGTGGTGATTTCGAGCGGAACACTACATTCGTGCCTCTGTGAGATCCTTGATCGCATTAGACCGTTGAGCTCCAACGACGTTAAACAAAGCGCTTGTTAGGAGGCACCCCAATATTGTAAGTATTTTCTGATTACTATTTTTACTTAATGTATGTATGTGCAAGGATGTGGTAGAAATAGTTGTGAAGAAGAAGAAAAAAATTTGAAAAACCTGTCATGTTCGCCAGCAAGTTCTATGTGTGAACAATTGGGCGAATTCCTTCGCTTGCAAACTCGCAGTGCGAGTAAGGCGAAACAGGGGAATTATTTTTCTGCCACATCAGTTGTGTTTTGCCTTACTGAGCCAAATTTTGGGCCCACCCAATTCTTTGCTGAATTTTCTCTTGAGGGTTAACATTTCCCCCTCCCTCACTTTACATTTTGTCTCTCTCACTCTCAAATTTTCACTCTCACACTAAAACAACAAGTGCACCCAAGGTTCTCTATGAAAATCTCTTCACCCTTCAACATTCCAGGTTTGATTATTGTTTCTTTCATCTGGAATTATTTCTTAGGATTGTTGTTAGGTTTGTAAGTTGCAACATGCATTAGTTGATTAGGGTTAGGTTTCCATTGTTAAAATTTGTTGCATGTTGTTGATTAGTAGTTTAAAATTGTAACCCATATCATTATTCTTCATTGATTGCATGTAAAAATTGGGTACAAATGATTTTGGAACAAAAATAGGGGCTGAAAAACTGAAATTCGCAGCCTTCGCTGGGAAGTTCGCACTGCAAACCTAGGGCGAGTTTCCGCCAGGCCTTCGCACGACGAATTTTGCAGCGAACATGGCAGATTTGTGTGATATTTTAGTGATGCATGGGGCTGTTTAAGCTTTCTTGCTTTTTTTTTTGGGCTAATCTGTTGTGTATTGGATTATGTTTGTCTTTTTTGTTGGTGCAGATGGCTCCTAAAGTTGTTGCATCCAAGAAAAGAAAGATCGCGAGCACCTCACGTCCACAACCAATTCAATATGACAGTGAACAGTTTGTAGGACCCAAGCAGGCATCAAGGTATGTGGCCTTGGAAAAGCGAATAATTATGCCGGAAAATCGGTTCAACATCAATCCTAAAGGGTCCTACATAACTGTGGCTTCCATCATTCATAGTAAGCGGTGGGACGCTTTGGTAACACCTGCAGATTCTAACACCCCACTTCCCAAAATTCAAATAAAATACAATTATTTCAAAATAACATCAGAGTTTCCCCCCAAAAGTGGGATTTCACATCAAATAGTTCAACATAACTCTTCATTATATGATTTTCAAAATAAAGCAGCGGAAAATTATTATTATCCATCATTCACGGTCATCTGCCAAAATACACAAAGGTATTCATTAACAAGGTTCACCACAATGATACGTCACAGGAATGAAACAAAATTAACATAGAACAAATAAAACACCCAAGTCCCGTGCTACGTATCAGAGCATCCTAAGACTCGACTCGCACACCACTATCCAAGCTAGCTAAGTACCTGAATTATCTGTACCTCCGAAGAAACACAGACCACAACAACAACAAAGGGGTGAGAAAACATGATCAAAATTATCGGTAATAAGATACATGAATAAAAGGCAGTAAATATACACATCATCACCCCACCAACATCAATCACGACCTATTATCCAATCATCAACACAACATACAACAATGCAAAATATGCAACTCAAAACCATGCATGCTGTATCGACTCATTGGTTCATTCAATCGAACCCCGGATAGATCACATACACCCCTCCTTGGCAATGATCTATCCCCACCATTCTCCACAAAGGAGTACGGATGATCACATACACTCCTTCTGAGCAACGATTTCATCCCACCAAAACATCATGATATGCACGACACAAAATGCACCTCAACTAACTCAAACACACTAAGTGCACACGATCCTACTAATCACATCACCATACACAACCAATAAATTCAAGCACACTAAGTGCACATGATTCTCCTGATCACATCACCATACATCATATATATATATATATATATATATATATATATATATATATATATATATATATATATATATATATATATATATATATATATATATATATATATATATATATATATATATATATATATATATATATATATATATATATATATATATATATATATATATATATATATATATATATATATATATATATATATATATATATATATATATATATATATATATATATATATATATATATATATATATATATATATATATATATATATATATATATATATATATATATATATATATATATATATATATATATATATATATATATATATATATATATATATATATATATATATATATATATATATATATATATATATATATATATATATATATATATATATATATAACACCAATTAATCATATCAATTAAATCAAGTATCATGGGAATTCATGTTCTAACACCCAGTATACACTCTTCACCACCAAACATCATCCCTATGCCCACCATATAACCAAAGGGATCCTACAAAACATCAACATTGGATGGAACCACAAAAATAAGACAAGTTTTGTCACGCTCGCCACCCTGCTCGCTTAGCGAAGCTCTAGCGAACGTTCGCTACCTGCTCGCTTAGCGAATGTGCTAGTGAAGGCAGACAGTGGCTACTAAAAGTGTTCGCTACCTAACTCGCCTAGCGAGTGCTCGCTACCTGCTCACCTAGCGAACCTGCTAGCGAGCGTCTGCGATACTCAAAACCCTCACTATCCAAAATGTCACTTTGATTAATTCCAAGCCTATCATTCTTCATCCATCTTCTACCTATTATTACTACAACTATTACACACTAATCTAATCAATTGTTCCTCAAGCTTTCTCTCCAGAACCAAAACTCATGGTCATTACCAAAACCCCAGAAGTTACACAGAACCACACCAAAATCACAACTCTGCTACGTTACGCAGAAACTCACCAAAATCACAACAATATATGCACAAATTCATCAATAGCAGCGACAATCATAAACATAAAAATATACTCATCTTGTTCATCAAATCCCTATGGGGTTAAGGAATCTCCTCTACCCAATTCATGTAAAATACCAATCCCAATCAATTTCTCCCCCTTACCTCGATTAGATGCTCCGATTGACGAAGAACTCTGAAGAATTTGACAGCCCTAGCCTTGTCTCTCTTCCTTCCTTGTTCTTCCTTCTCTCCTTCCTCTAAACTGGTCTTATCGTGTTCTAACGCTCTTCTACCCAAAAACCTTCTTATATCTCTAATTCTTTATTTTACTTATACTATCCACTAATAATACAAATAATAATAATAATACAAATAATACTAATAATAATAATAATAATAATAATAATAATAATAATAATAATAATAATAATAATAAAATTATTCTCACTATTAATTATATTATATTAATATTAGAGTCTACCGTTTATTAACCAATTCCCTATAAATCAAGGACACCCACCAACGCACTCAGACACACCCCCACATAAGGACACACCAAAATAAAATA
The DNA here is from genome assembly GCA_963859935.3 of Lathyrus sativus. NCBI lineage: Eukaryota > Viridiplantae > Streptophyta > Magnoliopsida > Fabales > Fabaceae > Lathyrus > Lathyrus sativus. The sequence continues at coordinate 825,353,241 of OZ012735.1, forward strand.
ACACCAAAAAGACTAAATAATTAAAATAGGTGTTACAACTCTCCCCCCTTTAATTATTTTCGTCCTCGAAAATTACCTGATGGAAAGAATTCCGGATACGCTTCTCGTATCCTGCTTTCCAATTCCCAGGTCACACTGCCTCCTGCAGCACCTCCGCAAACCACTTTCACCAAAGATATCTCCTTCCCTCGGAGTTGTTTCATCTTACGATCTTCGATCCTCAACGGCATCGTCTCAACGGTAAGATTCTCCCGGACTTGAACTTCATCTCTCTGAATCACATGAGATGGATCCGAGACATACTTTCAAAGTTGCGACACATGAAACACGTCATGCAAATTCGACAATTTAGGCGGCAACGCCACCCTATATGACACAACACCGATTCTTTGCAAAATCTGATATGGTCCAATAAACTTAGGATCCATCTTCTTGGACTTCAACACACGACCCACACCAGTTACTGGGCTAACTCTTAGGAACACGTGATCTCCTTCACTGAATTCCAGTTCTTTTCTTCAGTTATCATGATAACTTTTCTGCCTACTCTGAGACGCTTTCATTCTCTCACGAATCATCTAAATGGTCTTAGTAGTTTGCTGCATAATTTCTGGTCCCAATACCACATTCTCACGTATTTCATACCAACACAGAGGAGTTCTGTATCTCCTACCATATAAAGCTTCAAACGGCGCCATCCCGATACTACAATGGTAACTGTTGTTGTACGTGAACTCGATCAATGGTAAATGAGTATCCCACGCACCACCCTTTTCCAACACACAAGCTCTTAGCAAATCCTCTAGCGACTGAATAGTCCTCTCTGACTGACCATCGGTTTGCGGATGGTAAGCTGAACTCAGCTTCAACTTAATACCCCAAAGCTTCCTGTAAGCTCCTCCAAAATTCTGAAGTAAACCTCGGATCTCTATCCGACACGATACTCGATGGAACACCATGTAGCTTCACAATTACCCGAATATAAATCTCTTCCAGCTTCACCAACGGAAAGCTGATACTAATCGGCACAAAATTTGCAGACTTTGTAAGTCGATCCACAATCACCCAAATAGTGTCAAATCCTCTCACCGTATTCGGCAAACCCGTAACGAAATCCATGGTTATACAATCCCATTTCCAAACCGGAACTTCCAACGGTTGCATAAATCCAGAAGGTCTCTGATGTTCCACGTTCGACTTCTGACATATCAAACAGGCATAAACAAATTGAGCTATATCTCTTTTAATACCAGACCACCAAAATAACTTCTTTATATCGTGGTACATCTTCGTAGCTCCCGGATGGATACAAACTACTACGATGTCCTTCACTCAGAATTCACTTCTTCAGTTCATCATTATCCAGCACACAAATCTTGCCTCTGAATCTCAACACACCTCGGAGTCACTTCCTACTCCAGGCATCAAATCCACTAACTTCAGATCTAGCTTTTGGTTTTCTCTAATCATATCCAAGAAATCATTGTTCACTTGCAACTTGCCCAACATCACACCATCTGCCGTCGTCTCACAAACCATGCTCAAATCTCTGAACTGCTCAATTAGTTCCATTTCCTTCACCATCAAAGCCAACATATGAATCGTTTTTCTTCTCAAAGCATCGGCTACTACATTCGCCTTTCTTAGATGATAACTCAAGCTGAAATCGTAATCCTTCAAGAATTCCAACCATCTTCTATGTCTCATATTTAGCTTCTTCTGATCGAACAGATACTTCAAACTTTTATGGTCACTGAACACCTCAAATCTCGAATCATACAAATAGTGCCTCCAGATCTTTAACACGAAAACTATCGCAGCCAATTCAAGGTCATGAGTAGGGTAATTCCTTTCATGCACCCTCAATTTCCGTGAAGCATATGCCACCACCTAACTATTCTTCATAAGAACTCCGCCTAATCCCATCTTAGACGCATCACAGTACACCATAAAAGGTTCACTCGGAGTCGGCAACACTAACACCGGTGCCGAAGTCAACTTCTTCTTCAGTTCTTCAAAGCTTTCTTCACAAGCAGCATCCCACAAAAAAACTTGATCCTTTCTCGTCAACTGAGTCAATGGTAACGCCAACTAAGAAAACCCCTCAATAAACCTACAGTAATATCCTGCCAAACCCAAAAAGCTTCTAATCTTCGTCGCTGTCTTCGGCAGTTCCCATTGCAACACTCGCTCACCTTCGATGGGTCCACCGATATACCATCATCGGATATTACATGCCCTAAGAAACTCACTGTCTTCAACCAGAACTCACACTTCAATAGTTTAGCAAACAACTTATTATCTTTCAACACCTGCAAAGCGATTCTCAAATGTTCTGCATGCTCTTTATCAGACTTAGAATAAATCAGTATATCATCAATAAACACAATAATAAAATGATCCAAATAAGAATGGAAGATTCGGTTCATATACTCCATAAATACTCCTGGCGCATTTGTCACTCCAAAAGGCATTACATCATATTCATAATTTCCATATCTGGTTCTAAATGCCATCTTCTGAATATCACCTTTTTTCACTCTAATTTGATGGTAACCCGACCTCAAGTCAATTTTGCTGAACACACAAGCTCCTACCAATTAATTCCATCAAATCATTAATCCTTGGAAGAGGATATTATTCTTAATGGTTACTTTATTCAACTAGCGGTAATTGATTCACAGACGCATACTACCATCCTTCTTCTTTACCAACAGCACTGGAGCCCCCACGACGACACACTCGGTCTGATAAACTTTATATCCAACAATTCTCCAATTTGAGATTTCGGTTCAACTAATTCCACTCCGACATCCTGTACGGCGCCATAGATATAGGTCTCGTACCAGGAACAAGATCAATTCTAAATTCAACTTCTCTCGTCGGAGGTAATTCTGTAATATCATCAGGGAACACTTCGAGAAATTCATCCACCATCGCCAACTCATTCATTGACGTCTTACTATCAACAGATAGTGATGCAAATAAAGCAAACATTTTAGCTTTGTCCTCCAACAAGGTCCTCAATTCCTTATTAGACAAGGAATCCACCAATGCTTCCTCTTCTGGAGTAAGGAACAACAACACCTTTCGAAAACAATCGATGTAGACTCAGTTGAACTCCAACCAGTTCATACCCAAAATAACATCCAAATTACCAAGTGGAAGACAAATCAGATCTACCCCAAAGTCTCTACCGAAAATAAACAGTGGACACTTCAAACACACTAAAGAAGTAGTCACTGAACCAATAGAGAGAGTTTCAATAGTCATCCGTCGCTCAAGAGTAGACGACACCAATCCTACTCTCTTCACACACTCAACAGAAATGAACGAGTGGGTTGCACCCGTGTCAATCATAGCAGTCAAAGTAATATTATTGATAAAATAAGTACCTTTGATAGAACGCTCCTCGTTGGCCGATTGAGTTCCTACCACAGCAAACACTTTACCGCCGGCCTGAGACGCCTGAGACTTCTTCGGCTTCTCGCAATGCATACTGATATGAACTTTCTCACCACAGTTATAGCAGGTAGGCATAGTGGCCCTGCAATTCTCTATCACATGGCCTGGCTTACCACACTTGAAACACTTCTTCACCTCATTAGGACAATCGTTAACACGATGACCCGCGCCACCGCACTGAAAACATTTCAAATCAGCAGATGTCTTCCCTTCTCTAGACTTCTTATCAATAGCGGCCTTATGTTTTCCCTTATCAGCAGGAACACTGTAAGGAGTGCCACCAAATCTCTGCTTACCTTTACGGTCACTCACAACCTTATAATGTGCAATCCTGGCCCGGTTATCATTATCATAAATCCTGCTTCTGCTTACCAGCTCTGGATAATTCCTGATCTTTTGACAAGTGATCCCCAACTTGACTTCCGGACGCAGCCCATTTTCAAACTTCAAACACTTGGAAGTCATTGCCGCCTCAATATTGTAATGAGGACAATACTGCACCAGCTCTTCAAAATTAGCAGCATACTCTGCTACAGTCAGATTACCCTGCTTCAGGTCCAGAAACTCTATCTCCTTAGCACTTCGTACATCTTCCGGAAAATACTTTTCCAGAAAACCAGTTCGAACCACATCCCAAGTAATTGCAGTTCCTGCAGTCTCCAATCTCTGGTGAATGTTGTCCCACCAAGCCTCAGCTTCACCTTCCAGTATGTGAGTACCAAACTTCACTTTTTGCTCATCACTACAACCCATTGTTCTAAAAAATTTCTCAATCGCCTTTAGCCACTTCTGTGCACCTTCAGGATCCAAAATTCCTCCTTCAAACGTTGGTGGCTTGTTACTCCAAAACTGTGCCAAATCACTGAATTGCGCACTCGCAACTTCGTTCTAATTAGCAACCACCTGCGTCATCGCTTGCATAGCAGCGGGCAAAGCAATATCATTCCTTCCTGCCATACTGCTTAACAATAACAACACCAGGTTAAAAGGTACACAATCTCTATCCTAAGGACAGACTCAACTACTACACTGGTCGGACAGACCGACCTGCTTTTATACCAATTATAACACCCCTCTTCCCAAAATTCAAATAAAATACAATTATTTCAAAATAACATCAGAGTTTTCCCCCAAAAGTGGGATATCACATCAAATAGTTCAACATAACTCTTCATTATATGATTTTCAAAATAAAGCAGCGGAAAATTATTATTATCCATCATTCATGGCCATCCGCTAAAATACACAAAAGTATTCATTAACAAGGCTCACCACAATGATACGTCACATGAATGAAGCAAAATTAACATAGAACAAATAAAACACCCAAGTTTCGTACTCTGTCACGCTCGCCACCCTGCTCGCTTAGCGAAACTCTAGCGAATGTTCGCTACCTGCTCACTTAGCGAATGTGCTAGCGAAGGCAGACAGTGGCTACTGGAAGTGTTCGCTACCTAGCTCGCCTATCGAGTCCCTAGCGAGTGCTCGCTACCTGCTCGCCTAGCGAACCTGCTAGCAAGCGTCTGCGATACTCAAAACCCTCACTGTCCAAAATGTCACTTTGATTAATTCCAAGCCTATCATTCTTCATCCATCTTCTACCTATTATTACTACAACTATTACACACTACTCTAATCAATTGTTCCTCAAACTTTCTCTCCAGAACCAAAACTCATGGTCATTACCAAAACCCCAAAAGTTACACAAAACCCCACCAAAATCACAACTCTGCTACGTTACGCAGAAACTCACCAAAATCACAACAATATATGCCCAAATTCATTAGTAGCAGCGACAATCATAAACATAACAATATACTCATCTTGTTCATCAAATCCCTATGGGATTAAGGAATCCCTTCTACCCAATTCATGTAAAATACCAATCCCAATCAGTTTCTCCCCCCTTACCTCGATTAGATGCTCCGATTGACGAAGAACTCTGAAGAATTTGACAGCCCTAGCCTTGTCTCTCTTCCTTCCTTGTTCTTCCTTCTCTCCTTCCTCTAAACTGGTTTTATTGTGTTCTAACGCTCTTCTACCCAAAAACCTTCTTATATCTCTAATTCCTTATTTTACTTATTCCATCCACTAATAATACAAATAATAATAATACAAATAATAATAATACAAATAATAATAATACTACTACTAATAATAATAATAATAAGAACAATAATAATAATAATAATAATAATAATAATAATAATATTACTACCAATTATTAAATTATTCTCATTATTAATTATATTATATTAATATTAGAGTCTACCTTTTATTAACCAATTCCCTATAAATCAAGGACACCACCAACGCACTCAGACACACCCCCACATAAGGACACACCAAAATAAAATAACACCAAAAAGACTAAATAATTAAAATGGGTGTTACACAGATAGCTACAACATTGAGGTTGTAAGGGAATTTTATGCCAATGCTCTTCCAAACAATGATGAGCCATTCACCTGGACAACAAGAGTGTTAGGCCGAGAGGTGAGTTTTGATCGAGACACCATTAACAAAGTTCTTACAAGGCCCCTGAATCTAGGAGAAGATGAAATCGATGACTATCATAGGGACTTAAGGCTCCACAGAGATACGAACCTGATTTCCGAGGCTTTGCTTGTGGAGGGAAAGTTGGTTGAGTTGAACCTATTTGAGGTTCCGAGGCGTTATCACCAAGAAAATATGAAACCATTGCCTCAATTGGTGCTTATTTTGGTATTGAAAAATATCAAACCAAAGTTGTACACCTCTATAGTTCCTATCCCAGTGGCACACTTGGTTCACAACATACTTACAAATGTTCAGATCGATGTAGCTTGGATCATCGCAGATGAAATGAGATCTATGATGAAGAGTGGTCTTAAGGTCGGGGCTTAAGTTAATTGGCCCCTTGCATTTCGATGTCTTATCATGGAACTTTGTGTTCACGCGAGGGTTAAGCTACCTTTGCATCGACAGGTGACGATCCCGGCTGCTATTGATGATAAGTATGTAGACAAAGGCTTGAAAGGAGGTTCTTTTACTGCAACTGCTTCTGATGTCGGGGCTATTAAAGGCCCCGAGTTTACTTTCTCACAAAGTTTTGATCCATTTCAGCAGGCTGTATGTAACTATAATTGGGACTAGATAGCAGTCATACAGCGCGCCATGATTGATATTCATGACTCTATGTAGGTAGGTACTCTAGTTGTAGTGTTGTGCGCCCTCCGTTGCGCACAACATGATGACTAGGGAGAAATTTCTAGCCCATGCGAGTTGGCCTGAGGTCAGGCCTACGTTTGGAGAGGGGGTGGGTACTTCTGGTCCTGTTGATGATGGTGCTGAGGTAGGCGATGGTGATGATGCTGAAGGATCTGATGATGGTGATGAATATGGTTCAGGTGAAGGTTCAGAAAGTGTGGAGGCTACAGAGTTCGATGAGGACTGTTTTTATTTGTGTTTGTGTTTTTTGAGCATGATCTTGAGCAACTTTCTTTAGTCTGCAAAGTGATGTTTTCTTGTGCTTAGATCATTACTTTTATTATAATTATTGTATTTTTTTTTGGATAATGTTTATGTACTATTTTGGGGTGTTTTTACACCTAAGCACATTTTATCTATTATTATTTATGTTAATTATTTTTTATGTAAAAAGTGTTGTTTATATTGTGTAGTGTAAATTTATGTAAACAATTTTGGTGGTATTTAATATTTCTTATGTTGTTGGGCTCTCAATGAACTTCTAAATAGGTTTCTCTCTGTAAAGAAGTATCTAATGAAGATTCATCCAAGTTTGGATGGCGATGATAGTATGAAACAAGTGAATGTTGTCAAGGTACATGGTTACCTTTGTTTAGAATTTTAGAATGCTTAAGAACTTAAGTCTTTGTGCAAATGAAATTTTTTCTTTTAGCAACTTGTTTGAATGATTGTTTCACTTAGGACCAAACACCACAATTTGTGAGAAAGCTTCCATTGTTTACTAAATGCTGGATTACTAATAAACTTTGTTGATTCGTTTGATTCATGCTATATCTTGTGATTAGTTTGAATTTGCGGAAGCATTAGAAATGATCAAGGAACTTGTTTATATTGAGGACAACCATGTCCAAATGTAACTTACCTGTGAGTAGAGAGAATTTGTTAACCCCATTTGAGCCTAAACAATGTGAATCTCATTCTGAATTTTGTGAGATTCTAAAAAAATTTCTTGAACCCTTGAATTTTGTTTAATTGTCCTCTTTGCCATAAAAACCAAAGAGCAATCACTTGAGGGTTGGGTAAAAATCAATTTGGGGAGAATAAAAAAGAAGAATGGTAGGTTGCTATAACTTTTAAAAAATTCAAGCAAGCATTGAAAAAAGTGTGTGAATATGAATGTGAAAAAAAGGAAAAAAGAATGCTTGCTTGGAAAAGAAAAATAGTGAATGAATAAGTGTGTGAAATAAAGTTTTTGAAGGTATGCAATTGAGAAACAAATGGAATGAAGTTGGCACGTGTAAATAACGTGTACAGTGAATGTCTCTTTTTAATCAGCAATTTCGTTTCAATGGTCTTAGAAATGTCCCTTGTTTGTGAATCCGACCAAGCTACAACCTTAAATACCTTAGTGATCTTTTTGCTTCCATATTTTCACTTTTGATTGTTAGATGTCGTATGAATTGGATTGTTATTGGCATTGTTTGTTAGGTGAGTGGAATTTTCCCCATGGTTGCAAACGCATAATTTCTTCAATCCTTATTCGAAGGGGAGAGATAGAGTGATTCATTCATGAAAAACTTAGTTGTTGATTGATGCATGGCTTGATATTTGTTTAAAGAATTTAGTTCTTGCGCATTGTTTGATTCTCAGCAGTTGAAACCATTACTTGTTTGCATTCTTTGTGTTTGAGCCATTTTATCCATTCTTGGGTGAATTTTAAGTCTTGAGCAAATCCTCTTGTTTGAAATGAGAGGCATATTTTGCTTGAGGATAAGTAAAAATCTAGTTGGAAAGAGTTGTTAGATGCCAAACTTTGCTTTATTGCTCTATCAAATGTTGGCATCTTTCATTCTTTTTGTAGATAAATCGAATTAAATCACTTATGTTTTAGATGATATGCTTCATTGCTTAAAAATGCCTTGGTTGCTTTGATTTGTTTGCTATTTTGCAAGAATTAGGCACAAATAAGAAGAGTAAGACACAAGAACATTGACAAGGAAACCAAGTCAGCAACAAAACATCATGAAGTTCACACAGCGAACTTCCTAGGGAACTTACCCAGAAAAATCATCAACAAGTTCGCACAACAAACTTGCCAGCGAAGACCTTTGAGAAAATGGTATTGTTCACTCAGAGAAAAAAGGTACTAAAACTCGTTGTGCAAAGAAGCTAGCGATTGGTTCACTGGAGCGAAGAAGAAGCAAAGTGCTAGCGAATGGCCCCAGACTTGAGGCGGTAAGTATTTGAATAGGAATTTGTTGTGCGAAGTGGCTGGAGAAGGCTTTGCAGTGCGAAGGATTATTCGCATAATGAATATGTAGAAATGTCTCAGGACGGTTTAACTGTATACTGGCACTTTAAGTGCCTCATTTGGATGTTCGCTAGGCGAACAGAAGCTTCATAGTGTAAAGGTGATAGCACAACAACATGTCTATAAGTACTTGAGACCACTTTTTAATTCCTTTTCGTATTTTGATATTTTTCAGCAAGAAAACCCTAGCTCTCCCTTTTCATCATCTCTTAGCCATGTTTCACTAAAAGAAGGTGGATTCTCATCCAATCTCGATTTTTCGACTTGGATGTTGATTAACCTTCTTCCGAAACTTGTTGCTCAAGCTACCATGGAAATGGGTGGCTAGACCCTTTTTGTGTCAAGATTAGAGGTAGCTAATTATGATTTTATGTATTTCTTTTAATCTTTTGTTTGTGAACAAAGATTTGATCAATATAGATGAAGTTATTTGCTATATTTTGTTGTATATATGGTTTGGATTGCTTTAGACATAAACTTTTCAAGTCTTGACCTAATTTCTTCATCTATCAACTAACAAACTCTAGACATAGACTTGGAAGTTGATATTTGCATTGTATTGATCTTTATGATTATTGTTTCGGGTGTTATTTAGAGAGATCATTTAACGGTCGAAACAATAATATTCACGAAATCACTTTAGAGATAAACGGTTTTGTGAGGATACGTGATTATATTGGTTGAAACTAAGTTCACATATCCGATTGATTGGATAAGTTTAAGATGGATTATTGAACCCTAATCTTGACATGCTTTTTATCAAACAAAAACCAACTTTTACCATGTTTTACTTCTCGCAAACTTATGTTACCAACTAGAAACCATTTGAAAACCTCTTTACTTAAGTCACTAAAATATTGAACGGCAAGCATCAATTATTCTCATACAATCCCTGCGGATACGATAAAGCACTCCCGAAAATATATTCTAACAGTCGTATCTCTCACAACAAAACCCTATTAAACATTGTATCTCTTCTTCTTCGTCTGTAAATCTCACTTCATACATAAAGGTATTCTTTTTCTTCTTATGTGTTCTCTAGTTTTTGTGTATGTTGTTGTTATGTTTCACATAATTTTTTTCTTTTTCGAGAATTTATGGTTTTTATGTTTTATATTGGTATTGTTGTATGTTGTTGTGCATTGTTGTTATTGTATGTTATTTTTAAAAAGGGTTTATCTTCTTGTTCAAATTTTAGACCATTCTCTCAGATTTAAGATCTTTCTCTCAATGTGAAAATTGCTAGCAACAAACATATCCACGAGATTCAGAGTACAAAGGAGGTTATTGATATGATGGAGTTATGGTTGAACAAAGACAGGAAAGTTGAAGTTGTTAGGGATCACATTAGTATTGTTGAACTGTCTTGTGGAACAGACTATAAGAAGATTCATTTCAAGAATTTTAATCCTGAAAAGACGAAGATGGTAAAGGCTATTATAAATGACCTAATGAATCTGGATGCAACTAATTCTAGATTAGATGAAGACCTTGATAACTACACAAATTCAATTAGGCATAAGGATTGAAGACCTTGTTATGTTTCACATCATTTTTTGTTGGTTGCTATTGTTGACAAGTTTTTGTATGTTGTGGTTGTTGTTGCTTGTTATGTTACAATGTACTGCTAGTTTATGTTAACATGCTGCTTGTTTACAAGTTTCCAGTTTTCTCCTCATTTTCATTCTCCTTTCATTTTACAAGTTTATCTTAATTCCAGGAATTGTTAGTTATCAAGTTCTCCCAATCTATGGTAATTAAAATTTATGAGTTTTTGATGTTAGTGAGTTTTTTATATCATATGTGATAGCTTGTTTCACTAACCCCTCATTGAACTTGCATTCATTTAAATTGATGTTTGAGATAATATTCAAAAACATTAAATTATCATGAAAAACAACTTATACAATCTAATGTTTTTCGAATTGCATGCATCTTGTAATTCATGATTTCCTCTTTAACCCATAGAATTTAATTCAAAGGCATTCATTAATCATATTTACTTAAAAGAATTTGGGATTAAATCAAATTATATGGGATAACGAGGAAATCATGAATTACAAAATCCACGCAATTTAAAAAACTTTGGACCGTTTAAGTTGTTTTACAAGAATATTTTTATTTATTTATTATTATCACAAAAATCTATTTGGATGATTGTATATGGTTAATGAGGGGCAGAGAAAAACAATCAATCTTATATTTTATAATAAACTCTTACACATAACACCACGGTTGTAACATATAACCGTGGTAAAATATTAAAATGCAAGAATGACTTTGCTATGATTCGAACATAGGACCAATAAAATATTTCACAAGAGTTGTCGTTTTACCCGTTCTTATTAGTAATGAGCTACCTAGCCTATAACTAACGTCACAAATTGGTTGTGGAAATGAGCATACATACAATCACACACTAGCTAACAATGGACGTGCAACTGTTATTATATGTGTTTTATAACAGTTATCATATGTATTTTCTATAGTAACGTGAGGATTATACTACTGTAATCCAACACTGGTAGATGTTACATGTTTCAGTCATTCAACATAACATTGAGATTCCTTGAATATCTTCCTTTTGAGTTAATACTTTCTTTGTTACCTTGTTGCTAATGTGTTTATTGTTTTGTAATTAATCTTATAAGGAACAAATCTTCTGAGGATTGGTAAATGCATAGGAACAAAATAATTAGAAGCAAGTGTATAAAGATTAATTAGACATATATACTTAAAATAATTGTTGCAGGCTAAAGGAATAACTTTGACTCTCTTTTGGTTTATTTATGATGTCATATATTTTTAAGTATTACATATTTTATAGCATATAAGTGTCATCTACCTCGCCGAAGCAACATGGTATGAGTTATCATTCTTAGTATAGTACAATGTTTCATGTTATGCTATTATGAAATTCTAAATCGACAAGTCGTTAGAATATTTATATTTCATTCTCTTTGACTCGTGGTTTCTTTTAAAGTATCTACCATGTCCATAAATCAAATCTTCTATTCTATATTGGTATAAAGTTCTTTCAATATTTTTTCCAATAATCATAATGCTCTTCATCTTTCTTGTTGTAAAAAATGATGTCTTAAAACAAAGTATAAATGGTTTCTTTATGATCAAGAAACAAACAAATGTTAGAGTTAACGGAAAAATAAGAAGAAGAACAAAAGGATTGATTATAACTGTTATTCTTTACTTTCTCTTTGAATGAGATTATAAATACTCAAGAATAAAAAATAACTCTCTCGCCCTAATTAGGATTTGTCACACTTAAGATGAAAGACTAGTATCTTATTTATAATAAATCTAACATACTAAACTAATGGTTTTTTAACAGTTACCCATTACAAGCTAACATAGGATACAAGCTAACTTAAACAATTAGATCCTTAACACAAGGCTCAATTCGCCAACTACATACTAGAACACATTTCAACTACAACATGTAGGTCTTCGACAACAGCATGTGAGCGGACTTTGACGGCATGCTAAACTACAGTTCAATCCAATGTCACACAAATCTCCACCTTGGATCTAACTCTATAACATCAAGAAAGAAACTAGTTTTCTTCATGCAGCTTTATTAACTGTTGTTATGGCCTGGGCCCCCGCTTGGCCGGGAAGGCCCAGCCCACTTATGCTTGATGAAAGGCCCAAATGAGTTCTCCTCATCTGTGTCGAGCACGAGGATCCCGTCGGCCAGGATTCCCCGCCGGGCAGGACGCTTCCCCCCGTCGGGCAGAAAGACGTCCACCTCACATGTTCTCCACGTGCTCCCCTCCGCGGGGGCACGTCACCAACCAACTGCCCACCTCCGAAAGAGCATGTCAAACCCACTTTCTGGAGATCACGGGACAGTTGAACTAGGGCGAATACCATGTTCTGGTCTTCACTACACCACGTAAGCCCTAGCAGTCACTTGGGTTGGGCCTGGCCATCCAGCCCAACTCAAATGACCGTTGGCCCTGTGCTGGGGTCTCTCTATAAATACCCTCTTTCACAAGAGGGTCAGGTATTCAATTCTCATCCTCTTTTCTGTATTTGCGCTCACTTTGTCCAATTTCTTACTTTGGCATCGGAGTGTCTTGCGGGTACACCCCCTTATCCTCTTCGACACCGGTGAACAGGCAGTAAGTTAAAGACGCGTGGCAGTCCAGTGATTCCCTTCTGATCAGGTCAGATCAACTGTAAGCAGTGGAAAAACTTGCAATTAGGCAACGTCTTGGTGATCATATCAGCTACATTATGATTCGTCGAAACATTCAGCACTAGAAATTCTCAATGCTCGATTACCCCTTCAATGAAATGCAACCTCACATCAATGTGCTTGGTTTTCTCATGATAGGCTAAATTCTTCGACAGGTGTATTGCACTTTGACTATCACATTTAACAGTGATAACTCGACCTTGAAGTTTCATCACATTTGCGAAACCTTTAAGCCACAATGCTTCCTTCACAGCTTCAGTTAGGGCGGTATATTCCGCTTCAGTGGTTGATAAAGCAATAACCTTCTGAAGTGTTGCTTTCCAACTTATTGTTGTGCCAAACATAATGAACACATATCCAGAAATAGATTTTCTAGAATCCATACAACCTGCATAATCAGAGTCGACATATCCTTTGATTGCTGCTTTACTATCTTCACCCAAGGCTTCACCATAAATTAGGACTTTACTCAGATACCCATTTATATACCTTAGAATCCACTTCAATGCTTTCCAGTGAGCCTTTCTAGGATTTTCCATGTACCTTCTTACAAGACATACTGCATATGCTATGTCGGGTCTAGTACAGACCATAACATACATCAAAGAACCCACTAGATTAGCATATAGAATTCCATTCATATAAGCTCTTTCGACATCAGTATTTGGACACCGATCTATACTCAGGTTAAATTAAGGGTTTGTCGGAGTCACAACAGGCATACCATACTTTTCGAGAATCTTCCATAGATATGCCTCTTGAGATACGATAATTTTAACAGCTTTCTATCTCTTCAGATGTCAATCCCAGTAATCCTAGACGTAGCTCCTAGATCCTTCATTTTGAACTCCTTATTGAGTTCATCCTTAACCCTCATTACATCTTTAACATAGTTGCTTTCTATTAGAATATCATCCACATAAAGCAACAAAATAACAAATGAATTACCAGGTCGAAATATGAAGTAAACACAGTGGTCGAACTGACTTCTAATGAAACTTATGCATGCCATGAACTTGTTGAATCTCCTATTTCACTGTGGAGGAGATTGTTTTAATCCATATAAGGATCTTTTCAGCTTGCACACATAATCTTCCTTCCCCTTTTCGACATACCCTTCAGGTTGCCTCATCAGGATTATTTCATCTAGATCACCATATAAGAACGCAGTCTTCACATCCATATGTTCTAATTCAAATTCAAATTATGCCACTGTGGCAAGCAACATTCAAATGGACATGTGCTTCACAACAGGAGAGAACACATCATTAAAGTCGACACCTTCTTTCTGAGTGAAACCTATGTCGACCAATCGTGCCTTGTATCTCTTCGACACCACTCCTTCAATTCCTTCCTTAACTTTGAAAATCCATTTACAGCTGACTAACCTGGCTCCAGCAGGTTTCTTCATGATTTCTTAGGTGTTGTTATCATGAAGAAATTACATTTCATCATCCATGGCCTTCAGACATTCAGTTTTATTTCAAACCCTCATAACTTCCTTATAGTCTCTAGGTTCTTCCTCTAGAACCTCACTTGCAGAAATTAAGGCATAAGCTATAAGATCTACATACCTAAGTCTCTTGCTAGCAGGTAGTCATTATCAGTCTTCTCATCTTCGACACCAACTTCTGCTTCTTCTTCGACTTCATCTGGGATGCGTAATTCAACATCAACATGTTCCACCTCAATAGGAATATCTCCCTGTTCCAGCTCTTCGTCAGCATCATCAGCTTTCTTGAAGGTCATCTCAGCTTCATTGAAAACTACATCTCGACTGGTGATACACCTCTTGTAATCTGGCTCTAGGCATCATAGCCTATAAGCTTTGACTCCTTCACAGTATCCCATAAACATGCATTTCAGAGCTCTAGGTTCGACCTTGTCTTGCCTAATGAAAGCATAGGCCACGCAACCAAATACTCTGAGTGTGTAAAGGCTAGGTGGATGTCTCGACCAGAATTCTTTAGGTGTCTTCATATCTAATGCAGTCGAAGGACATCTATTTATCAGATATATTATTGTCGGAACATCCTCATCCCAAAACACCTTCTTTAACCCAGCATTAGTCAACATGCATCTAACTCTTTCTAAAATAGTTCGATTAAACCTTTCTGCCAAAACATTTTGTTGTGGAGTACCTATAGTAGTTTTGTGCCTTACAATACCTTAGGCAGCACAAAAGTTGTCGAACGACTCATTGCAAAATTCAAGGCCATTATCGGTTCTCAACCTCTTGACCTGTATGCCAGTCTGATTTTCGACCAAGTCTTCCAACCTTTGAAATTCTCAAAAGTTTCATCCTTAGTCTTCTGGATGAATATCCATAACTTTATGGAATGTGAAACTGAGAAAAACACTTAGAAAGGGGGGTTGAATAAAGGTTTTGAAATTAATATGGCAATAAAAACAACACAAGATTTTTATCCTGGTTCGTTGAACTCAACTAATCCAGTCCACCCTACCAAGGTGATTTGCCTTTCTCAACAAGGACTTAATCCACTATATTCAAACAGATTACAGTGTCAACCACTAAGAACAACTGTCTTAGTCTTCTCAAGAAATTCTGACCACAACTTGGTCTTCTTAAGGAACCTTTTACAAATAAATGTAAACTAACAAGTGTTTAAGTTGCTTCTAAAAAGCTATATCACAAACTGTGATTTTTACACTTAGTTTAAGAATGAATAAAACTATTCAGCTTATGAAATAATTTGTAAGATAGCTTGAGAGTAGTTTTCAGTTTAATTTCTCAATTGATTCGTCAACTTTGAAATGTTGTTGAAGACGTCCTTTTATATGCAGAAAGTCCAATGCATGAAGACTGTGCATTTATGAGTAGCTGTAGCCTTTTGTCTTCTACTGACTCTAGCTTTCCCAGAAGAGGAATGTTCAGACAAATCCCTTTTGTCTGATTTCATGTGCCATACATGAATAAGGAAAGAGTCGTTTGGAAAATGCCAACGGATATATCTTTAAATAATATTTTCTTCAACAAGCTTTTGTCTCAAAGTTATCAACATCAGAGTCTTGATGTTATTAGAGTTTTGCAGCCAAAGTGCTTCAGCGTGAATATCAATCAGAGCAGAGTTTGAATAACAAAGCCTTTGTACTTGCAGCGTAAAGTACCTTCAGAGTCTTCTTGAAACAATGCTTGAAACTCTTTATACAAATTCTTCAATTACGCTTCAGAGTCTTTTGCAGCTTCTGCTTCAGAGTCTTCTGCAGCTTCTGCTTCAGAGTCTTCTAGAGCTTCTGCTTCAGAGTCTCTTCTGGCCGCGCTAAGAGTCTTCTGACCACTTGCTTCTGATGCTTCAGAGCTTTGCGTAGATTACTGTTCAGATGCATTTTTGCTTCCATAAGAATATTTAATTTAATATCTGAAACAAAAACACTTGAACAAAATTAGAGTATATATTTTTTTAATACAAAATTTCATTAGAGTTATCATCAAAACCATAGAGATATATTAAACACCAATTTGTGTTCTAACAATCTCTCCCTTTTTTATGATGACAAAAACATAGGAAATTTTGTTCAAATAAAAGGATAAATATATAACTCCCCCTGAGATAAAGAATCTCCCCCTGAAATGAATACTCTAATAGAAGAAAATACTCCCCTTTTTGCATGAGTATACTTTTCAGATTAAGAGCCTGATTAGAATCCTGGTTAGAATATACTTTCCAGAATCAGAGCTTGATTTGCTTTCCAGAATCAGAGCCTGGTAATAGCTTGATTTACTTTCCAGAATCAGAGCCTGGTTTACTTTTACTGATTTTCTTTCCAGAATGAGAGCCTGGTTTACTTTTAGGATCAGATCCTGGTAATCAGAACCTGGTTTGAATAAAGGTCTGGTTTGGGGATTCTTAGGGTAACTTCAATGAATTTTGTCAGATGAAACGTTAGTTCAGAAAGACTAAAACTTCAATGTTAGTTAAAATTTATTATGTCTGAATTCCATTTTAGTAACTGTTTATATTTGAACAATCAGAATTTCTTTTTCTCCCCCATTTTGTCACAATCAAAAAGAAAATATTTTTAAGATAGAAAAGAATAACAGAGAAAAATAATATACGAACAGATAAGGAAACAGTAAACTTCATTGATAAACAGAATCTAGAAAGCATTCAGATAAACACAAAAAAAACATCAACAACAAGAAAACAGCAAACAGGTGCACAAACATAACAGAAAAAGAAACTAAGGTTGGCGAGAGGCTATAATCTTCAAAAGATCTGTAATTTGAGCAGTAGATTCCTCTTTTTTAGACATCCAAGTCTTAATCTCATCTGTTTTTTGTTCTTGCTAGACCATCCATGTTCTGATCTCTTTGTTGCTGGCTTCTAGCAGAGCAAACTTTTCTTCTAAATATGGTCTTTCAGTCTTGATTTCAGAAGATGTAGGATCAGATGCAGATGCAGGAGCTGGAGCACTATCAGTGACCATAGCAGATGCAGATGCAGTCTCTTGAATCACAGAAGTAGATGCTTGTTCCACAATCATCAGAGCTGAATGATTAGGCACAACAGTTTCTTCAGCAACATCTGCTTCTGGAGGAGTATCTTCAGACATAGGTTCTCCAGCAGGTGCATTGTTCAGAAGAAGAACTGGAGGTCTACTCATGTTCAGAAAAATCAGTCTGATAACTTCAGCAAATTTCACCTTTGCGTCATCAGAGCAAATGGTGCGAAGATTTGAAGCAACAGTGTTGAACCTTGAGATGAATCTGTTCCAAGAGGCTTCAGAAGCATCTGGATTCACACTAGACAACCATTCCTTCTTCACAGAAGATATCCACATGTTTATTTCCTTCTTGAAGCCATCAAACAACGTACTAACATCCATTCTAGGTTTTGTTTTCAGAAAGTGTTCTAGAGATGGTGTTTTGGGTTGTTCTGGTGGGGGTGGTATTGTAAAGGTTGGGATAATGAACAGAGGGCGAGGATATGGTGTAGAAGATGTTCGGCCAGATGATTCAGGAATATCTTGATGTTTTGGATAAAAGTGTTTAAGTTTAAGTCCAGAGGGAAGGTTATCAGGTGGTAAAGGTTTGAATGAAGCAAAGGAAATAAAATCAGATGATCTTGGTTCATAGCCACAGAGTGAGGGGGTGAGTTTACTTCTGGGGGTACATCAGATTCAGAAGAATCAGATGATGCAGAAGAATGACAGGATGTGGAAGAGACATCAAACAGAGTTTTGAGGGTTGGATGTCCAGAATATCTGAATCAGATATATAGGACTCAGATGGTTGAGGAATTGTTGGTTGAGGATCAGATGGAATAGGTTCTTCTGGTATAGATTGTTGGGGTTCTGGTTGTTGTGGAGTAGGTTCTTCTGGTAGTGGTTTAGAAGTTTGTGGTTCTGGTGAGGGAATTTGAGATGGTTGTTTTGGTGCAGAGGTTTGCTTTTCAGATGGAGTTGCTTGTTGTTGGGGTACAGAAGGAGCTGTTTTAGAAGTTTTCTTTGGTTTAGAAACACGAGGAGGAGAAGGTGAAGGAGAGGGTATAGGTTCATGGATAGGGGTATCAGATGTTAGTACCTCTTTGACAGTTTGCAAGATAGAATCTAAACTTGCCTCAGGAGGATTAGCGTTTTGCTTCTTGACCCTCTTGGGTTTGACAGCAGCTGCTTCACCAGAAGCCTTCCTCTTGGGTTTTGAAGATCCTTCTTCAGAAACTTTCCTCTTCTTCTTGTGTCTTGCCTCATAAAGATCTGGTGCAGGTTCGCCTGCTTTCTGAACCAGATTTGCTGGTAGAGGAGTTCCATCTTTCAGACACATTGCAATGTACTTCAAGATAATTTCCCTTGGTTCATCAGCGTAGAACATAGGAAAATCATTCACTGGTATCCTTCTTTTACTAACCTCTTTAGAGTTTATCTGTCTTGGTGCAAAAGTGATTTCTTCTACAACTTTCATCCTCTAAAGAATTTTCCTGTTCAGAGGTTTCCCTACCATAGAAGCCAATTCTTCCTTCAATCCAGCTTCTACCAGATGTCCAACCAGACCATTCTCAGTCAGAATGTCTGAAATGAGTCTTCCCATAGGAATCCAATTCCTCATCTTTTGATGTTTGGTTCTGACTTTTTCCTTTGATTGTTTTACGTGTGTCCACAAATGATTGAAAAGTAGATAAGGCAGATCCACTTTTGTGGTCTGACTCAGACAGTACATGAAGTACATCTGATCAGTATTGACATAATCAGGAGAGTTTGAAGACTTCCTGTGATGAATGCAACCCATAAAGATCTTAGCCTAGATCATGTAGTTTGGCTTCAGATCTTTCACCTTGTTAGAAGCTTCTCCAGATGAGTAAACTTCCCTATAAACATCAGTCATATCGACACGCCCAGCTGGCAGATTTGTGACACCATCAATTTCTTCATAGCCTATGAGCTTCCTTACCAAGAGTGCTTGTAGGATGCATTGGAGTTTTAGCCAATTTGCTTTCCGTCATGTTAAACTTCTTCAGAAGCTCCTTCACATACTTAGTCTGATGTATGTAGGTGCATTCTGGGGTTTGATTGACTTGGATTCCCAGAAAGAATCTGAGTTCTCCCATCATGGTCATCTCAAATTCAGCCTGCATAGATAGAGCAAACTCCTTTCCCAGCGTAACATTGGTAGATCCAAATATAATATCATCTACATAAATTTGACAAATTAATAAGTCTTTTTTAAATTATTTACAGAAGAGAGTTGTATCCAATTTGCCTCGGATAAAATTCTTTTCTAGAAGAAAATTACTTAATCTCTCATACCAAGCTCTAGGAGCTTGTTTTAAACCATAGAGTGATTTTTTAAGTTTGAAAACATGTTCTGGAAATTTATCATTTTCAAAGTCAGGAGGTTGATGAACATAAACTTCCTCTTCTATAATAACATTTAAGAAGGCACTCTTAACATCCATCTGATATAGAGTGATGTTATTTTGTGCAGCAAAAGAAATGAGTAGGCGTATAGACTCTAACCTGGCCACAGGAGCATAAGTCTCTGTGTAGTCAATTCCTTCTTACTGACTATACCCTTGAGCAACTAGCCTTGCTTTGTTTCTTACAACTTCTCCTTGCTCATTCAATTTGTTTCTGAAGACCCATTTAGTTCCAATGATGTTGAAACCTTTGGGTCTTGGAACCAGACCCCAGACGTCATTTCTGGTGAATTGATTTAGCTCTTCTTGCATAGCAAGTATCCAATCATTATCGCTCAGAGCCTAATCAACAAAAGTTGGTTAAATGATAGACACCAACCCAAAAAGTGACGTTCCAGATGATCTGAGAAATGACCTTGTTCTGATAGGGTCATTCTTCTTTCCAATAATCATTTCTTCTGGATGAGAAGATTTGATTCTGGATGATCCTTTAACATTTGGTCCTTCTGAAATATTCAAATTGTTCATCTGAGCAGCCAATGGAGTTGCATCTGGCGTTGCTTCTGGTGCTTCTGCTTGAGCTTTATCTGCCTCTGAGTCTTCAAAGTCTGTGAGAATGACTTCTCTATCTGCAGAATTTTCAAGCTGCTTTGGCTTTTGATTGCCAAGCTTATCATCAAATCTAACATGTATTGATTCCTCCACAATCCGTGTCTCAGTATTGTATACTATGTAGCCTTTAGAGCATTCAGAATACCCAAGCATGAAACACTTATGTGCTTTAGAATCAAACTTGTTCAGATTCTCTTTAGTATTCAACATAAAACATACACATCCAAAAGGATGGAAATAAGAAATGTTGGGCTTTCTATTCCTCCACAGTTCATAAGGAGTCTTCTCCAGAAGAGGTCTAATTGACACTCTGTTCTGAATATAACAAGCTGTATTCACTGCTTCTGCCCAAAAATGTTTTTCCAGATTAGTCTCGTTGATCATGGTTCTAGCCATTTCTTGCAATGTTCTATTTTTCCTCTCTACAACTCCATTCTGTTGTGGAGTTCTAGGGCAGGGGAAATCATGTGCAATGCCATTTTCTTTAAAATGTTTTTCAAAATATTTGTTTTCAAATCACCACCATGATCACTTCTGACTTTAACAATTTTAAAATCTTTTTCGTTCTGGACTTGTTTGCAGAAGTCAATGAATTCAGAATGGGACTCATCCTTGTGTTTCAGGAATTTTACCCATGTCCATCTGTTGTAGTCATCAACAATGACTTATCCATACTTCTTGTCTCTGATGGATGTAGTTTTCATTGGTCCAAACAGATCAATATGAAGCAGCTCTAATGGTCTTGAGGTTGAAACAACATTTTTTATTTTGAAGGAAGATTGTGAAAATTTTCCCTTCTGACATGCTTCACAAAAAGCATCTGAGTTGAACTTCAACTGAGGAAGTCCTCTGACCAGATTGATTTTATTAATCTGAGATATAAGACTCATACTAATATGCCCCAATCTTCTGTGCCAAACCCATTGCTCTTCATTAACAGACAAAAGGCATTTTACATTCTGAACCTTAAGTTCTGAAAGATTGATTTTATAAATGTTATTCTTCCTTTTTCCATTAAAGAGGATTGAGCCATCCTTTTGACTGACAGCTTTGTAACATTTTTGATTGAAGATTATGTCATAACCATTGTCACTTAATTGACTTATGGACAATAGATTATGTGTTAATCCTTCAACAAGTAAAACATTAGAAATGGAAGGGAGGTTACCATTACCTATCGTTCCAGAGCCAATTATCTTGCCCTTTTGGTTCCCTCCAAACTTCACATCACCTCCAGATCTAAGCTTCAGGCTTTGGAACATAGACCTTCTTCCCGTCGTATGACGCAAGCAGCCAGAGTCCAGGTACCAGGACTGGTGTTTCAACTTTGCTGCTAAGGATGTCTGCAACAAAAATAATTTTGTCTTTAGGTACCCATATTTTCTTGGGTCCTCTGGGGTTAGTAGGTTTGAAATTCTTTCTGAATTTCTTTCCCTTATAAGCATCCTTGTTCTTCTGAGGTTTTGATTTAAACACAGGTTTGTTCATATCAGAACTTGTGTGTTTAATATCATTTAAATGACCAAATTTGAAATAAGTATATATAGGAGAATACTTTATGATCATTTTATCAATAGGTTTTGGATTTAAATCCTTCCCAGAAGAAGATTCATATCCAATACCCTTCTTGTTGTTTCTGCTAACGCCATAGATCATTGAAGCCATCTTGCTTCTCTCTAGGCCTCTAGCTAGAAACTTCTGAAAGTTATAGTCATACTCTTCTAAAATATTTTTAGAGCATGATATAGGTTCTGAGTCAAATTTCTGAGTATTTTCTAAATCATTTTTTATTTTAAGATTTTCTGCTTTAAGCTCAGCAACCTTAGACCTCAGCTGACCATTCTCAGATGCAAGAAAACTTTGAAGCTTCGTGTATTTGAGTTTGATTTGGCTGTAGCTTTCCAGAATTTCTGATAAACTTTCAGAAAGTTCTTCTCTAGTGAGTTCAGAAAATACCTCCTCAGAATCTGATTCTGATTCTGATCCAGAAGTTTCTGCATGGTCTTCTACGTCAGCCATGAGTGCCATGTTTGCACATTATTCTTCTGACTCTGATGAAGAATCAGATGCATCTGAATCATCCCAGGTTGCCATCAGAACTTTCTTTTTATGATCAGATTTCCTTCTTGGCTTCTCCTTCTGAAGTTTTGGGCATTCATTCTTATAGTGCCCAGGTTCCTTGCATTCATAGAAGACAACCTCTTTCTTCCCAGATCTTCTATGTCCAGAAGACTCTTTATGTTGATCTGGTTTCTTGAAGTTTTTGAACTTCCTCTGTTTATGCTTCTAGAGTTTGTTGATCCTTCTGGACAGCAGGGACAATTCATCTTCTTCTTCAGAACTTTCTTCTATAACCTGCAACACTTTAACAAGTTTGTTAGATTTTAAAGCAACTGACTTACCTTTCTTCTGAGGCTCGTCTTCCTCTAGTTCAATCTCATGACTCCTCAAAGAGCTGATCAGTTCCTCCAGCGTGATCTTGTTCAGATCCTTCGCAAGCTTCAGAGCTGTGACCATTGGTCTCCATCTGGTTGGAAAACATCTAATGATCTTCTTGACATGGTCAGAAGTAGAGTAGCCTTTACCCAGAACCTTCAACCCAGCAGTTAGGATCTGAAATCTAGAGAACATAGTTTCTACAGATTCAGACTTCTCCATTTTGAAGGCTTCATACTTCTGGATGAGGACCAGAGCCTTGGTCTCCTTTACTTGTGAGTTCCCTTCATGAGTCATCTTCAAAGATTCAAACATATTGTCGCTACTGCGAAAATCGGCGCCGGCTGAACAGAAGAGTCGCCACCGTGCGTTATTTATCCCAAAGAAGGGAAAGGAAACGCTCAGAGTAAACCTACCGCAAAGACTGGAAAGGAATGGTCATCGCAACCAAATCCTGGATTCGGGAGTCGGTTACGCAAGGGGAAGGTATTAGCACCCCTCACGTCTGTCGTACTCGACGGGATCCACGCTTGTTTTCTGGTACGGATTGATTGTTATTCTATCTACTCTATAGGTCTGGGGTTAAAAGAAAATAAAATGACTTAGCAAAGTATCGCACTTTATGCCTACGTATTCCCGTTTGGAACGAGAAATCAGAGTCAACGTAGTTCGCCTACCTACGGGAAAGGAGGGGAAGGTTGCTCGCTAGGATATCGCATCCTATGCCTACGTACTTTCATACAGCATGAAAGATCAGAGCAAACGTAGTTCGGGCCACGTACGACACAAGTCTGTCTTGATTGCTTTTATCTCCTTCTAAAAAAGGGGTTTTTCTGATTACTGGTCCAAGCGGACAAAAATGACGTTTTGATGAGTTCACATTCTTTTACGGAAGAAGTGTCTTTTATTGTGTTTGAAATATTTATTGTGTTTTTCTGTTTGTTTTGAGAAAGAAGAGACAGAACTCTAACCTACGGTTGAAAAGGGAATCAAACTAACCTAATGTTATCATGCATGGGTTAAGACCTAATGTCTATCATGTTCCTCTCTTGCGCAGAGAGAAACAGAGATCCTAAGGGATAAACGGAAACAGAAACAATAGCATATATACAATAAAGCAGTAAAATGCATGAATGCAGCAATACAAGCGAGGCAAGGGAGTCCCACTCAACCTCGAACCTAGAAAACAACAGGCAAAAGCGAACAAAATTCGCTTTCAACCTAACAGATCAATTAGCAAGCAATACAGTCAGGGAAATTCAAACAATACATCAAAAATTATAAACAGCAAACAGCAGTCTTCATCAACATCTGTCTTCAAGTCATCTTCAACCATCTACAAGCTTCAAGCAAGCATCAGTCTTCATCTTCAAGCCTTCAAGCAAGGTCTCTATCTTCACTCCTTCAATGGCTTTTCTTCAAGTCTCACTCTCCAAGATGAGTAGCAGTCAACAAGATGAATTGGATGTTAAGCAGTCAATTGCCTACCAAGGGTGGCCTACTGACTGTTAACATGATACAGATAGTTTTCTCTCAAAAGTTCTATCTTTTAAATACATTCACTAATACTTCCAAAGGAAGGAGGTGAATATTTAAAAGAGACTTTGAATCATAGAGAAAGAATGGAGGCAAACAAGACCTTCCATGTTGTGAATCAAGTTCCTATTCTAGAGCTTTACCTAACTCCTAGATCCTATAACCTTCAACAATTGCCAGCAAGATATACTCTTCATCAACTCTAGAAATTGATCTTCATTCCTTGTCTTCAATGGGCTTCATCAACAAAGTCTTCAACTCAAACCCAAACCCCAAGCAGGCCCAATACCCCACACAGTCAAGCAATAACCCTAGAAAGGGCACACCACACAATCAATCAGTTACAGAAAATATACTAATAGTATTAATATAATAGGGGAATTCCTAGCATTTTCTAAGGGATCTATTACTTACCCATAATACCCCTATAGTCCCATCTTTTAATTTGTCCTAAAGAAAACCCAAAAAGAAACTTGTTTTGCTATACCTATATTATATTCACAATCCTAATTGACTATCCTAATAATTTCTAACTAAACTACCTAAAATAAATCCTAAAAAAATAGTATAAAAATCAGGGGGGCACCTAATATCCATATCTAGTTATACTAAAAAGAATGGGGTAAAAATCCTAAAGGAAGCTCCTAAACTAAATTCAACAAATAGTAGCATAAACCAAAAGAATTAAAAAAAGCTATTAAATGTAAAAATATGCAAAAAAATATGAAAATGAAATAAAATGACAATTTTATGTTTTTATATTTTTCTAGACAAAAAATGGAAAATGGGAAAAAAAGTCTCATTAAAAAATATGCATTTTTCAATTTGTTATGAATTTTTGAAATGAAATAAAATTTGGAGTGAAAAATAAAATGGAATTAATACATGGGGTGCAAGAAGTAGATATATTCAGTTAAAAATCAATTGGGCCAAGAATATGGGGGTGGGAAAAGCCATTCGTTAAAGCCCATTGTTGGTTCATTAAACCCAATTTCGTGATTAAATCCCAGCCACAGGATGGTATTTTCAGTCAAACATTCCATGCGCATCCAATGGTCAATGTGTTGTCTTCTTCCTTGGTCCATTAGGGTTTAGAAACTCCATGAAAACATAAACTCCATGCATGAAACTTTATCACCTTTGTTCTCTCTCATTTCTCCATCAAATGCCATGATCCAAGAACCAATTTTGACTAGAATTTTATGTAGAATCCAACTGTGCTAATGGTTTGCATTAAAGCTCTCTCTATCATCCTACCCGAACAGTACAACATCAAGAACTCAAACTTTCTTCAATTTTCAACCATCATAAAACTCACCAATCTTTATATATAATTAATCCCTATGCCATGCTGATTAAAACCAACCAAAATTCGTGCATTATCATCCATTAAATAGTGTGTTCTACCTCCCTCAAGAATCAACCTCCATTAATGAAACCTCACTAATTGATCTTAAACTCATCCAAATGAATCACCTAATGGTCTCTAATGGTTTCACAACAAGAACTAACCCTAGCCATGCCTAAATCAAAGTGTGGGAAAGATTTTGCATACCTTGACCCTTGCAATGGTAGGTGTTGAAAAGCTTCGAACCAGGCCTTGTAGATCTTCAATAATGGTCCCTAGGTGATGAATAATACTCTTCTTGCACATGATTTGATGGAGATGGCTTGTATCTTCAGATCCAATCCCTTTTGCTCTCTTGCAACTTCACTTGAAAAACTCCAATTCTTTAACAATGGAGGCTCACTCTAGCATGAACATGTTCATGAAGGTTTGTAGTGATGATTTGTGGAAAAAAATGGAAGGGTAATGAAGAGAAAAATGAAGTTTCAATTCAATTTGCAAATGGAGAATTTTTGGTTCACTCTCTTTTCTCTACCACCATTAACATCAACAGTCACCAACCTTTCACCAATGGAGAATGAAATTAATATATAGACTAATTTGGAAGGGTCTAGAATCATCTAGATCACTCTAGTAGAAACTTGAACTTTCATGAAATGATATTTTGCATTTCCATTCCCACCACATGAGATATCATGACAAAAACCCTACAACTTGAGTAATTATCTTCATTTTCTCCTTAAGTGGTATTTTGGACAATATGCAATGCTTAAACACCTTGTTTATTAAGCTTTTCTTTGTTTTGGTTTGGTATGCCATTATGCAAGCAAGACTTTTACAAAGCAACTCCAAAATTTAAGCCACAAATCAAAATTGTGGCTGAACCATTGTTCTTAAAATGTCCTTGGGAGTCAAAATGACCTATCATATGCCATGGTTTAGATTTGGAACTTGGATTTTAGGATTTTCCATTTCACTTGAATTAACTTATGTCTCATTTTTAGGCCATTTTTATCACTTTTTGCTATGAGCCTTTTCAACATCTCATGACCTCCCTACTAGCCTTAAAACACCATTCTAAGCAACTTTGATGTTGAAGGTTTTTCCATTTGAAGCTTGGAAGTAGGAGATATGGCCATATGCTTGAAATGACTTATAACTGCCAAATGACCAAAATGCCCTTTGCTTGCCAAAGTCATAAGTAGAGTTCCACAAATCAGATGAAGGCATACTATACCTTTCTAGAAATCTAAGATCATGAGGAACAACTTTCATGTTTTCTAGAAATCCATTTGAAAGCTCCTTGAGGGGTAAAAGTTGCTTGGAAGTCAAGTAACTTTCACAGACAAATTTCAGATGCCTCTGATGACCTGTAACTTGCAAGAACCATAACTTGAGTTCTATAAATCTCCTTTATGTCTTCCACCACTCAAATTAAAGGTCTTGAGATCCTCTACAAGTTTCATGTTGTCCAAGGATCCATTTGAGACTTTCATTTTGAATTATCTTGCTTGGAAGTTTACCCTAAATCAGGGGATTTTACACAGAAACCCTAATTCAGAAACCTCTCTTCTTCTTGATTTCTTTTGATTTCTCCTTGGAACAACACCATATCCATATCCACATATCAAATGAGGCATCCCACATCTTTCAAACAGGCCTTGATGCCCTTCAATCAAGCATCTGACTTAGGGTTGACCTAGGGTTGACCCAGATGAAACCCTAGTTGACTGTCTTCAACTGCAGCTCTTGCAATCACATCAATGACTTGCCTCACTTTCAAAATGACCCTCTAGGTCTCCCATGATGTCTATATACCCTCCATGACCTCAATTCATAGCTCACAACTTCTTTGATGATCTTCAAATACCCTCAAGATAGGAGATAGATCCACTGCTTGGTCCATTAACTTCTCAGATGATGACTTGGATAAGATTGAATTTGAATAAGAATCACTTGATATGCCCATAGGGATAAGAATTGCATTTGGTCCCTTGTTGGATGGCTTGCTATGCTATGCTATGCAAATGATTAGACTATGTACATGACTTTTTATGCAAATGACAATGCAATTGAAACATAAACCAAGTGAAATAAGTTGAGCA
Source organism: Lathyrus sativus (assembly GCA_963859935.3). Classification (NCBI taxonomy): domain Eukaryota; kingdom Viridiplantae; phylum Streptophyta; class Magnoliopsida; order Fabales; family Fabaceae; genus Lathyrus; species Lathyrus sativus. The sequence continues at coordinate 825,381,337 of OZ012735.1, forward strand.
AATTTTAGGGTGCAACAGCTGCCCCTATTCAAGCGACTTGGACCCGACTGGGTGAAGAGCAAACGGCCTTCAAACATTCGAGGTACGAGACGGTTGAATACTAAGAACCCGGAAATTTGCCAACCGCAGTAATAAACTGCGAAACTGCTTGGGGAACGCTATCCCTAAATCTGATTTCAACATTATCTTTTCAATACTTGAATGAACTTATTGACTTCACTGGGAGAAGTATTTCTGTCATCAAAACATGACCCTGCCACTGATACAGGAAAATAACACCGTCATTACTACGGGGAATCACTCCGCCACCACTGCGGGAAATTTTGTCATTGTTACGGGAAAATGGCTCCGCCACTGTTACGGGAAATAACTCTGCCAAATACAGGAAAACAACTCCACCTCTACTACGGGTAGATACTCTGTCAAATACAGGAAAACAACTCTGCCTTTGCTACGGGTAATACTCTGTCAAATACAGGAAAACAACTCCACCTCTGCTACGGGTAGATACTCTGTCAAATACAGGAAAACAACTCCGCCTTTGCTACGGGTAGATACTCTGTCAAATACAGGAAAACAACTCCGCCTTTGCTACGGGTAGATACTCTGTCGAATACAGGAAAACAACTCCACCTCTGCTACGGGTAGATACTCTGTCAAATACAGGAAAACATCTCCGCCTCTGCTACGGGTAATACTCTGTCGAATACAGGAAAATATCTCCGCCTCTGCTACGGGTAGATACTTTGTCGAATACAGGAAAATATCTCCTCCTCTGCTACGGGTAATACTCTGTCGAATACAGGAAAATATCTTCGCCTCTGCTACAGGTAGATACTCTGTCAAATACAGGAAAACAACTCCGCCTTTGCTACGGGTAGATACTCTGTCGAATACAGGAAAATATCTCCGCCTCTGCTACGGGTAATACTCTGTCGAATACAGGAAAATATTTCCGCCTCTGCTACGGGTAATACTCTGTCGAATACAGGAAAATATCTCCGCCTCTGCTACGGGTGACTACTCTGCCAAATACAGGAAAATAACTCCGCCTTTGCTACGGGAAATACTCTGTCGAATACAGGTTTTCTGCCCATCTTTGCAGCAGCTAGCTCCATCAATCACATGGGTAACACAATATGAGTCTAGTCTTCCAATTTTCAGTGCTGACATGGCAGCAAATCTGAGAAGGACTCTACTGGGGATTTTCTGAATCCACACTGCCAGACACCTATTTTAACATAGGCGGCAACTTCCAAAAATCGATTCACGAAATCTTTTGATGCTGTCACAACAACAACCTTGAAGAAATACTCCGCTGGAGGGGTAAGAGAAACTTAATCAAGCAACTCTGTGGGGAATAATGCCAAAGCTGACGTTATCATTACACATCTCACGTCGAGATCCTGAATGTTTGGTAATTCATTTGAGCAAGAGCTCTCTCCACCTGCATGGGAAACAATACTTGAAACAATCGGTTAACCAACCTGGCTTATGTCTAAAAATGCATATGTTTCACCATCAAACATGGGAGGTTTGGTGTTGATTCTATCTTTATCATCGTATCTGTTGTTGTATGAAGTTGAAGTAGAAGCTTCAGCAGTAATGATGAATAAAAAACAAGATAAATGGAGTTTTTCTCAACTGGATCTTTTCTGTTCATGGTGAAGTGAGAGCACTAACAGAACCGAAGCTCTGATACCAATTGAAGGTGAGAAAAACACTTAGAAAGGGGGTTGAATAAGGGTTTTGAAATTAATATGGCAATAAAGACAACACAATATTTTTATCCTAGTTCGTTGAACTCAACTAATCTAGTCCACCATACCAAGGTGATTTGCCTTTCTCAACAAGGACTTAATCCACTATATTCAAACAGATTACAGTGTCAACCACTAAGAACAACTGTCTTAGTCTTCTCAAGAAATTCTGACCACAATTTGGTCTTCTTAAGGAACCTTTTACAAATAAATGCAAACTAACAAGTGTTTAAGTTTCTTCTAAAAAGCTATATCACAAACTGTGATTTTTACACTTAGTTTAAGAACGAATAAAACTATTCAGCTTATGAAATAATTTGTAAGAGAGCTTGAGAGTAGTTTTCAGTTTGATTTCTCAATTGATTCGTCAACTTTGAAATGTTGTTGAAGACGTCCTTTTATAGGCAGAAAGTCCAATGCTTGAAGACTGTGTGTTGCTGGGTAGCTGTAGCCTTTTGTCTTCTATTGACTCTAGCTTTTCCAGAAGAGGAATGTTCAGACAAATCCCTTTTGTCTGATTTCTTGTGCCATACATGAATAAGGAAAGAGTCGTTTAGAAAATGCCAACGGATATATCTTTAAATAGTATTTTCTTCAACAAGCTTCTGTCTCAAAGTTATCAACATCAGAGTCTTGATGTTATCAGAGTTTTGCAACCAAAGTGCTTCAGCATGAATATCAATCAGACCAGAGTTTGAATAGCAAAGCCTCTGTACTTGTAGCGTAAAGTACCTTCAGAGTGTTCTTGAAACAATGCTTGAAACTCTTCATACAAATTCTTCAATTACGCTTCAGAGTCTTCTGCAGCTTCTGCTTCAGAGTCTCTTCTGGCAGCGCTCAGAGTCTTCTGATCACTTGCTTCTGATGCTTCAGAGCTTTGCATAGAATACTGTTCAGATGCATTTTTTCTTCCATAAGAACATTTAATTTAATATCTGAAACAAAAACACTTGAACAAAATTAGAGTATATATTTTCTTAATACAAAATTTCATTAGAGTTATCATCAAAACCATAGAGATATATTAAACACCAATCTGTGTTCTAACATAATGATCATCAACTATGGATAGAAAATGTCTTACTCCTGAATGTAATGGACACCTTGCAGGCCCTCAAATATTAGCATGGATGTAATCAAGGGATCTATGAGTTCTTTGTTTGCATTTGTTGAAATTCACTCTTCATGTTTTTCCAAGTACACAGGGTTCACAAAATTTTAGCTTTTCGACTTTGTCCCCACCAAGAAAATTTTGTTACCCCAGTTCGACTAGAACTCTTTCACTAACATGGCCGAATCTCATATGCCAAAAAATTTTCTCCAACAAAGATTTCATGGATGCAATATTTATCGAACCACTTAGAACTTTAGCCTCAAGGATATACAAGCCTTGTTTCTTCATGCCTCTCAAGACTTTCTTTGACCCCTTCATGACTCTTAGGATACTTTTCTCTCCTTGAAAAACATATCCCTTCTTATCGAATTCAGCAAGATAAATCAAATTTCTCTTCAAATCGGGTACATACCTGAATTTAATCAAAAACCTAATTAACTCATCACGGAGCTTGAATCTCACAAATCTAATACCTACAATTTTGCAAGCTTTGTGTTTTCCCAACAACACTAATCCACCATCTTGATCATAAAGCTCCTCGAATAGTTCTCTGTTTGGATTCATGTGCCAAGTGCAACCTTAATCCATAATCCACTCTTTTCTTGACTCGCTGCTTGAAACCACAAGAACATCAGATGAGTCGAAGTCATCCTGAATAATGGTTGTGTTGCCATTGTCCTTACCTCTATGAGCTTTCAGGCGTTCATGGTACACCTTTCCTGGTGGTCCTCCTTCTTACAGTGATAGCATCGAATACCAGATGCCTCACCACTATAAGACTTCTGCGGACTTTTACCTTTCTTCTTGTCGAACTTACCATCCTTTCGGAAGAATTTTCCCCTAACGGCCAAACCTTCACCAACTGTCGAAGGTTTACGCTCCTTTTGTTCGTTCAAGTTCTTAGAATACAAGGCTTATTGAACTTCTTCAATGCTTAGGGACTCCTTTCCATTCATGAGAGTTTCTTTGAAGTGAGCATGTATTCTGGGCAAAGCGCACAACAACAATAGTGCTTGATCTTTATCATCGATCTTCACATCAATATTTTCAAGATCAAGAATCAGTTTGTTGAACATATCTAACTGTTCATCCAACACTTTGTCTTCACTCATCTTGAATAAACACAAAGTTTGCTTCAGGTAGAGTCGATTAATCAGAGATTTAGTCATGTACGAACTTTCAAATTTCAACCATAACCTCGATGTCATAGTCTCCTTTAATACCCGTCGGAGAATTTTATCACCATGGCTCAACAATATTACGTTGTGGGCTTTCTCTATCATGGTCGTCTTTTTAGTTTTCGTTAATGCAACGCTCATGGCCATTTCTCCCTTCAACGCATCCAAACAACTTTGCTGAACCAGTAGGACTTTCATCTTCAAGCGCCACAAACCGAAATCGTTCACTTTGGTGAACTTTTCAATCTCATACTTTGTTGAAGTCATCTTCCTCCATGCTCACCGCACTAATTTATTGTGAAAAAGGATGTCTTGAAATAAAGTATAAATGATTTCTTTATGATTAAGAAACACGCAAGGGTTGGGGTGTACAGAAAAATAAGAAGAACAAGAAGGATTAGTTATAATTGTTATTCTTTACTTTCTCTTTGAATTAGATTACAAGTACTCAAGAATAAAAAATAATCCTCTCAACCTAATTAGGATTTGCCACACTTAGTATGAGAGAATAGTATGCTATTTATACTAAACCTAACATACTAAACTAATGAGATTTTTAACAATTATCCATTACAAGCTAACTTAGGGTACAAACTAACTTAAACAATTGGATCCTTACCACAAGGCCCAATTTGACAACTACATGCTAGAACACATTTCGACTACAACATGTAAGTCTTCGACAACAGTATGTGAGTGGACTTCGACGACATGCTAAACTAGAGTTCGATCCGATGTCTCACATTTCTTTCTATATTTGTTAATATTTTTCCTTATCATGATGCTCTTCATCTTTCTTTCTTTCATTATTTTTTTTTAACAATCATAATGCTCTTCATCATTGAATTTTGATTACTCCTTATCATTATAATATAATTGAATAGACATACAAAGTGAATAATGTGGCTATTTTTTACTAATTTCATAAAAATAATATAAAAAATATATTTAGCTAAAAAAATTATTTAAAATTTATTTTTATATCAAATATAATAATATAATTAATTATAAATTATTTTTATTCTTTTAAATTAATGTCATTAGGTTTTCTAAAAAGAAATGTACACGGCCATTATAAAGTTGCATTATGTTCTATTTGATTACTTCCTTTTAATTTGTATATGATCATTACACAGTTGCATTATGTTTAATAATAAAATTAATAATAATAATTTTCAAACATGTTCATTTCTTGCATTATGTTTAAGATGTAACATCAAATCAAATGACACTACTATAAAAGATATTTTTCGTAATATTAATTTTACAATGGTCATAATGTTAACTATGGTAATAGTTTATTTTTGTGCGCTTTTTTTTGAGCATTTACTAAAGGACATGTCACAACAGTCAAATGAAACAACCATGGTGAAAAGGTACACGGGGTGAAATTGTTTGAATCCCATCACCTACAATTAGCCATTTATCTTGATAAAAATGTTACTGACCTTATATATCACCACAATTTTTATTACCAAGTGTGATGAAAGGTGATACTTTATGTATATATAAGCGAAATCATATATCGCTTCAGTACATAATAGTCGTCCCTCTCAAGAAAATCCTAACAACTCTCTCACTCGCCTCTCTCATATGAAAACCTCAAAACGAACCCATAATAACAAATCTTAACAAATGGATATTTACAGGTTCATTTTCTCTATACTTTTTTTTTCAAAATCTTTTTCAATAGCTTGTTTCATTATGTTTGAACTTCCTTCTTGTTTTGACTTGTAGGTATGGATGCTTCTTTCAATAAAGAGGACGAAGATAAATTTAGCCTTACAAACTTGTGTCAAAGATCCAAAATGACATTCATTCAAGATATACACAAGTTTGCAGGTCTAAATTTATCTTCATCCTTATTTCATTGATAACACGCCTTTATGAGACATGTATGGTATGTTTCTAAAGCATTTTATGACATGATACGTTTGTTGTATCATTTTTGTTGTTTATGGTTTATTGTTGATGAATGTTTTTTATGAATGTTATATTAATGTTTGTTTAAGAGATGAGTTTATTATATATTATGTGGTTTGAGTGTTTTTACAATTTTTTACCGAATATATAACTTTTCAAACTGTATTAGAACATTATGGTATGATAGATAAAATTGTATTAGAAAATAAGTACACGTTATATTCTTGACAATAATTATTCACACTGTTAACTGCATGTTGTTCTTTAATGGTTAGAACTTGGTTTAATGATTGTAGCTCTTCAACCACCCCTCTCCCCACCTTGATTTTTTTTTGCAAAGTAAATAATATTTTGCAAAAACAATTACAGGTGAAGACAAGAGCGGTTGAGCAACTAGGATCATTAAGCCAAGTTCTTACTGTCAAAGAACAAAATACAGATAAGGACTTGAAGAACTCTTGTCTAGCATTGAAAGTGAACTTATTCTTCTAATATAACTTCATTTGTCATATTATAATTTTCTAGTGCAGATTGAAAGGTTATATGTTTAACGAGTATTGGCGAAATAAGCATTCCACATAATTTATAATAAATTAATGTCTATATATCACAACGGTTGTTTAGAACAATCGTGATTAAATATGTTGCATTAAATAATATCACACCGGTTGTTTAAAATAATCATTGTGGTAGGTAGCACGATAAATGGATACAATCACGGTTGCATGACCATGGTGGAAATCATCAAACATACAATCACGGCTTACCTCACAACGGTTGGACCAGCATGGTGGTATCCCTTTTCCAACCATTATGATATGTGTTCACTACTACAAAATATACCTTTTGTAACACCAATTTTACAATGGACATAGAGTTAATCATGATAATACTTTATTTCTAGGCGCTTTTTAATTTTTGGTATTTACTAGAGGACATGTCACAATGGTCAAATGAAGCAACAGTGATGAAAAGGTATACGGGATGAAATGGTTCGAATCCCAACACCTACAATTAGTCATTTATCGTGATAAAAATATTATTGACCTTGTATATCATCATGATTTTTATTAACAACGATGATAAAAGATGATACTTTATTTATATATAAACGGAGTTATCTATCGCTTCAATACATTACAACCGTCTCTCGCAAAACAAAATCCTGAAAACTCTTTCACTCATGTCTCAAACAAAACCCGAACAACTCTCTCACTCTCCTCTCTCATATGAAAACCCCAAAACAAACCATAACAAATCTTAGCCAACGAATATTTACATGTTCATTTTCTCTATAGTATTTTTTTAAATCAGTTTCAATAGTTTGTTTCATGATGTTTGAACTTCTTTCTTGTTTTGACTTGCAGGTATGGATGCTTCTTTCAATAAAGAAGACGAAGATAAATTTAGTCTTACAAACTTGTGTCAAAGATCTAGAATGACATCCGTTTAAATTTTACACAAGTTTGCATATCTAAATTTATCTTCATCCTAATTTCATTGATAATATGCCTTTATGGGACATGTATGGTATGTTTCTGAAGCATTTTATGACTTGATATGTTTGTTGTATCGTTTTTGTTGTTTATAGTTTGTTGTTGATGAATATTTTTGGTGAATGTTATTGTTAATGTTTGTTTAAAATCTGAGTTTATTATATAATATGTTGTTTAAGTGTTTTTCCAATCTCTTTCCGAATATATAACTTTCCAAATTGTATTAGAACATTATGATATGATAGATAAAATTGTATTAGAAAATAAGTACACGTTAAATTCTTGACAAAAATTCTTCACACTGTTAACTGCATGTTGTTGTTTGACCGTTAGAAATTGGTTTAATGATCGTAGATCTTCAATCACCACTCTCTCCACTTCTAATTTTTTTTGCAAAGTAAATAATATTTTACAAAAACAATTAGAGGTGAATACAAGGGCAGTTGAAGAATTAGGATCATTAAACCAAGTTCTTTTTGTCAAAGAACAAAATACAGATAAGATGTTGAAGAACTCTTGTCATACATTGAACGTGAGCTTATTCTTCTAATATAACTTAATTTGTGATATTACAATGTTCTAGTGCAGTTTGGAAGGTTATATGTTTAGTGAGCATTGGCGAAATAAACATTTCACATGATTTTTAATAAACTCAGTTCTATATTTAATCACGACTGTTTAGAATAACCGTGATTAAATATGTTGCATTAAATAATATCTCAATGGTTGTTTAAAGTAACCGTTGTGGTATGTAGCAACTACATGGATACAATCACGATTGCACAACCGTGATAGAAATCATCATATATACAATCACACCTTACCTCACAACGGTAGGACCAGCGTGGTGGTATCCATTTTCCAACCGTTGTGATATGTGTTTTTCGTAGTAGTGGTTTTCCGTAATAGTGAAGTGACTTTATCCAAAATTACTTTTTTTTGGATTAATATTTATATTGATTTCTCGCAGGTAGACGCAACCTTCTTGTCTTATAGGTTTTGTTCGATCCATTTTGTCTTTTTGAGCATTCCCATTGGTATCAATCCTCGGAGGAAGACGTCTTGGGTGCCTATTGTTTCCAAAATCAGAAGGAGGTTGGCGGTGTGGCATAACCGATTCTTGTTTATTGGAGGTAGGGTGGTTGTTTTGAATTTTGTTTTATCCAACCTTTCCATATATATTTTTCTTTTATGAGGCTCCTAAGGTGGTTCTTAAAGAGATCACTTATGAAGCTAGTGTCGTGGTGCCTTGTGTGGTTCCTTCGATAGCTAAAGTGTTAGCTCGTTTATGGTTATCTAAAATTCCGAGTAAGGTTTATATTTTTGGGTGTCTTCTTCTTCTTAACAAATTTCCCGCGAGGATGAAGTTGATTAAGAGAGGTATTATTGAAGGAGCACAGAATGTGGTTTTTCCTTTATACTCTTTGAAAGAAGAGGATGTTGAGTATTTGTTTGGTTCTTGTACTTTTACTGATATTATTTGATCCATGTTGTGTGAGTGGGTTGGAGTGGGTGAGGTCTTCCCTACGGGTCCTTTGTTGGATAGGCTCCATGGTATTAATTCCGCAAATTTATCTTGGATTTTGAATTTAGTTTTTTGTTGATCGATTTGTTGTTGTCGGAATAGGGTCCTTTTTAAAGGGAGTATTTTTAGGGACTTGAAGTTTTGAGCATGATAAAGCTTCTTTTATGGAAGTGATTCTTTCTTAAAGAAAGGTAGAAACATCTCTTAGTCGGATTGGTCTTATAATTCTGACCAGTGTTGGGAGTAAGCGATGATTCTCTTTTTTTTATTGGGTGTTGTCGGTCAATCTTTTCCGATTTGTTCTTTTTCTTTTAGTTTTATTGAATGTAAAAGAGTGAGCACCCTTTCTGCTTTTTTCTTTTTTTAATTTCATATTCTCCATGCTTATAAAAAAATCAAGTTATTTATATTTTTTAGTGATATTTCTCTCAAATGGGTTTTCTACTTGCTTATAATATTAATTTTTTGTGTTCTCCTACTCTTCCAACATGCGACCCAAGTGCCCCACACGGTACCACCGGACAATGACCAACCCAAATTTGGTGTAAAATAAATTGTTGTAATAACATTACTACAAAAATGAGAGCAGAAGAAGATTTTGGATTATAGTGATGAAAAAGTAGATAAGATAGGAATCAAAGTGCAGTGTCATGTTTGCTATATTCTGTGAAAACAAACAAAATCTGTTTTTGTTTTTCAACAGTTTCTAAGACACAATCATCTATCTCTCCCAACAATTTCTGAAACAAGTGACAATACTTTAGGATAAAACTTTTGTTATGCCTAAACATATTAAGCATAATATTATCTTGTTTCTTTTTTGTATTGCATATCTTACGTGGAGTAAAATTTTTCTGATATTATTCCCATTTTCTACCTAAAGTTACATGAACATGTTAGGAAAAAATATATAAAATGTTTAAAAATATATAATAACACGCCACGATAATGCATTTAGGATTAAGAAAATTCTCAGATGTGGCAATTCACACGTATGCTTTCATGTTCTCTGTCATTTTGAGAATTTTCAAACGTAGGTTCACTTCTTTATGGTTTGTGAAAGTGTATAAGATTTGTAAAACTTAGCATTAAGTTTTGTGTCAATTTAAAATCTAAATTGGTGATGGTGGATCCATTCCGTTTTGGTCGGATTGATGGATGGATTGGTAATGTAATATTGTAGGATTTTTTTCTAAATATTTTTTGCAGTTGCTGATGTATATGCTATTATTTAAGATATCGGAGCTTGGAGTGGTGAGATTTGGTCATGGAATAGTTTCGTAATTAACACAGGTGCCGTGTCTTTCAGTTCTGTTGATGCGCAGGATTTAGGCGACATCCTGCGTGACATCAGGCTCAATAAGCGCGTAGCGGATAAATTTTTGTGGCCTGCTGGTGAATCGAGTGTGTTCTCTGTAAAATCCTGCTATGTAGGATTGTTACTTCATGCAGGCGCGTCTATTTTAGGTCCGGATCTGGAGACTGCCCTCGCAATATTATGGTGGACAAGAATACCTTTGAAGTCTAAGATGTTTGGGTGGCGGCTACTACTTAACAGATTACCAACGCGGTCCAATTTTGTTTGGAGAAGGATTATAACCAACCCTCGCGAGATGGTTTATGTGTTTTGTTTCAATGCCGACAAAGACGTTAATCATGTACTTTATTGTTGTCTTATAATTAAGGTGGTGTGAGAGCGTATTTGTATCTGAGTGGGCATTTGTTGGATTGACGAAGATTCAATTATTAATCACTTTTTGGTTTGGTTCTTAAAGGTGGGTAAATTATGCAGTCATAGAGATACAAAATTGATTTGGTTCGTTGTGTGTTGGAGTATTTGGTGGTCGAGGAATCAAATTATGTTCAACAACAAAATCGGAGACCCTTAGGTTATTGTCAATAATTTTGTTCCCCTAATGGTGGTTAGTATTTAAGAGGGGACAAAATCTTCTTGTAATTATTATGACTCACTCCTAAAAAATTTGGTGAATCACGGTAAAATATTGATCACTCTATTGATCAAATTAGCCACTAAAATTTGATATCTTGTTAGTAAAATTTTAAAAATCACTGAATCGGTTACAAAATAAAATTAGCCACCAAATCAGTAACTCAGATTTAATAACCATAATTTTCAGTCTTAAATAATTGCCTTTTATATAAATTAATTTATAAAAAAAATTTGTGACCAAAATTTCTGTCACTAATAATTTTTTATTTTTTTTATTATTAAAGTAACTTTCCTCCCTATTTTTTCGTTTTCTTATTTTTATTTTTTAATGAAAATTTCACAATTATATTATTTTAACAAATAAAACATATATTTATAAAAATAATTAACTTATTAAATTTATTAGTTTAAATAATATATAATATTTAATGATAATTAGTGTAAAAATATTTAAATAATATTTGAAATTTTTACTTTATTAATATTACATACAATTTAAATTTAAATTTAACCACCAAAATAAATTAGTCTAATGTACATGCAGAAACCTCTCATAATAAAGTGTATTAGTTTGATTCCAACTTGAATCAAAAATTTTGTTTTGTTTTTAGTTTTCAAATGGTTTTTTCGGTCTTTAATTCAGTTATTAAATGCAAATTTTTTAATAGTGACTGGTTTAAAAATTCGATTGATTTTTTATAACTCGTTAGATTTTGTCAGCACTTGTATTTTGTAATCGGGTTGAAATATCTCTAATATTCTACATTGAATTATATTGTTCATAAAAATAAAATAAAAGATAAAAACTATATATTTTTTAAGATAAAAGTTTCTATCACTATAAAAATTTTGGAGTTCGGTCACTATGACAAAGTTGTGTTTCAACTAAGGATAAGAATGATATTTGTATTATCAATTGAGTTCAACTATATAATTGAGCTCACCTATATAACTAAACTTACTTTTATATAGATGAATGTAAGTATACTATGACTAGTTATCACGGGTTTGAATTTTGGTCCTTTAATATCTTTCACCCTCATCTTAGCGTGTTATTGATTGTGAAGAAAATTAATTTTAAATGAATTAAATTCTATAATAGTAATTCTGATTAAAAATGAATTAAAAGTAGAGTGGTTTATCTTTAAATAAATTTCTTTAAAATTATATTTAGATATCATAAAATGAACGGAACGGAATGCAGCAAGTGAATTGAAAAAAAGTAGAATGTAGTGGAGTCATGAACTGAAAAAAAATAGAATGTAGTGGAGTCAATGAAGATTCCATTTTATTATTTAAAATTTTTAGAATGAAACAAAGCAAGTTGTTAATTCTGCTCAAAATCGGAGAGGAGGGATAAGCTAATAATATATGAAATGGAATGAAATCTATATATCATTTAATTTTGCTCCAGTCGATCCGATTTAAAATGATACAATAAAATATCATTTAATTCCATTATATTTGACTTCACTCAATCTAATTTCATCAATCTAAACAATATCTTAAAAGTGAGTTGAACATTAAATTATAATATAAATATTATGTTTAAATTTAAAAACTACAATTTTTAATTTTAAATAAAATATAATAAATTCTACTCGAGAATAATCCAACATATCTTTATCAATTTTAGATACAATCAAATATGGATGTTTCAAACATGCACTTAATCTCGGTCCTATCCTGTGTTAAAAATCCATGTGCCTTTTATTTTTTATTATTTTAATTATAGAGACCACTCAGTGAATGATGTTACGCCTCTACCATTGAGCTAAATTGTCTTATTTGATTACTCATCCCACCAAATATACTTATTACATAATTTGATTGCAAAGATTAAAAGAATTGTGTTTGAGACATTATCATTTGCTTGCTATGTCATTATTTTTATGACTAGGTATAAAGAGATGCAAAATAGGAATCTTCATAGGTCAATGAGAAAAATTCAAACTTTTTTTGAGTTTTTTTAAATATACCCATATGACAGGAAAAAGAGCTATTTATTAAAAAATTTAAACACTTTTTTTTTAAATTATGAAATACACAAACACTTATATTAAAATACGTAATAGTTAAAATGTGATGAATTTTTTTAAGATAGACATAATTTTTGTGTGTGTGTGTGTGGGGGGGGGGGGGGGGGGGTGCGTGCTTGCGTGCGTGCGTGTGTGTGTGTGTGTATGTGCGTGTGTGCGTGCGTGTGTGTGTGTGTGTGCGCGCGTGCGTGCGTGCGTGTGTTTGTGTGTGTGTGTGTGTGCGTGCGTGCGTGGGTGTGTGTGTGTGGGGGGGTATGGGGCAGAGAGGATACTAAAGTATCTGATATTATCGGTTCAGAAAAGGATCAGCAGCCAGCAATACGTCGTGAGCTTCTAAAATCGTCGGTGGTGAAAAAGAGGAGGGGGGTGTACCTGCAAGGTACTTCGATGCTAAAGTAAGGAACAAAGCAAGAGAAAGCAAGTACAGAAAGGCTAGTTGTGAATAGAACACCTGACCCTCTATTGAAATAGGGTATTTATAATTTGTCCCTAATGCTAGACCAACGGTTACTTTGTATTGGGTCGGATCTCTAGGCCCAATACGAGTAACTGCTAGGGTCTACGTGGCGTAGGGAAGACCAACACGTGATCTTCAGGAGATATGTGATCTGCTCTTTCGGATGTGGATAGTTTCTAGATGATGTGTCCCTACGTGGGGGGCACGCGGAGTCCTTGGGGGAAACACGTAAGCGCTCTCTGTGTGATGTGATGAATTAGATCCTCATTGGGCCCTCCCCGACGGGGAGATGAATTGGGCTGTGTCTGACAGTGGGGCAGCCTATGCCCCATTCCAGAACAGTATCTGTATCAACACTCATATGCACTTATTTGAATGGGTAATCACTCAAGTTTTTATCCTATATATTGTGGATATTTTTTGCGGGTGCCCATTGAATATGGATACAATTGTCATCTCTAATTGGAACTATTGCTTTTATAACCGACAAAATGGGTTAGCTCAATGGGTAAGCTTGAAAAACACGATAAAACATAAGGTATGAGCCTAAAAATTAGTATGAATTTCATAATGATTTTTTAACCCGACCCTAAAAATTTTGCTACCTAATAATGTTAACCCTATGGGCCACATGTATTGCATAACTAAAAATCTAACTATACTAATGTTTATGTTGTTTCACTTAAAAATCAAACATTGAGTTGTCACACACTCACATTCCATTAAATTTATCTTTGATATTGTATTCAATTTTTCTATATTAAATATTATATATTAATATAATCAAATTAAGATTTAATTATTGTATGTTTCATTTTATAAACATTATCGTATTCTATTAATTTGTGTTATGTTGGATATTTGTGTTTAATTTAAAACAATTTAAAACATGTATTCTATTTAAAAACATGTTATATTATTTTAAAAGTATAATATTGTACCATGATAATTTTACTAGGCCCTAAAGGAGATAGTCCATGAAAAATATCAAGTAAAGGCAAGTACTCTGACGTCATGCAAGTACTTAAGTGACACGATAAATCATCGTTTGAGCTTGAGTTGGGTAAGTGCCCGAAGTAGGCATGGGCACATGAAAGGAGCTTAGGCTACCCGAACCTGGTTCCATTGCTTATTCACGTAATGAAAGTTGTCAATGGAGGAGAATTTCCTCCCCATGATTCAAGGAAGAATAATTCATCCCTTTGCCACGTTTTCTAAGGAGGAGGCCTGGAAAAAAAACCTTCTAATTGTTTAGACTAGTTCTAAGGGAGTTTCCTGTAAGTACCCCAACTTTAGAATGGATAAAAGATCTCAAATATCAGAAAAAAAACTCAAATATAGAGCTTCTCACAACCGTATGAGAGCTAGCCCTAAAACACCTTCAAACATCCTAACCATCACAGAAAGGTCTGCGCAATAACAGGGTGTCCATCATTTTACGTTTTAGCAAGTACAATTGGAGCCCACAGTGGGGCCTTGGTAAAAATAACTTGGGTCACACTCATTCTCATACACCGGCCGCCTTTGTCATCTTCACCAACATGCTGGCAAAATGAGGCATCACAACACCCAACGACAAAAATGTGACCATCAACATCATAACATGAGTGTTCGTCGGAGGTGGAGAATCCAACACTTTTGGTCAAAAGTATGCCCGACAGGTTTTGAGGCGAGCATCGTACCTACCAACCCTAAGGAAGACTCAAAAATGATCTAGAGCCTAAAATTACCTTTTCCAATAAAGATTTTTCCGTCAGCATTCCTTATAACAATGACTACATGGTCATTACAATGCAATACGATGATTTGAACATAAATCAGGTACTGTTTGACCTTTGAAGCTCAATAGATGTTCTTTTCTAGGACGCTTTTGAGAGACACTGACTTGATCCAAATTGTAACGCCCTGATTCTGATTTCCCATTTTTGTTGAGTCTTTTTGATTTAATTGGGTGATTATTATTTTAATTGTGGAATTTATGTGTTAATATGTTATGTTTGCATATTATGCTATTTTACCGATTTTGAGAGTTTTCGGGGAAAATAGATTGGAGGGTATTTTAGATATTTAGTATTTAATGTTAAGTTGGATATTTTGTGAGAAAATGGATTTAGTAGATATTTTGAGAGAAATAGAATAGAAGGAATATAAGTGGAAAGGAAGAGAAAGAAGAGAAAAGGAAGAGAAAGAGAGAAGAGGAGAAAGAGAAGAAAACTTGGAAATCATCAAGATCAAGCATCTAGGATTGGATCTAATCGGGTAAAGGTGTGAAATCTTATTATTTTCTCAATGTGTATGATTATGTATGTGTTTGTTGGATTGTTTTGGATTGTTGGAGAGTTTTTACTCATTTTCCATTCTAGGGCAGAAGTTGGTTTAGTCGATAGAAATCGATTGTTTTACGGTTAGAACCCAAAATAAATGGTGTAGTTTAGTCGAGGAATGTTAGGCTAAGACTACTGGAACTTATTGGAATTGAATCGGATGATTTTGTGGACTCATGTGTTTTTTGACAGTTGGGGTTTTGAACATCGCAAACGCTCGCTAGCACCTTCGCTAGGCGAGCAGGTCGCGAGTGTTCGCTGTAGCGAGCTAGTAGTGAACGGTCCCAGACTTGAACAAAATGGAAATAATCCTCTTCGCTGGTAGCGAGCGAGGTAGAGAGGGGTTCGCTGTAGAGAAACCCCAGCGAGTAGGTAGCGAAGCCTTAAAATAGCTTCTGTTTGCCTTGGCGAGCTTGTTCGTTAGGCGAACAGGTAGCGAATGTTCGCTAGGGCCTCTCTAGGCGAGTAGGCCAGCGAACGTGACAACAACTTGTTTATTTGACTGCTTTCATCCAATGTTGACGATTCCGATATATATATATATATATATATATATATATATATATATATATATATATATATATATATATATATATATATATATATATATATATATATATATATATATATATATATATATATATATATATATATATATATATATATATATATATATATATATATATATATATATATATATATATGTTTATAACGTATAGTTGTGTGCTATTATATGATATGTTGTGGGTAGCCGTATGACGTGAATCCTACATTATGGAATCGATTGTGAAATGTGGCCTTTTGGCATATAAGTGTGCATTGTTTAAATTGGTTAAAAATGCATAGTGATTGTGATGGAGTTTGTTGCCGCTTGGCATGATATTGTGGATGTATGATGATTGTATGAGATTAGATGAGATGAATGCATGATTATATATTTGTGAATATGTATGCATTTCAAGAAGTGTATGGAGTCATTTTGCATGTGAAGCATCATGATATACATTCTTGTGCTGATTGATTCTCCGGTGAATCTGTTGAACGATTGTGTGCCCTTGTGGGGTGTGAGCAATCCTTAAACATTGTGTGCCCTTGTGGGGTGTGAGCAATGGGAAAATTGATTCCGCGTAGAATCTGCTGAACGATTGTGTGCCTATGTGGGGTGTGAGAAATCGGAATGTGTGCCCGTGTGGGGTGTGAGCAATCCATAAACATTGTGTGCCCATGTGGGGTGTGAGCAATGGGTGAACATCGTGTGCCCATGTGGGGTGTGAGCGATGGTTCCAATAAGTTCCTGAGTGAACTTGAGATGATTGAGTCGGTACCGCATGTGCATCTGCATAGAGTCGTGAGTCGGTCTCTATGAGTTGCATTTATCATCATGAATTGTGTATTGGTGAATAAAAATAATTGTAAATGTTTATGTGAAAATGATGTGAAATGTTGAAGGATGATTGATGAATATGCTTAGTTATAAAAATATGCATTGTGATGTGTATGAATGAATGGTGAATATATGCATGATGAATATGCTTGGCGAATTATATATATATATATATATATATATATATATATATATATATATATATATATATATATATATATATATATATATATATATATATATATATATATATATATATATATATATATATATATATATATGATTTAATTATGATGAATATGGTGAGAATGGAGATACGTGTATTATTATGTTAATATATAATTATATGCATTAATTATTATGATAATATTTCTCACCCTTCTGTTGTTTTTTGATGCTCTATGAGGCATTGTAGAGTAGGATTGCTGGAGGTCTTTTGTGAAGCGTGGCTTCATACTTTTTGGTTGGTTGGCTCTGATATGTAGCACCGGGTAGTTAGGATTGTATAGAATTCTTTTGTGATACGTTGTATATGTATCTGCTAATGAATGTTTATGAAAACATGTTGAATGATGATGTGAATCAAACTGAATGATATATATATATATATATATATATATATATATATATATATATATATATATATATATATATATATATATATATATATATATATATATATATATATATATATATATATATATATATATATATATATATATATATATATATATATATATATATATATATATATATATATATATATATATATATATATATATATATATATATATATATATATATATATATATATATATATATATATATATATATATATATATGTTTGAAGTGATTCAACGTTTAGATTTTCTGCTTTTATTCTAAATGTTGAGATGTGAGTGTAAGGACTAAGTTCCTCTGTTTTTGAAAGTTACCCCACTGTTGCATATCTTGATTGAGCAGGTGTTGTATGTTTTAATTTCATGGATAATGTGACATACCTCTTTTATACCATGTTTTAAATATACTCTGATAAATGAATTGTTATATGTGCCTAAATGATTTATTTGATTATTTGGGGGTATAGAAAGGGGGTGTTACATTAAGTGGTATCAGAGCCAGTGTTGAGTCAGTTGTGTCTGTCTCGTTGTTGTGTTGGTTAAACGGTTATTTAAACTTGTTGTTATTTTTGGGAATAATCAGAATATGGCTGGTCGTAACGACAATGTGATGGCTGTTGCATTGGAAGCAATGGTTAGGGCGGTGCAGGGTGCGCCGAATGTGAATTCTAACGATGAGTTCAGGAAGAATCAACCACTGGTCTTCAAAGGAAGATTTGATCCCGATGGTGCCCAAATTTGGTTGAAAGAGATTGAAAGAATCTTTAGAGTCATGGGTTGTGCAAAAGAGAATAAGGTGAGACTTGGAACTCACATGCTGAGAGAAGAAGCCGACGATTGGTGGGTCGGAATGCGACAAGTTCTTGAAGCAGATGACGAAGAGATAACTTGGGATCTATTTCGTACTGAGTTTTTGAGGAAGTATTACCCTGAGAGTGTTAAGGGGAAGAAGGAGATGGAGTTTCTTGAGTTGAAACAAGGTAGTATGTCCGTAGTGGACTATACTGCTAAGTTTGTGGAATTGGTTCAGTTTCATCCTTATTACACTGCCATTACTGCTGAGTTTTCTATGTGTATTAAGTATGAGAATGGCTTGCGTCCTGAGATTAAGCAAGCAGTGGGATACCAGAGAATAAGGAGATTTTAGGATTTGACCGAATGTTGTAGAATTTTTGAGGAAGATAGCAAGGCTCGTTCTACTCATTATAAGAGTTTAAATGAGAGGAAAGGAAAGCAACAAGTTAGGAGTGGACCTTATGTGACACCTGTTGATAAGGGCAAGCATAAGGGAAACTTTGAGAAGAGATCTGGAGGAGGAAGTTCTGGTTCCGTAAAGTGCTACAAGTGTGGCGAGATGGGCCATAAGTATTTTGAGTATGGGAAGACCATTGTGAAGTGTTCTAACTA
The DNA here is from genome assembly GCA_963859935.3 of Lathyrus sativus. Classification (NCBI taxonomy): domain Eukaryota; kingdom Viridiplantae; phylum Streptophyta; class Magnoliopsida; order Fabales; family Fabaceae; genus Lathyrus; species Lathyrus sativus. The sequence goes on from OZ012735.1 coordinate 825,400,515, forward strand.
TGGAGGTATTGGACATGCTACAACTGATTGTAGAAGGAATATGGTAAAGTGTTTTAATTATGGAGAAGTTGGTCACATTAGAACTAAGTGTACTAAACCGAAACAAGCTCAAGCGGGCGGAAAGGTGTTTGCGTTAGCAGGTTCAGACACTACTAGTGCAGATCGTTTGATTAAAGGTACATGCTTTATTAATAATATGCCTTTAGTTGCTATTATTGATACTGGAGCGACTCATTCGTTCATTTTTTTGAGTGCGCTAAGCATTTAGATTTGTGCATGTCTTCTTGTGGTGGTGAGATGGTTATTGAGACTCCTGCTTCAGGGTCGGTAACTACTTCTTTGGTGTGTGTAAGTTGTCCTTTAACCATGTATGGTAAAGAATTCATTATGTATTTAGTGTGTTTGCCGTTAGAGGGTTTGGATGTGATATTGAGTATGAACTGGTTGTAATTCAATAGAGTTTGTATAGATTGTTATCACAAGTTAGTGAGGTTTCCTTCTTTGGAAGATGATGAAGGTGGGAGTTTTCTATCCACTAAAGAGTTGAAGAAACTTTTAGCGGATGAAGCTCAGTTGTTTGGTTTGTTTGCATCATTGTCGGTGGAGAGCAAAGTTGAGTTTGGTGTGTTTCCTGTAGTGTGTGATTTTCCAGAAGTGTTTCTGGAGGATATTATGGACGTACCGCCGGAAAGGGAAGTTGAGTTTTCTATTGATCTGGTTCATGGTACTAGACCAGTTTCGATGGCACCGTATCGTATGTCGGCATCGGAGTTGGTAGAATTGAAGAAGCAATTGAATGACTTGTTGGAAAAGAGATTCGTAAGACCAAGTGTTTCTCCTTGGGATGCACTGGTATTGTTTGTGAAGAAGAAAGATGGAAGTATGTGGTTATGCATTGATTATCGGCTGTTGAACAAGGTGACGATTAAGAACAAGTATCCGCTTCCAAGGATCGATGATTTGATGGACCAATTGGTTGGCGCATATGTTTTTAGCAAGATTGATTTGAGATCGGGATATCATCAGATTCGTGTGAAAGAAGAGGATATTCAAAAGAAGGCTTTTAGAACACGGTATGATCATTATGAATATTTAGTGATGCCATTCGAGGTTTCTAATGCGTCGGGTGTGTTTATGGAGTACATGAATCGTATTTTTCATGATCAGTTGGATCGTTTTGTGGTTGTGTTCATCGACGATATTTTGATTTACTCTAAGTCTCAAGAGGAGCATGAAGAGCATTTAAGGATTGTGCTCCAGATCTTGAAAGAGAAGCAATTGTAGGCTAAGTTGTCGAAGTGTGAGTTTTGGTTGTCGGAAGTAAGTTTTCTTGGACATGTTATTTCTGGTAATGGTATTAGTGTAGATCCATCCAAGATTGATGCGGTGACGCAATGGGAGTCTCCTAGATCAGTTACGGAAATCCGAAGCTTTTTAGGATTGGCAGGTTATTATCGGAGGTTTATTGAGGGATTTTCGAAGTTGGCATTTTCGTTAACACAATTGACTTGTAAAGGAAAGGCTTTTATTTGGGATGTTGATTGTGAAAGGAGTTTTATTGAGCTAAAGAGAAGATTGACAACAACGCCAATCTTGATTTTGCCGAATCCGTTGGAACCTTTTGTGGTTTATTGTGATGCTTCTTTGACTGGTTTGGGTGGTGTTTTGATGCAAGATGGAAAACTTGTGGCTTATGCTTCGAGACAATTAAGAGTGCATGAAAAGAATTATCCTACGCATGATTTGGAGTTAGCGGTCGTGGTGTTTGTTTTGAAAATTTGGAGGCATTATCTTTATGGTGCAAGGTTTAAAGTTTTTAGTGATCACAAGAGTTTGAAGTATTTATTCGATTAGAAAGAATTGAACATGAGACAAAGAAGGTGGTTAGAGATTTTGAAGGATTATGACTTTGGTCTGAATTACCATCCGGGTAAGGCAAATGTGGTAGCCGATGCCTTGAGTCGGAAGTTGTTACATATGTTCGCATTGATGACGAGAGAATGGGAATTATTGTAGAATTTTAGAGACTTGAATTTGGTTTGTGAAATGACGCCGAGTAGTGTGAGACTTGGTATGCTGCATGTTACGAATGATTTTCTTGTGACCATATGTGAAAAGCAAAAGTTGGATTTGGAGTTCATTGATTTAATGATGAATAAGAACGAGGATTTCAAGGTGGATAATTTTGGAGTTTTGAGGTTTCATGGTCGTATTTGTATTCACGATGATGTGGAGTTGAAAAAGATGATATTGGAAGAAGGACACCGAAGTAACTTAAGCATTCATCCGGGAGCGAATAAGATGTATCAAGATTTGAAGAAAATCTTTTGGTGGTCCGGATTAAAGAGGGATGTAGCTCAATTTGTGTATGCATGTTTGACTTTTCAGAAGTCTAAGGTGGAACATCAAAAGCCTAGTGGATTGATGCAACCGTTGGATATTCCAGAGTGGAAATGGGATAGTATATCGATGGATTTTGTTACGGGGTTGCCGAATACGCAAAGAGGTCATAATGCTATTTGGGTGATTTTTGATAGGCTTACTAAATCTGCTCACTTTGTTCCGATTGATATTAGTTATCCTTTGGAAAGGTTGGCCGAGATTTATGTTCACGTGATTGTGAAGTTACATGGAGTTCCTAAAAGTATTGTATCGGATAGAGATCCTAGATTTACATCGAGGTTTTGGGAGAGTTTGCAAAAGGCTTTGGGTTCTAAGCTGAGATTGAGTTCGGCTTATCATCCGCAGACGGATGGTCAAACCGAGAGGACGATTCAATCGTTAGAGGATTTGTTGCGTGCTTGTGTACTAGAGCAAGGTGGTGCTTAGGATAGTTATTTAGTGCTGATTGAGTTTACCTATAATAACAGTTTTCATTTAAGTATTGGTATGGCACCATTTGAGGCTTTGTATGGTCGGAGATGTCGAACACCTTTGTGTTGGCATGAAACTGGTGAGAAGTCGATGGTTGGGCCAGAGATGGTACAATAAACGACGGAGAAAGTGAAGTTTATTCGGGAAAAGATGAAAGCTTCTCAGAGTAGGCAGAAGAGTTATCATGACAAGAGAAGGAAGGATCTTGAGATTCAAGAAGGCGACCATGTGTTTTTGAGAGTTACACCGGTTACGGGTGTGGATCGTGCTTTGAAGTCGAAGAAGTTGACTTCTCGTTTTATTGGTCCGCATCAGATTACTGCACGAGTTGGTGTTGTGGCTTATCATGTGGCGTTGCCTCCGAATCTTTCGAACTTGCATGATGTGTTCCATATTTCGCAACTTCGGAAGTATGTTTCGGATCCGTAACATGTTATTCCTATGGACGAGGTTGAAGTAAGAGATAACCTTACGGTGGGAGCTTTATCGATTAGGATTTTGGACTGTGAAGTTAAGAAACTTAGAGGCAAGGATATTGCGCTTGTGAAAGTAGCGTGGGGAGGTGCTTTAGAAGGCAATATGACTTGGGAGTTAGAGAGTGGGATGCGAGAGTCGTATCCGGAGTTGTTTGGATCAGGTAATATTTTCGAGGACGAAAATTTCTAAAGTGGGGGAGAGACGTAACGCCCCAATTCTGATTTCCCATTTTTGTTGAGTCTTTTTTATTTAATTGGGTGATTATTATTTTAATTGTGGAATTTATGTGTTAATATTTTATGTTTGCATATTATGCTATTTTACCGATTTTGAGAGTTTTCGGGGAAAATAGATTGGAGGGTATTTTAGATATTTAGTATTTAATGTTAAGTTGGATATTTTGTGAGAAAATGGGTTTAGTAGATATTTTGAGAGAAATAGAATAGAAGGAATATAAGTGGGAAGGAAGAGAAAGAAGAGAAAAGGAAGAGAAAGAGAGAAGAGGAGAAAGAGAAGAAAACTTGGAAATCATCAAGATCAAGCATCTAGGATTCGATCTAATCGGGTAAGGGTGTGAAATCTTATTATTTTCTCAATGTGTATGATTATGTATGTGTTTGTTGGATTGTTTTGGATTGTTGGAGAGTTTTTACTCATTTTTCATTCTAGGGCAGAAGTTGGTTTAGTCGATAGAAACCGATTGTTTTACGATTAGAACCCGAAATAAATGGTGTAGTTTAGTCGAGGAATGTTAGGCTAAGACTACTGGAACTTGTTGGAATTGAATCAGATGATTTTGTGGACTTATGTGATTTTAGACAGTTGGGGTTTTGAACATCGCAGACGCTCGCTAGCACCTTCTCTAGGGGAGCAGGTCGCGAGTGTTTGCTGGAGCGAGCTAGTAGTGAACGGTCCCAGACTTGGACATAATGGAAATAATCCTCTTCGTTGGTAGCGAGCAAGGTAGCGAGGGGTTCGCTGTATCGAAACCCCAACGAGTAGGTAGCGAAACCTTACAATAACTTCTGTTTTCCTTCGCGAGCTTGTTCGCTAGGCGAACAGGTAGTGAATGTTCGCTAGGGCCTCGCTAGGCGAGTAGGTCAACAAACGTGACATCAACTTATTTATTTTATTGCTTCCATCCAATGTTGACGATTCCGATATATATATGTTTATAACGTATAGTTGTATGCTATTATATGATATTTTGTGGGTATCTGTATGGCGTGAATCCTAGATTATGGAATCGATTGTGAAATATGGCCTTTTGGCATATATGTGTGTGCATTGTTTAAATTGGTTAAAAATGCATAGTGATTGTGATGGAGTTTGTTGCCGCTTGGCATGATATTATGGATGTATGATGATTGCATGAGATTAGATGAGATGAATGCATGATTATATATTTGTTAATATGTATGCATTTCAAGAAGTGTATGGAGTCATTTTGCATGTAAAGCATCATGATATACATTCTTGTGCTGATTGATTCCTCGGTGAATCTGCTGAACGATTGTGTGCCCTTGTGGGGTGTGAGCAATCCTTAAACATTGTGTGCCCTTGTGGGGTGTGAGCAATGGGAAAATTGATTCCGCGTAGAATCTGCTGAACGATTGTGTGCCTACGTAGGGTGCGAGAAATCAGAACGTGTGCCCGTGTGGGGTGTGAGCAATCCATAAACATTTTGTGCCCATGTGGGGTGTGAGCAATTGGTGAACATCGTGTGCCCATGTGGGGTGTGAGCGATGGTTCCAATAAGTTCCTGAGTGAACTTGAGATGATTGAGTCGGTACCGCATGTGCATCTGCATAGAGTCGTGAGTCGGTCTCTATGAGTTGCATTTATCATCATGAATTGTGTATTGGTGAATAAACATAATTGTAAATGTTTATGTGAAAATGATGTGAATTGTAGAAACATGATTGATGAATATGCTTAGTTATAAAAATATGCATTGTGATGTGTATGAATGAATGGTGAATATATGCATGATGAATATGCTTGGCGAATTATATATATGTTGCGATATATGTATGATTGAATTATGATGAATGTGGTGAGAATGGAGATACGTGTATTATGATGTTAATATATAATTATATGCATTGATTATTATGATAATATTTCTCACCCTTCTGCTATTTTTTGATGCTCTATGAAGCATTGCAGAGTAGGATTGCTTGAGGTCTTTTGTGAAGCGTGACTTCATTTTTTTTGGTCGGTTGGCTCTGATATGTAGCACCGAGTAGCTAGGATTGTATAGAATTCTTTTGTGATACGTTGTATATGTATCTGCTAATGAATGTTTATGAAAACATGTTGAATGATGATGTGAATCAAATTGAATGATATGTATATGTATATGTGTGTGTGTGTGTGTGTGTGTATATATATATATATATATATATATATATATATATATATATATATATATATATATATATATATATATATATATATATATATATATATATATATATATATATATATATATATATATATATATATATATATATATATATATATATATATATATATATATATATATATATATATATATATATATATATATATATATATATATATATATATATATATATATATATATATATATATATATATATATATATATATATATGTTTGAAGTGATTCAACTTTTAGATTTTCCGCTTTTATTCTAAATGTTGAGATGTGGGTGTAAGGACTAAGTTCCTCTGTTTTGAAAGTTACCCCATTGTTGCATATCTTGATTGAGCAGGTGTTGTATGTTTTAATTTCATGGATAATGTGACATACCTCTTTTATACCATGTTTTAAATATACTCTGATAAAGTAATTGTTATATGTGCCTAAATGATTTATTTGATTATTTGGGGGTATAGAAAGGGGGTGTTAAACATATTACATTTGTACTTTCTAATACTCCCTAGTCGCTTTTTCTGGAGAAAATGTACAACTCAAAGTCCATATGTTCCTCTAGACGATGTTCAGGGTTAAACAAGAACATAAAACAATAAAGATATTATACCTCATATTAGAGGTCTCATCATCATACAACATCACCAATGGGGCGCCCAGTCCTCAATCTGTTAGGGATCGTCCTATCCACCCTACTCTTAAGCATGAAGTACCATTCCACTTAATAGGCGGGTTTAGGTAATCCATTGGGACTAAGAGGTCCCACATGAATGTTATCAAAGCAACCTTTAAATGATATGATTGGGGATGGTCGTCATTACCATTCCTCAGTCATGCGTGCATGGGAAGAATGCTGCCAACTTAGATCCCATAATAGAAATAATTAAAGTCTCACTCCCATAGAGGACCTAAAATAGGTCCATATTGTGCCACTAGATTTTTAAGTTAATAAACTAGACATCTCTTTATCTAAAATAAAATAAGAGGAACTAGTCACCTTTTTATGGAAGGATGTCGACTCGCTACTACAAATAATACTTTTTATGACAAAGTTTTCACCTCGATCCACCAATAACCGAGGTATATGTCCTTGCGACGACATTATTTATTTATTTATTTAAATATAAACAACTTATATCCTCGATTATTACCAAAACTGAAGGAATATATATATATATATATATATATATATATATATATATATATATATATATATATATATATATATATATATATATATATATATATATATATATATATATATATATATATATATATATATATATATATATATATATATATATATATATATATATATATATATATATATATATATATATATATATATATATATATATATATATATATATATATATATATATATATATATATATATATGTCATACCCCAAATTTTGACCTCTTAGATCTTCATCATCATTTTAGGATCATACTCATTTTATTATCTAACCTTAACCTATTTCAAGCTTGTCTTTGTTAAGATACAGGAATCGGGGTTCCGTAGAGCCGAAATCGAGGTTTCGAGGGTTAATCAGTCAACGTTTTGGATTGGTTCTACATGAAATAAGTCTCCATATCACCAAACATATTCCATTGGATCAAGTATGAATCCAATTTGAGGTTGTCACCCAAGGATCAAGAACAGTGCAGTTCAGGATGCCCGATTAGGGTTTTCGATTAGGAAAAGTCAATTGTGGTTTAACTTTTGATTTAAAAGGTGTTACAATGGTGGGATCATGGTCCATGAAGTTCATATGTCTTGGTAAAGTCTACTCAAGAAGTTTCAAGGCCTCAAAAGACCCGGAGCATCAACAGTTGACTCGGTGGTCGCCGATCAATCGTTCGGTTGACCGAAAAGTAAACTCTTCACTCATAAGGAATTGGACCTCAAGATATGAATCAAAAATGTTCCTAATGACATATTTCAACTACCCATAAAATTTCATGACCATTGGATCAAGGATTGGGGAGTAATCGCAAAATTCGGGAATTAGGGTTTTGAAAGGGGCAAGACCATAACTCCTTAACCACACATCCAATTGTGTTGGTTCGAAACTCATTGGAAATCTCTTGGCAAGTCCTACAAAAGTCCCAAAGTGGTCCATGATCATAAAATTCATAGATTTGGAGTTATGACCAAATTCATTACAAGAGGGAAAAGTAACTTAGAAAAATTCAAGTTATTTCACTTTTAGGCTTGTTTTTCAGCAACTTTGAGAGGTTTTTTGGCCAAGTTCCTTTGGGAATCTGAAACTCATGAAAACATGAAAGTTGTAGAGCTACATGTGGGCTTTCCAAAATGTACTAGAACTCCTCCATAGCCCTTATGAGCTGAGAGTTATGAATTTAACAAGATAAGGTTTTAACACTTGAGTCCCACACTTTCAATTTTTCACAAACTCATCCTTTGACCACCTGAGCTATTCTTAGCCCTTGGATCTTATTTCTATCTGATATTTAGAGGATTTGAAAAGAAGAAATGCAGAAAATAAGGAGGTTTAGTGAATCTTGCAACTTGGAGGCAAGTGGGAGTATTTTAATCATATAATGGAAGAAAGAGAAACTTTTTGGCACACTTGCAGCAAACAGCCCCCTATTTCCTAGCCAATCCAATCACTATTATGTCATTCATACCACTTGAGCAATGCATCAGCTGAGCCAAAGATTTGAATTTTGCAGCTGCATCAAACCCTCAAGCAAAGTTACCTTTTCAAACTCCCTCCAAAAGTGCCAAGTTACAAATCTGTCCTCACCCTTCACTTTTCCTATAAATAGAGGCTCCCTCTATGTTAATCAACACACGAGAGCACTCTTAGAACCAAGAGAAAACCACAGCTCTCACTCCTTTCTTGTTTGCCTCATTTTCAAAATTTCAAGTTTCATCAAAATCTGTCTTGGGCAGTTGGCTTCCCAAATTCATTTCCACACATTCCAATCCTTCTAAAACCATTTGCACAATCCATAAATGGTGTGTGGAAGGTGTTCATACTCTTAAACCACTCAAAAACTCCATTCTCCCAAAAGTCAACTTTCAAACCAAGCAAGTTTGACCTCACACACAAAATCAAGCAAATCTCTGTCCAGACCTGTTTTCATCATTCTAACCCTCCATACACCTTTAATATACGATACCTCAACTGTCCATAACATAAAAAAAACCTCATCCTCATTTATTTTGAGATTTGTCACAAGTTTCTTCAAGTGCAAGAAAAGTTGTTTTCATCAAAGTATTGATTGGACAGCAGTTGGAGTGTTTTTAAGGTATTCCATATTGCAACAAGCTTGCTTGAAGGTCTACAAGAGGTTAATGGTTACTATCCTTTTTATTTCGTTCATGAACATGATTGGCATGATTGGTATTTGAATGCAAATGTAGCTTATGTGCAAATCTGCCAGTTTTTTGTATCTGCCTACCCATTAATGCCTTTTATTCTCATAATCCTTATGCAATATGTTATGTGGTTGTGTTAAGCCTTAAGGTCTTCTAAGTGTCATTGTGTGTCATGTGTGAACTTGTAAGGTTAGTTGCTTTGTCATGCCTTAATGCTGTCTTGTATTGGTTCTGTTTGTGAATATCAACTTGCTTCTGTGCATTACCACTTTTACACCATGAACCTGTTTGTTAACATTTTGATGAAGAAACCCTTACATATTATATTTATGTGATGTTTGCATTGTTGAAATCTGGTTAGGTTTTGGTGCTGCAAAATTCTGTTCTTACTATTTCTCAAAATCATGTTCATTTTCAACTCATAGGCCTCTTTGGTTCTACCATTTTTTAGGATCATGTGTGTGTTAAACTTGGTCTTTAATGTATTTTGAGCTTGCTTGTGAGTTTGTACTGTGGCTTTGAACTTGTTAAAGGTTGTTGGAATGACTCATTGGAATAATGAGGACCAATGCCTATTTTTGATGTTTTGATACTTATAACTATCTTGACATGTGCTTTAAGCCTGAATATTGCCTTTTGTTATGCTTTTATATTGCTTTGAGCCTTACCTTATGTTTGAGGTGTACTTGCTAACATGAGATCCTTGTTACCTTTAATCATGAATGTTTGGCACTATGATTTTGCATCAGCTGGTGTTTACTTTAGATTCATGTAGCATGATTGTTTCCAGCTTAATATGTCATATTTCATTAAGGTTGCTACCTTCCATGGTCCTTATTGCATATGTTTGTTAACATAAAGCATGATAATTGTTGGATCCTGTTTGCTAGATATGTGGTCTTTTGTTTCACCCTTTGTTTCCATTGTCATCACTTAGACACTAGAATAAGGCTTTGATTGTACCATGTTTTGATCACATATTTTCACATTGCCAACTATGTCAAACTTGTATGCCTTGATTCTGATACATTTCAAACCCCTTTGGCATGAATCTTCCTTGAACCTGTTAGACAGTTTCTTTGGGTTATTCTTGAGTACTTGCATTTTTGTATCATGTTTTTTTCTGTTGAAAGAACCAACTGCCATAATGCTTTGTTAGTCTTGCAACTGGTGTGTGCATTAGAGACATTAGGACTGACTTGAGTGATTTGTGTTAGCCTTGCCTTTTTGCAAAATTCATGCTTGCTGCCATATGTCTAGATTCATTTTAAACTTCCCTAGCACCACTCTTGTTATAGGTTCATATTTGACATATGTTTGCAAATTGGTATGTGCATATAGAACTAGGGCTTACCATTGATCATTGATATTGCCATATCTGTTGTCATGTGCCTTGCTGTCATGTTTCTATTTTTTCCGTTTCAATTCATGTGCCATCACTTGTGCTAAATTCTTGCATCTTGTTGAGATCTTTGATTTAATGTGCATAAATCATTTTGTATGATAAATACATAGGCTGCATCATGAACTGTCTTCAAATTGCCAAACAGCATTTCAACTTTGGTGTTTCTTCTACCATTTCCATATGCCAGATTTTTGCTGGAAGTTTATTATTGATCAGTTCTTGCAAGCTGTTTTATGAGCATGAATCACTTTGTATTTGATGTTTGAAGTTGTTTATATAGGTTGCATCATTGAATTTCCACTCTTATTGCCAAAACAGCATCTTAAGCATGCTTGTGCACATCACTAGCAGTCACACACCAGTTTCTGTTTGAGGCCATCACTACATGATTTCTTGCATCCAAATCCCATGAACATTATATTTGTGACTTGTGCATACCATTACACATCATTAATCTCTTCTGTCATGAGCTGAAGCTAGCATTTTGCATACCAAGAATTTTTGTCCATATTTGCAACTTACATGCCAATTTTGGTTTGGAACTGATTTTGATTGATCTAGGCATCTAGGATCATTGGATAACATGTTTATAAGATGTGCCCACCTTCATTTAATCTTGATCTCTTCTATTTTGAGCTAGGATCATCATAATGCATTTTCAAGGCAATTTTTGCAACTTGCATGTCAATTTTTGATTAGACTTGTTTTGGTTTGACTTGTGCATCAAGAATCATTGGTTTATATATTTTGAAGTTGTGCATACCCTCACATGTTCATATTTCTTTTTGTTTTGAGTTGTGACCTTCAAATTGCAATTTCAAGCTTCACATTACCACTTGCACACCAGTTCCTTGTTTGAAGTTGTTTATGTTTGGCCTTGGCACCTAGAATCATTAATTAACACATTTGAATGTTGCTTGGGCCATTACATAAGTTTAAAGGCATTTGGTTTGATCCTTGGTTTTCAAAATACATTCCTAAGCTTCAACTTGAATTTACATTCGAATTTTGAATTATGTCCATCATCTTGAAAAACTGAGATTACCACTGAATTCCTTATGAAATTTCACATGAGATAGGCTAAAACTTTGTTCAATTTGGTTGAGTATTGATTAAGTTATGGTGTTGTTGTTTTCATGTTTTTTGCTTGCCTCCCATGTTTTTCCTTGCCCAGATTTCTTGGCTTTGTTAAGTACTTAAGTTTTAGGGGTTGCAAAATACACGGATGTATTGCCACCCCAGTGGTTAAACCTTCACTCTCTCATGCGCCTTGCACCTCTAGATCCTGGGTTCGATCCACAATGGAGATCAACCCTTTTTGATTTTCCATTTTTTGCCTTGTTTTCATCATTTTGTGTTTCTTTCCTCTCACATAACATGCATGCGTTGCTAGCCCAGTTGGCATAATTTTGAGTTAGTATTCCAAGGGTGGTGGGTTCAACACCCACCAGGCGCCTCCCTCTCTTTTTATCATTAGTTTCCTTGTTTTTTATTTTAATTGTTGTTAAATTTGTAAAAATCATAACTTCTTCTTTTTTTTAATTATTTTTAATCGGTTCTTTTTGCGACTATCTCGTATTTGTATATATTTTCATGTGGTGCATTAACATTCTAGAATTTTTATTTGTGAAAACAATTTTGCATTAAAAACGCTCATGTTTCTTTTAGGGTTTTTTACCCTCCTAACCATTTTAAAGCTTTGGATTCATTCTTCTCCTATTTGTTGTTGTGCTTAATGTGAGCTCTATGTGTCAAACCCTCGATGTGATTGTAATTACTTGTTGCTTGTGAGCATTATGTTTGATTCATTTGATCTCCATGTAATATCCCCATGATGTTTGACTTATTTGCATTGGTCGTTACCTTCATCTTTGTCAAGATATGCTTGAGTCTTCATCCTTCATTGAGTCTTGTAAGAACTCATCTTTGCTTGCCTATTGTAATACGCTTGCATGCTTTGGTTGTAACCATTCCTCCTATTTGAAATCTTTGCTTGTTGTAACATGCTTGTATATGCTTGGTTGTAACCATGTTTCTTGTACTCATCCTGTTTGATGTTTATGCTTTGTTAAGTTTAGTTTCCCCAAGTGATGGAACTCTTTAGTTCTCATCCAAGTTGCTTCCCCTTCTATCCTTCCAAAGGAAAGTTTCTCTGTTGACCTTTGAGTCATAGATAGCTCACCTCCCTCCCTTGACTTTGTTAAGTCATTCTACACTTAGTTAAGTTAGAACCTGTCCTCTAGACTTTGCTTAAGTCTAGGAAGCCTACCCCTTGTTAGGAGTGCTCCTTCAATTAGAAGTTAGGATAGAGTTTGTTAAACTCTATGTAAGGATCATGCAAATGATTTCTTACTTCCCTTTCTCGAGAGTTCAACTTAGATCTAGAGAGTTTTCTTAAAACTCTACACAAGCATTATAATGTTTGTTCCCCTTTGAATCTTGATTGTAATCAAGTGTTCTTTAACCCTAGTGAGGTGAACTACGATTGCTCTGATTCTATCCTAGTTAGGATACGTAGGCAAAAGACGCGATGTCTTTGCGAGAAAACTTAGTGTATATATCTTTAGGTCTTAACCTACACCTTTTACCCAATCCCAATCCATAGCAAACACTTAGCAAACTTAGCAAACAAACAAAAGGTTCCTGTAGAGTACTACAGATGTTTAGGATGTGAGATACCTACCCTATGCATAACCAACCCCCGATCCCCGAATCTCTTAGCGTTGTTGTTACATCGCGCAAAAGGTTCTTTCTCTCTTTAGACCTTTCCTTTGGATAAATTAAAGTCTGGTTGTGAATTCAAAGAATTAAAAGATTCAAGTTAATCAATAGCTTGGTATCACGATTCTCACCGCAACAATATATATATATATATATATATATATATATATATATATATATATATATATATATATATATATATATATATATATATATATATATATATATATATATATATATATATATATATATATATATATATATATATATATATATATATATATATATATATATATATATATATATATATATATATATATATATATATATATGTGTGTGTGTGTGTGTGTGTGTGTGTGTGTGTATATATATACATATGTGTGTGCGTGTGCGTGCACACGTGTTTTTGTGTGTGTATGTGTGTGTGTATGTCTGCGCGCGCACGTGTTTTGTGTGTGTGTTTATGTGTTCATTTCAAATCTCAATTACTTTATTTTATGTTTTATTT